>JAFBJR010000891.1:296171-517054 GCA_016785285.1 Brachirus orientalis
ATTTTTTTTTTGCAATGGAAAGCCTGTGAAAATGCAATGAAAAGCCTGTGAAAATGTAATGAAGATCTGTAGTTTTGAATAATGCTTAGCTGCACAGCAGGAGTTTGGTAGAGGGCCTGAAAAAAACACAAAGGAATAAGAATAATATTAATAATCACATGTTGCTTTCTGGATTTTGCTCGCCTACAATGGCACATCAGTGTGGATATAACATATCATTGCTTTTAAATATTGATAATCACAGCAAATCATAAAAGCTACAATTTAGATTAGATTACATGTTTAGATTAGATTAGATTAGATTACATGTTTTGGAGCATGATGCAGAGTTTACCTTTTCTTTTATTGTTTTATGTAACAAGTCCTTTATTCAAATTCAAAAATTAAAAGTAATACTATATATAGCATCACTTTAAATTTCTAAACTCAGATGTATGATTTATTTCTGTGTGTTATTTTTAGTCTCTATAAAGATTTCAAAACCACAAATTACTTTCTCCGAGCAACAAGCAGTCTCATCACCATAATTATCATTTTTTGTTTTTACTTTTTTGAAATATTTATTGTAATCAACTTTTGGCCATGTCTTCCAGCTCTAACAATAAATAATTACTCAATGAAATCCTACTTTTAGAAATTAATTGCAAATCAAATTTAAAACATAATATCTGTGAAAATAATGCAATTAGATTCTTCAACATTTCCCAACCCGACTTCATAGAAAGTCTTAAACAGTTCATTACAACATTAGTCCAACATGAAGAATTATGACATTTAATAGACTGGCAGAGACACTAAAAGACAAAAACACATCATTCTAATCCTCCTTGATAGAACAGTTTCTACTGTACTTTTTAAGGCAGTAATCCCATCCTCTGTTTTATAATAGTTAAACAGAAAAAATCTGAGGTCCATTGTGTCACCAAACATTTTAGGGCGGCCTCTTACAGATACAGATACAGATATTACTGTAGATTTTATAAGGTACATGCAGTTCGTACTGTATGTGCTGGTGACTGTTGAAATTGCAGTCAGAGCTCTAGTCCCATTCATTTAGAGTGGAGCTGCATTTTTTTTTCTGCTCCTGGGTGTTGTCAAGGTGGCTGCCACGTGTCGAGATGCAGAAGGACGACAAACACTTCATACTCAGTGACTCATTCATCAGAGTAGTACACTAACATATTACATTATAACCGGGGCAAATTCAGTGTGGTAACAGTGTGTTTCCTCTGTCACTGAAAAAGCAACAAACAAGTTTGGGGGGGAAAAAGGTTTGGAATAAAATCAATACAACCACTTATTGGTAAACTGTAATCAATTTATTGACAACATCATGTCTTTCCCCTGGAGTCTGGATCTTAAATCAGACAATTGCAACCATATTCCACTGTACGCACACATTCCCTTCTCTTCCCAAGCCTCTATGTCAATATTTTAATAGAAGCATTTTTATCTATGTCAGTTCACAAGTCCCTGTCTGACTGTAAACCAAATCCATCTTCCTCTCTGCTCGTCAAGTGAGCAGCTTTAAGCTACAGCTGATGGCCTAAAGTTAATGGAGATCATGATCGATGGATTTCACCATTTTAAATAGACTTTACTGACCACACCGCTGTAATAAACTACCCAATAGTATAGAGAAGGGTGCCCTTAAATCTGTATCGCAATAACCATCGCAAATCAATCGCTTTAAAGGTCCTGAATGTTTAAGACAGTTGCCTGACTTTAAGATCGCTGTATTTAATAAATTCTGCTCACTAGACCTCAGGGTGTAGTTTAAATGAGAAGTTTACTTTTTGTCCCTGATAAAGAGGAAAGTAAAGCACACAAGACCTTTTAAAAGGCCCGTTTTAACCCAATTTAGTTTTCACTGTAAAACAACTTAAACTTAAAACTGGTCCTGTTGCTTCCATACTGTGGTATAAACTAAGGTAGTGTGGTCCAAGGTCAAAACCACTTAAAGGACAGTAAAATAGCCATGATATATGGAACGTGTTTAATGGTTGCATTATCAGCTAAGTGTTATAGTCCCGCCCCCCTCCACATTTCACTGAGCAGCAGCAGTGTCCTCAGGCCTACGGAGGAGCTCTGCCCTCTTGGACAGGAAAGTCCTCTGCCTCTCCTGGACTGTCCAACCGGATGATTTGCAGGGAAGTGTAAAGTTGGTGATTTATAGTTGAGACAGGGGGCAGGGGAGCAGCATTTACAGACAGAGGGGAAACTACTCTTTACGAGTCTGTGTGTGTGTGTCTATTTTAAAAGTAGCAGAAAATAAGAGAGAAAATAAAGTATGCTCGCCAGAGCTGGATCTACTCCGACGTCTGTGGGTGAGAGGAAAAACGTCCAGGGCATTTTACGCGACGAGCCAGACTAAGTGATGGGGCTGCGTATAGCTTGTGACTGTGTTTGTGTGTGGCGACGAGGCTGCACTGTCAGCCCGTGATTAATCTGCCACTGTCTGTCTAATTACCACTCGTGCCCCTGCGTGTTCCTCCACTCTGCCGTAGACGCACTGACCCACGCCGGAACTCACTGCTCCCAATGCAAATTAAAGCCCTGTAAATATTTGCTTTTAACTCTTGCTGACACATTGTTTCCAATTTTGCGCTCCAGTGGTCTGCAACCTCAGTGCCCCCCCCCCAGTCTAAACACACATTTGCACACTTCATACTCATAGAACTGCTATCTCTGTTTTGTGTGTGTTCTCAACAAGTTTACTGACAGCACCCACACGTTCCTCCTACTCTACTCACCTCCTCCCTCTGTCACAGCATCCTCCAATTGTGTCTGTATTGTAGCTGGCAATCTATCAGCCCATTCTCCTCTGTTGCTCCATTGTCGGACCAGTCTATGAGGAGTGAATCGGGCCTGGGCAAGGAGTGAGGACAATGCACAATGTGTGAAGATAGAATGGCTGAATAATAATAATAATAAAAAAAAGCAATACATATCCATTGGATCTTTTTCTATATGGCAGAAAAGTTGTGCTTTTGCAGATGATGACAGATGAAGTGTCTGCAATTTATCTGCATATGTAGACCAATATGTGTTTTCACACATGCATTCTGTCAGCACTTCCCGCGGCCTGGGTTTGATACTTGGTGCTGTACGGAGCTTAGTAGAGCCGTGTCTGTCGTGGCTTATTATGGAGCAAGAGTCACTAATGTTGATGAAGTAATTGTGATGTGATGTTAGCCATTGTTTTGGTGCAGTTTGTCCAACAAACATCAGTAACAGGAACAAAAACTTTGTCCAAAAGCTCAGTTTGTGCGTGTGTTTGTTTGAGCTAAACACATAAACGGGATGGCGAGTGCCTTAATGAACTCATTTTGGTTGGCTGTCACTTGGAAAATCTCTCAACTTCTGCTGCACAAAATGGGCACAAAGTGCAGTTTCATTTAAAGTGACTGAGATGCCTCCACTGTGTACTGCAGTGGCATTGTACATACCATGCAATAAAGTTATTACCTCTGCAAAGAATTTAACTTCTCAGCTAGTGTCCTTTGAAAATTAAAGGTACTCTGTGTAATATTTTGGAGGGTTTATTGGCTGAAATTGCATATATTACTAACACTAATGTTTGTTTAAGTGTATAATCACTGTAAAATTAAAATTTTGAGGTTTTCTTAGCCTTGGAATAAACCTTTGATTTACACGTTAAGGTCTTATGCATTTTGTGTTGTGAAGCGGAAGCTTACTGCACAAATGTAGAAAAACCACGGGCACAGTGGTAAATGCATCAGCACAACTCCCTCACAAACAGCTTTATTGTTTTAAAGGAGTATAAAAGGACTTACTGTTTTCCTCAGTAATGTACAAGGATTAATTGAATTGACTTTATTGCATAAAATGATTGCACATAGAGTGATAAAATGAGTAATTGAAGCCATAACGTTTAATTAAAACACAGTACTCAGTACTTTAACAGTTAGACTGGACAAGACGTACGTTCTGACTTTATATATGTCACTAAATCACCTGAATCCTTCATCTTTACTTGTTCAACTCTGGGCCAACTTTATTTCTTTCTCACATAGAAAGATGGAGGCACGAATAATAATAATAATAAAAAAATAAAGGGATTGACAGGAGCCAGAGCAAGCACTGACATGCCTCTCAGCTCTTTTCTATTCAGAGCCCACGCAGAGGCTGTCAGCAGGACGACAAACACACACACACACACACACACACAAACACACACACTCAATTTCATCCCATCTACTGGCAATAATGTGGCATCTGCAAAGCAAAAACCTCCCTTTTTCTGTTCAACCACTCAGCATCCACTCTGCCCTTCCCCTCAACAACCAGTGCATAAAACTGTTGCCACACAGACAAAAGCACACACTGACATTGCTGATATACCAAAGAACTCCAACAAAATAATTATATATGTATATGCAGGTATATGCATTGTTTGTGTGTGAATTCCCACAGCCACTTTATTTAGTCTCCATCTCTGCTTCTGTCTTCCTCCCCCTGACCTCAGCCTTATTGTGAGACAGTAACTTGACTTTGCCCATCCAGCACCTTTCACACAGTGAAATCCAGCTATTAGCCTGCACCCTCAGCCTGGTGAGGTCAGGTTATTATCTATCATTAGGTTGAACCGGGCATTCCGATGTACTAACAGGCAACACAAAACAGTGGGACAGGCGGCAAGCAATTCCAGGCGAGGTCGTAGCAGGTGATTCTGTGGTGGTATTGGAGTAGCATTGGGTGGTGGGATCTAGATTGTTCTGGGTTTGCTGTGTGGCAGAATGGCGATAGAGTTGATTCTGAGAATGTGATCTCAGGGCTGATTTGAGCGCTAATGGAAAACTGGGAAAAGTTTTTGCTCTAATGCTGCACACCGAAGCTGTATAGAAGCCAAATTCTGCTGTGAACCTTAAAAAAAAACAAATGAAGCAGCTTCGAGGTCTTTACACACCAGGGATGTGATGATGATGATGATGATGATGATGAATAAACAATCTGAAAATGCAAAATACTCACAGGCGAGAACATTGAGAGTGGCAATGGGATTCAATGTACATTTCCTTGTTCTCCTCAACAAACACAAAGAGAAAAACTAGTAACAATAATGTTATGAAGGACTGCCTCTTTGTGGAGTTCTGGCTCCTGACAGGATTTTTTTTAGAATAATTGAAAAGTTTCTCTCATATTTACAGTCAGTCCCTTGAGACGACCAAACTTCTTTACATTATAACGAATAATTTCGTTATATGGCCGTATATAATATGTGAAATTTTTTTTGCGACCGTGACTTCGTGTTTTTGTCACAAGCCAACCTCTTTGCAGTTGCCTCGCTTTACAAGTGCCATGTTGCTGTTGACATAAAATGAAATTTCACAAGGTGACTTTACACTGCTATACAGAGAAACAAAGAGAGAGAGAGTCATTGTACAGCTAACAAACTTACTCAAAAACTAATATGGCAATGATTTCAATGTAAAAAAACGTTTGGTTTGCATATAAAAGTTACACGCTGCACTTTTAATGTCAATATTTCACCGACAGCAACTTTGAGTAGCAGTGCCAGAGCTCAGCACTGCTGTGTATAACCTTAAAATGAATTCATACCATATTTGTCTTTCACACCAAAGACACATAATAGCTCTCAAAGTCACCAGCGTTCTCAGGCATTAATCAAGGAAAGGAAAAAAAAAAAAAAAAATGAAAGGTAGAGTATTGCTCTAGTGATTCCTTTATGATGTATACATGAGTCAACTACAGCAAATGATCTAGTGGAATTAGGAAAATGCTTCTTTTCTTCAAGATGAGGCACAATTTCAATCACCCCCGCTGATCGCTCTTCATCCAGCACAAGCAGAGACGTGGCACTCACATGGAAGATTAACAGCAGCTTAACTGGAGGAAACCTCTGTCACAGCACGTAAACGTGTCTCCCAACTCTCCTCGGAGCAAATTAAAGATAGTGAAGCAGACTTGCTGTTGAGAAACATGAAATCATAAGGGTTTTATGTAATTCTTTCCTTAACATGAGCAGCAAGAAAGCCTCGCTCCTCATGGCTATGCATCAAAGTCTGAGTGCCAGCTTTGAAGTGGAGATCTGGAAATTGAAGGCAACTCATAATTTGTGCTGTAAGATTTCTGGTTTGACCAACTGCAATAATTATTTAACACATATGCAGTATGAGAGAAAGGCATGATAACAACGAGTAATACAATCTAATTATCATTGGAGCATGTTATAATGCTCATAATAGTCAATCTTTGCATTGAATGTCAACAGTTTGACAAATTTTTATTGTTTGCTTCCTTATTAGAGTCTGATTGGAAAAAGTTGCACGCACTCTTTAGTGTTGGCACATTTCCCTGTAGCGCTCTCTCTCGATCAATGCTACTGTGAGGAAACATTCAGCTTTTACCTACTGTACTGTCTCGTACTTTCATCAATAGGTGAAACGTCTCTCATTTGTGTTGGTGACCTCATTTGTCATGGCAGTGCCCCTACAGGGAGTGTCTTTTTCCAGGCTGTACAAAACTGGACAAATAAATCTAAGCCGGCATAATTAACCACAAACCACCGAGTTACTCTTTTATACCAAAAGCATTGTTTATTAATAAATATGTTGAACAGGGCCGTTCATGTTCTGTTATTAAAAGAAGTTTTACAAATTCATTTTCTTGCCCCATATATAATTTAATGGAAGGAAAATGCTTCTTTTTAGCATGAAGACCATAAATGGGGAAGCACTTAGCCTTGGTTCAGGCTGAGAAGCAACACAAAATCACCTTCTGGAATTCCTAACTAACTATCTATAGCAACAAACTATAGACAATAAACACATTTAGCAATTAAGTAGCATATAAATAATTATTTTAGTGATCGTTCAGTCTAAAGCGTTGATGAAAAAAAATTCTGTTTCTGGTTTTGACGTTTGGTTTAAACAAAACCAACACAACAGTACCTTGACAGTTAACTCGCTTAGAAAGTGGCAGAGTGTTAAACACATTTCTTACAGATACACAGTATCAATGTGAATGTGCAAGACTGTTAAACTGCTGTTGGACACACAGTGTTTGGACATTTAATAGCTGTATTTGGACTTTCTGTTGTGTTTTCCTGAGCTTTGGACTTTTGGTTGCACTGTGCCTCGGGAGGTTTGTTGGTTTTTGATTTACTTTGTTGTATATTTCCCTTGAAGATTGTACCTTGTTTTACTCGCTGTATTAGTTTGTAAATTCCTGCTTGTGTGTCGTCCCCTTTCTTTAGATCCTGCCATTATGCTTCATCTGTGTCTCATGAGTTTCAGCTGTCTTGCACACTCGTGTACATAGTCCTGTCTTTCTCAGTGCTTAGTATCAGTTCATTTGTTGTTACTTTGCAGTGTTTGATATTTGTACCATTTTGAAAAGAAAAAGACATTCAGTTTGCAGCTGAACACTTGTTTGTGTTCTTTTTTCATGAAGCTGACTATGTGCTGTCATGAAGTGAGACTCTTGCACTGGTCTGCTTTAACCAAACTCCATGCAGTGACTTCTTGGTATTTGCTCTCCTTTGAAAGAAAATATGATCTGACTTGTTTACCCAGTTCTCTAGTGTACACTGCAATGCAAAAATGCGGCATGTTTTCGAGCTTGTGACATGAAGCTGCAGCATGTTTTCCTTTACTTTTAAAATAGTTATTTTGCGGAGAAGCTGTAAAGGTGGTTGGTGTCTGATGTCGCAGTGTTTATCCAGCTCCTGACACAGCAGTCATTCTGCTCTCCTCTACTCTGTGGTGGCAAATATTTAGCTGCCCATGCCTGTTATATGCTCAGCATTTACTGTTGGCTCTCTACCTTTTCTCTGTCTCACTCACTTTTTTGCAGCAGAATTGGCACAAACTGTACTGAAAAAAGGTGCTGCATGTTAATAATAACATCCATTGGATTTAGTTAACTGCAGTGGATAAAAAGTCTCCTAAAAGCCCTGGTATTTTGTCTTTGAATAATGTTTAGTCATAGAAAACATTTTACTGGGTGCACCTTTTTTTAAGCATCCTGAGTGGTGCAAAGTCATAGCCCTGAGGCCGTGGTGTGCATGCTGTAAACAGAGTGGTGGAAGAACCGGAAAAAGACTTTTTTATGAATTGTATTGTCCTTGAGAGGTTTCTCAATGGAGTATATTGAGATGAGGAAGATGAAGGGAAGGCGCGGAGAACAACCTGCATGGTCCCCCCTTCTTCCCTCGGCCTCCTGGGGCTGAGAGGAAACCATCTTCTGATGCCATGACTCATAGATGAGTGTGCACCAGTGCGAACATGTGTGATAGTATATCACATATACAGTAACTGATGCGATACTGTAGTGTCCTGACTGTGTTTCAAATACCACACACGCTCTGATGAATGCCTCTGATGTGATGATGTTACCATGCTCAACTCTCCTCTCTTCTCCCCCCCCCACACCAATCATTTCACCTTCGCTACTTCATCAATCACCTAAGCTCTCCCACTGCTCGCTGCAAAGCAGGACCAATTAGGTTTTCTAATTGTGCCAATTAGCAATTTAACACTCAGATACACCCCGAAATCCTGGGGGTCCATCCAGACACACACAAGGACAAGTGGAGGCCTGTTGACTAGGTCCTGTTGATTCTAGGCCTCTGTATTAGCAAGACTCTAGTGATAATCTATTTCAAGACAAAGTATCATAATAAAACTAAACATTTAGAAAATGTACAATGAAGCATACAAAGAAACCTGTCCAAAACCTTAAAAATTAACAATGAATAAATGTTGTTTGTCCTCAAACCATTTTTTCTTTAGTGTCATTGTAGGATCCAAAATTATTATTTAACTCATGTCGTGAAATATTGTGAAATATTCCAAGTAATGTGGTAGGTGGGTGTGGTTTTCATTTACTTCATTTACTACATCCTGTGGTTTGTATTAAATAAATGCCATCAAGCTTATTGAGACTCCTACATAGTTTCTGAGAGGCATTTTTTATGGACAACCATCACAACTGAGGAGCAAAGAAACGAGAAAATATTCACTTTTGAGAATCTAAAATAAAACAATGCTCACATTTATACATCTATCTAGTTGCAGATTACAAATTGTTTGATTGTTGTAGCCTTATTCAGAAGGACGATCTAATGGGTGCGAGTCAGAAATAAGTTTGTATTAACATCAGGACTGGTTACAGCTCCATCTTCACTCAGACTTTTCATAGTAAATTTTTTCTCGTGCCCTTTTTTTCACACTCTTTCTTCAAATTGGCCACTCTATCTGCCAGATTTGTTCATTTCATAGGATGAGGGTTTAACGTTTGATGCTGTGGTGTGAGTGAGTGTGTCTGTGTCTGTCTGTGTGGGTGGAGGGTCTCACCCTTGTGTGCAGTCAAAGCGGGCCGGCCTTGAGACTATCCATGGTTTAATTAGAGCACACGTCGTGCTGCCCACTTCCCTTTGAGAGGACACACACCCAGACTCACACATCGGTGCATGGGCAGAGCAACAAAGTCCATACTGAGTGGAACACAGGCAGGCAACAATATATTAAGGCTTAACACACTGTGCCGAGAGAAGACAATGAGCTATTACAGACTCTACTACAGACATGCTCGCAATTACCCCTCTCTGAAAGAAGACAAATCTGTTTTCATCACACTTTTCCTCACAAGCTGGACTACATCCTCGCCTCAAAGAGATTTCTGTGCAGAAGAAACTTTATTATTACATGGACAAGCCTCTCTTTTTTCCCTTTAAAATTTTTTTTTTCCCCCTATCGTTTTTAGTCAGACTGCTCGCTTGCTCATCAGCTTGTAGACTCTGCCTCTCCCATAATTATCTGCCATCTTGCCTCGGGACACTTAACTTCCATACTTTTAAATTCAAATTGCTTTATTGGCAGCTGTATAGTGCTAGAAAAGACAACAAAGCTACAGAGGTGCTTCAGTAGATGTGGGCAATGCAATAATACGGCTAATGATGACTGTAAATAGGACAATTATGGCACGGTGATAAAAAAGAGAAAGCGTGAAAGAGAGGACGAAGTAATGGGGAATTTTAAGACTCAAATGGTGTTCGAAAAAAAAGACTGCTCTGTCCCCCTCCCCTTTTTTTTTACCTGTGAACTTATCGTTTATGTTTCTAGTTACATAACACTACCAAACAGTGTTGTAATGCTATAATCTCCATGCCTCGTACATTTTTAGTGTTACATGAGGATTTGCACTTTGGCTCATTCGACTACATGAATGAGTTTTGCAGTGTGCTGCCACTCATTCATGCGTGGGTCACATTAAGGCGCACAGTGCACATGTGTGTGTTTTTGTGCACTGCATGTTACCAGAAGGTATCCTGCACTGTTATAAGCAGCTTACAGATAACCAGTATTGACCCTTCACTTTACTGGGAAGCAAAAGGCTTGCCCTAATCTGTACAGGCTCTTCATCCACAGTCTCTGTCAGTGCTTCATCTCCAGAAATAAATAACATAGATATTGAGACATGAGTGATGGTGTTAGTCAGTGCATGTGAATTTTAGGGGTAAGCTGGCAGCTAGAAAGAGGTGTTTGAAGCATGTCCTCACATAGGTCACATCAGGGTAAAGTGAACAGGAGTGTTCATGCATAAAAAAATAGAGATTAAATCCCATTTAATCTCTTAATAAGAGATTAAATGAGATGACAACAATTTCATTTGAGTTCCTTTCCTTTAGTGTCCATCTTTGTTTTTCAGAGTTTGATGCAGTAAAGTAAAACATTGATCACCATGTGAAATGTGGTTAAAATTGTCTTCAGACTGATTGTGTCATTCCATCTGCACTGCTTTCACCTGGCAACAGTTGAAGGGAAAGAGTTTCTCTGACATTGTCTCAAAGAATATATAGTATTTTTTGTTTTAAGATAAGCTATAATCACTCTTATCTTTCTCTCTCTCCCTCATCCCTCTTTGCCTCCTCCTTTCTCCTTTTCTGCTTTTTCTTTATGTATCAACCCTTCTCCCTTCCTTCTTTCCTTCCTTCTTTTCTGCCCCCTCCTGCAGGACTCACTTGGCTGTTCAGAACATCCATCTAATGATCTGGATGATAGAAGACCAATAGGGATGGAACGCAATAGAGCCATGGCTGGGGAAGCATTTCGAATTGCCATTGCTCAGAATCAGCACTGACCTGAAACACAGACCGAGGTTCAACCAGCAAGTGTTCTGTCCTTCCTCTCACCTTCGCTCAGTGCACCTGGTTAAAGTTGCTTTAGTTGTTTTAATCCGTCTCTTATGATTTATCTTCCGATTTGTTGCTTAGTAATCCGCAGTCTTTCACAGAAAACACAGAAACTACTCCACTACAGACTAGAAGCAGGTGAACTAACAGTATGAATCCAGTCATGTACACCATTCCACTTGCTCTAAGCAAACAGAGTCGGCGGGGTTTATCATCCAGTACGCGCCCCCTCACTCTTGTGACAGACTGGTGCCTGATGGGTGCACTGAGCCTCATTCTGCTGCTCAGCCTGGCCTCCAGTCAGAAGATGGACCCATCTAAGCATCCCATAGTCACCACCAACTACGGCAAGCTCCGAGGTATCAAGAAAGACCTGAACAATGAGATTCTAGGCCCCGTGGAGCAGTACCTGGGTGTTCCATATGCCACGGCACCCATCGGTGACCGCCGCTTTCAGCCGCCCGAAGCCCCAGGATCCTGGCAGGAGATCCGCAACGCCACGCAGTTCGCCCCCGTGTGCCCCCAGAACATCCACGGGGTGCTGCCAGAGATAATGTTACCCGTGTGGTTCACGGACAACCTGGATGTGGCAGCGGGTTACATCCACAACCAGAGCGAGGACTGCCTCTACCTCAATGTCTATGTGCCCACAGAGGATGGTGAGTGGAATGTGTTACATAGAGGGATGGTGGTGGGTGGGACTTGAGGGATTTAGTGGATGAAAAAGTTTTGATTCTTGGCTGTTCATTAAGCCCCAACCCCTGAGTTACTGCTGCTATGTACAGTAAACTGACTTTGACGACAGGTACAAATCTACCACTGTAATTCAAAATAATATTTTTTAAAAAATTGACTAAATCTGCCAGTTACAGATTCTGACTTTGATTGGAAACAACGGACTTTTATTTAATTGTTTCCACTTCACTAGTTTTTCAAAAGGAAACTTAATATGCACTTGATCGCTCCATACAGGATGTTGTCGTAAAAGCAAAATGACGGCATCCTCATGGCCACTTATCTATACTTAAAATCATTAAAATAACATTTTAATACCACAGATGTTAGAGCTATTTTGCAGATTTTAAAAAAGTAACAAAGACTGATGAAACAGTAGACTATTATTCCAAAATGACATAACCCTATTACTGTCGCTGCTTAGCTCGCTTTTATTCTTGGACAAGCAAGGCAGAGCTTAGCTTTGGACGACTTCTTTTCAATGAGGGGGGTTTATTGAACAATGAATCAGGTTCACTCAGACAATATTTTCTTCCTTTTCAAGGTTATTGCATTACTTTCAACATACTGCACGGTTTTTCTAGATAGTGACGAGAAAAATGAGGTGTGTGTGTGCATGTGCCCATGCGAGCACGTCCATGCCCATGCAATACACAAATTATTCTGTTAAGGGTCGGACATTTTTTCAATTACCAACACTTTTCCCTGTTTTCCCAGTCATGGTGTTATAAAACAACAGAAGAAAAAAAGTTTCCAGGTGCTTCATGGGAAAAGGATTAGGTGTCATTTGACTTTTTGTGGTTTTACCTTAAAGAACCATCTTCTCTCAACTATCTGTGGGTGTTTTTTGTCTGCCCAAGCATCAGCGCTGTTCGCAGTGCGAGCAATAAAGTGTCGACAGTGTTATGTAGGGCTGGGCAAATTCAGTAACGATATATTATATTGATAGAATTCTTTTTCAGTATCAGTGTAACAAAAGTTTCAAAACCTTTCCGCGCTGTGCAGACGCATTTTGAGACACGACACATAAATGCTTTTGAATGTGAAATGTTTCTCTGTTTAACATGTATTGGTGTTTTTTCTTCTGTGCATAAAACATTTTAACACGTCCATTCAGCTTTTTCTTCAACTTAGGAGCAAAAAAGTATGTCTAATCATCTGACGTTTTCTCTTGATAACTGTTGAGACTGACTGATTTTAACCCTTTTTTGTATCATTTTTGTCCATCTCGCCCAGTTTGAGTGTTTTATAAGAAATCGCCCTCCTGTCCATCTCTTTCTTGCCTAAGTCATTGTAAGGAATGTCTCAAATTTGTCTTTTCTTTTGTACATCTCCAATATAAGCTGCACTAACCCAGCTTCTTTTTCACAGAGAACAGTTGAGATTCATGTACAGGGTACATGATTTTTTATTTTTGTGTTTTTTTTTTTTTCATAAAAAAAATCGAAGCAAAAAAGAAAGAAGAACAAGATCTCATTGTTTACTTTAGGAAAAATCAGTATAGTTATAAGCACACTGTGTGTGTGTATCTTTGCATTGATCTGTATTTCTCTTTTTACATGTAGTTTTGTGCAGTGATGAAGCACTGATTTCCTCTTAGGTCTTTCTTTTCAGCACATTCATAAAACATGGGTTTCGGTTTTAATTTTTTATTTTTTTTTTTTGCAGCTCAACATTCCTTCTTGCACCTCGACATTCTGTCACTGCACCCTCAGCCCTCAACGCCCCACATCATTAACACTTATCTCCTCGGGCACATATAGAACGCAGCAGATCACATTTTGAGTCTCTCTCTTCACACTTTCACACAGTCTATTTTTTCCTGTCCTGCTCTGGAAACGACAAGTTTAAAAATAGAGTGACCTTCACTTATCGTCATAACCCAACATTGACAGGGTGATACACAGTCATTACCTCACTCTTTAATGGCTTAAAAAAAGATATAAGCAACATTGCAAATACTAATTACTACTATAAATGCCTTGATTTATGAAAACAAAGTTGGCAACATATGAAGTCGTCTCTTTCCTCATTGTATATCATCAGTGTGGGCATATTTATGGTGATTAAGTCAGGCATGACATGACATTGCTCGCCTCAGCACTCGTCCAGCAGCCTTGGGGGACGTCTTTGTCTTTGCTCCTCCCTCATCCTCTGTCTCTCTTTCTACATTGGTAATTTTGTTTTCGGTGAGGAGAAGAGTGGAATAAAGATTAGGGCAAACTAGAAATGAATGTAGGGGCCAACAAAGGTCGATAAGAGGACAACAGGAGAGACAAAGCAAGCAGAACAGAGGCAAAGAGCGAAAGAGGAAGAGTTCAGTTTAAATGTAAACAAATTTTTGTTAGATTATTGTCAAGGGAGGTTAGAGTATGATTGAAAATACAAAGAAGCAGCCATGGAAAGTTTCAGAAGTTAATTCTGTTGCTGTTTGAGAGAATAAACACTTGTCTCCACCCACCCCTGCGCTTCTGCTGTATAGACACAAATGCTCCCTGGGTCAGGTCTGATAGTTTTGCTTGGCAGAGCCCAGTTTCACCGTACAAGTAACGTTACACTGTTTTGTTCATGAAGACCAAACAAAGGCAGAATAATAATAATATCAACAACAACAAAAATCACTATGAGTTACACAGTGCAGCTTTAAATATGGTCACATAGCCACTGTTTTAAAGTATCTCATTTTCTTCCTTTCACACGACTCGGCTCTTTTCTTTTCTTGTCATGTGTAAAAACATGAAAGCTGCAGTTCCCTCAATCTCCCTTCATTTGTGTCCCTTTAGTGGGACACCCTTAACACAAAATCCTTAAAATCCTCCTATAATAAATGGATTAATCCCCTAGAATTACTTCTTAATACTGCCATCATAGAAAACGGAAGAAAGTGAGGCACTCATGAATGTGTGTTTGTTCATAGATAAACAAATGCACCAACATTTGGTGTTTACTCATAGCTCCTTAATTAATACTTAAGTGCTTGGTAAGTTTAAGGCTAGGCCATGTGTTGTCATTTTCCATTAACTCTGTGGCACACATGAATAAACATGTTTGTGAGTTGGTAATAATTTAGAAACAAACCACAAAATGGAAACACTTGTAATCATCTTTCAGTATTAACTGGGGATCACACTCATTCATATCTAATTAAGAGCTGCTTAATTTAACATGTAAATGAGGATTTTATTGTTTTTATATTCCCATCACACTGTCCTCGACATGCTTGAGCTAAAATAGACAAACAGTGACACTTAAAACATGCAAGCACTCATTATATTCTATTCATACCTGACCTATTTTGACACAGTCCTGTAAAAAAAAAACACCCCACAGGTCGCCTGTGAAAGTATTATTATTATTATGATGATGATGTTCAGTGACCTCCAGCTGTAGTAATTATA
Source organism: Brachirus orientalis (assembly GCA_016785285.1). Classification (NCBI taxonomy): domain Eukaryota; kingdom Metazoa; phylum Chordata; class Actinopteri; order Pleuronectiformes; family Soleidae; genus Brachirus; species Brachirus orientalis. The sequence continues at coordinate 311,484 of JAFBJR010000891.1, forward strand.
ATACAATGGAAGAAAGAAGTCAGGTCACATTGGAATCCTCCAAATGAGGCTTGTGATGAATATGAGAGACTCCAATAGAGGAGACTGATGTTCAATCCCCATTTTAAATGTCAGTCTTGTTTCATTAACTCAGTAAATATTACAATTACTTTGTGAATTAAATGTTTAGAATTGTAACCACAATGACAGAGGTCCTTTATGCTGGGTGGTGTTCGTATGGGACTCATCAGTTGATCAGTTTAGGATAAATTATTTCAAAGTCATCATTTGAGTGCCAGAATAATGTGAAACTGTAAACGCAGCTGCAGCCCTTGTTCATGTATTTTTATGGTATATCAGGCATTAGGACCCAGGGACTTGCCAAACACAGGAAGGGAGGGGGCTCGGCTGGTTCCCGCGGAGATGGCATCCCATAAATCGTAGTGAGAGGTTTTCATGTGGCTCCTGCAGAGTCACGATGGATCAATGGACGAAAGGGAAGAGAGAAAAGGACTGGCCTCTGCTGCTGCCGCCGCCTCAGGCACAAAGACAAACCACATGCTTCTCTCAGCAGTCAGCAGCTGTTAAACAGAGCACAAGACTTCATGGAGAATGAGTTGGAATAGCTGGACTCAGCCACCCCCCAAAACAGGAACTCTCTCAATTAATGTGTACTCTCACAAAGACCTTTTGACTTTTCAGGAGTATTTTGATTTTGTCAGGTAGTACTTTTTAGAGCTCAAGCTCACTGCCTGACTAAGTGATCGATCTTCTCAGTCATTTTCTCAAAGTCCTTTTTTTTTAAATGACATGCAACGATCGGCTTGCCCCCTCCCTTCCTAACCAATATCACCTGCATAAATCTGCTGGCTGCATATTTTCGTACTTGCTTAATCTTTCCCCAGCTAATGAATTTGTTTTTTTGTCCATACGATGTCAGTAAATGTTGAAAATTAATTATTGCAGCCATACAGAAAACATGTTTTTATTATAATACAGTCATCCACTGAAGAAAGGGGGGAGATTAAACCACTTCAAATCCATCCATGACACAGTTTAGGCCTGATGCCCTTCACTTATTTGTCCATTCACTACAGCATGTCCATTCACTATTATGATTGTCACACATTGTACTGATCAGCTTTCAGGAGACGGATCCCACCTCTCCAAGTAGAACATTATTGGTGGTAGGCTGAGGTTTCATCCTGATAAGCTGTTACAAAGTGCCTTTTAAGCAGCTAGTTCTACTCAATTAATCCCGTTCTTGCAGGGTATACATCGGTTTTGCCATGCAGTCCTTTGAGATTTGAACCGCTAACCTCAGCATTGTTAGCACTGTGCTTCTTGGGCTAAGCCTCATAAATTATTCCATCCAGTACTTCATCTATCTGAATTCATCAGGCTCACATGCTTGAATCTCCCACGTTCTGCAATATTTCATTTTTCTGAAGGGATTCATCAAGAAGGATTCAGTACTAACACAATTTTGCACACGGTGGCCGAGGGCTGCGCGCAACATCGCCAGAGGGCTAGAGATGAATGAGAAATAAATAAAAGTGATAAAAACAAACCAATAAAAATTTGAAAGAGAAAAGAAAAGCTGCCCACGTGCAGCACACACACACACATATATATATATATATATATATATATATAGTGTATATGATGCCAGATGGGGTAAAAGTACTGTAGATCACCATCTTTCTGCAAGCACAAGACAGTGCACTTCCCCCAGAATGAACAATATACATTACATACAGCATGGGTGCCTGCAGCTCCCAGGGGACTCATGAAATATCCACCGTCTTTCTCTCCCACACACATGCACACAGCTTTTATCTCATACCCAAAGCTTCAGATGTGAGTCTGCTTGCCAGAGCTGAAGGAGACCAAACGGAGTCTCTAATAAAAAGACAAGGACAAGGAAAGAAGCAGAAAGTCAGACTTCAAGTTAGGCCTCTCTGGATAGTTGTTGCTTTATGGAAGATGGGGGTCAGAACAGAAACCAACTTCCTGCCTGAGGTCCAGCCCTTACAAACAAAATCTGACATTCCATCTTTGTTTCTGCACCACCTCTCATGTTTCAGCTCACCCAGAAGAGCAGACTTGTCCAGTCCGAGGCTTAGTGCCACTGTAGGAGGTCATGAAGGTGAAGGGAAAGTCAGAATCGGTCACTCACTTTCAGCTTTTTCATCGATCCATCAAGGATTGTCCAGGGCAGGACATGCTGTAACTCGACAAGGACACCACCAGAGTGTCTACTAATGTGAACACAAGGGCAGTAATAATGAATCTTCTTCACCAGAAGAGAATTTATCTAAAAGATTAGATTTTCTTTTTGACTGTTTAGTGAAGTTAAAGTACAGCAGAGTCCACTTATGAGGCCACATTATGCTTTACTACAATAGAAATGGTTTTCCGTTGCACAGACAAATTTGCTTTTTTTTTTTGCTATGGCTTATATGTAATGCTGAATTGTTTCGCAATATGGTTGACTGGTTTCTTTTTGTATCCATTTGATGTTTAACCACATCAAATCAGATAAAATCACAAAAATATAAAAAAATTAAAATAGATTACATTTATGAAGCACTTCACATTTGAAAGCATATCTCAAAGTTTCAAAAGAGATTTGAAAAGCAAAAAACATGTGAATATCAAAGGTTAATTAAAAGCCATAGGTTCTCTGAAAAGGAAACATTTTAAACAGGCCATTAACAAACAAAACTTTTGTCAAATAAAAACATTTGGATATCAACATTATGAGAACAAAAAGCAAATTCACTAAATAATCTGTTATTCACTGAATAACCGATTATTCAGTCATTAAAAATGTCCAAAATTGGCCTGATTGTCTGGTCTACAGTACCTGTAGCTTTTTAATTGTCAAACTTTCATCAGCATTTGCTTAATTTGCAGGTTGCCTTCATGTTGATGTGAGGTAATCCCTTTGTTGACAGCCTGTTTAAAGCCTTAAATCGGGTTAGCCAGCAGCTAAAAAAAAACTGTCAAAAATAAAGCACGTAAATAGACATTCAAACCAAGAATGTCTTTGTTATTTATTTGTTATGTCTGAAAAGAGGAGTGAAGTGTTTATGGTGATCAGCAGGATAAAGCAATAATGTATGACTGATTTGATTTAAAGGCAGAATAATAAGATTACATGTACCCCGAGGAATTGATGGAGCATCATTTTATTTTGATAAAAGCATTCTGACCTGCGTGGTGATAAAATTCTAATTATGCTTGGTATTTGCAGAAAATCTGGTGGCTTTTTAACAGAGCTTCAATATCCAGTATGAGACATGAGCTGAGAGGAGAGCAGAGCTAAGTTGGCACAGCTGTTGTGTTTGACGGACTGTTGAAATGGACGAAAGGTTGTTAGAAATGTGTCCACAACCGCTAAGTCTAACACGTCTTCCAAGACAAATCTGTGCAGACAAAGAGAAGCAGCTACATCAGGTCTGTGGAAGTGATGAATGTGTGTCTGTTAGGATTAGAGATTTCAAAAATTGTGTAGGGTTTGTGATGGAATGCAAAGTTTAGATGTGAGAGAAGATTATCTGTGCAGTTTTCTTCAGTGAGTGGGATGCTGTCCAGTTTTGTAATTTTTGAGTGTGGACAAGGATATTGCTCAGCAATTCAGCAGAAATCACAGTAGCTCGAGTTTGGTCAGAAATCAAATTGTTGTGAAATTTGATTTAGAATTATAATAGTAATGGCAAAGGTTGGAATATATCGTTTTGCAGTTTTGCTTGGTGTAAAAAAAAAACTTGACAACTTAGTTATTTTGAGGTAAATCCAGAAAGCTTTTCACTAAAGATGCTATTTTCCATTTTGCCTCAATGGATTTAACTCATCCTCCTGTTTATCTTAATGCACAGAATGTACTTCTGACCACTAGGAGTCTCTCATTCAAAACAATAAAAGAAGACCAAGTTTGACAACGTTGTGAAGCAGGTGAAATTAGGGACTTGTTTTGTGGAGTGAGCTTGTGTAGTCCTAATCTATTATTGACAAATACACGGTAAAGGGAGAGAAACAAAAGACAACGCGCTGACTAGTAATACTGAATATTTCCTTTTATATAGGTTTTATCCCACAAACCATAGCTGTCATATACGGTCTATACTATACGGTAGTATATAAAGGTGGTTGCACATTAGCTGTTTACATTACAGTAACACTGAGGCAAACAGAAAGTCATGCAGCTAGTGCTGTGTAATATATGGGAAGCTGAAAAAGATCGTCAGGTGTGTAGAAAGAAAGGTGATTAAAACTAAGTGGTCCATTACCTTAAATATAAATAATGGTTTATATGGATTTAAAGTGAGTGTTTTGGCTGATGCAAGTGCATTACTTAAATACATTTTCCATATTATATGTTTAATTCTGTTTTAACATTTGGAAAATTAGCAGCAAGTTTCATTCCTCCCTTGTGCAGATGATGACTGTAACTATGGGAAATATTTGCATTTCTCACTCAGTAGCTCTACCCATTGTAGATGCAAGCAAATTCAGCAGTTTCCTAATGTGATTACATGGCTGAGACAGAGTCCACTGCCAGATTTATGATATTGATCAGAGTTTGAAGCCTTCACTTTGCCTCTGAAAGAACAGTATAACTGGTGACAGACAGTGAATGAAGAGATGATGAAAAACCAGGCATGAAGGGAGGTTTGAGGAGCACAGAATTTAGATTGAAGACACAAGACCGGGGATGTGGGGCGGATGGGGTTGTCTTGGCAACCATGCACCACTTCCTGTATCAGGGTGTGCATCAAAGGCTGCGTGCATTTTGCCTTTCCACTAGAGTCTGAATGAAGGAATTAGCGAGGGCTCAGTTCCAGCTATTTTTAGCCTGTGAGCCAGAGAGAGATGGATAGAGGGGGGGAGTGTTTGTGTGTGTGTGTGTGCATGTGTGCATGTGTGGCTGGGATTGAGCATCCAGTGGGTGTGTTCATGAACATCACATGATCCGAATGATCTCTGCATTGGGTTTTTACACACTTTGTCGCATTAATGAAAGCCAATCGGTTCCTCTGTGTTCCTTTCATTCAGCTCGTGTTACAGCTCAGTCTCATGCAGTGCCAACCTTTTCATCCGTCTTCTTTCACAATCCCACCATTTTGCCTCCCTGCCTTCCTCCCTCTCTCCTCCCTTTTTCCTCCACCTCACAGCTTCGTAATCATCACCATACACTTTGGATAAGCAATGAAGGCAGAAATAGTATTTAGCGGCAGACAGCCCTTTTAAATGATCTTAGGAGAGTAGATTGACTTTACAACAGTACTTAAACAATAAGCTCTGGGGTTTTCACTATCCATGTTCTTTTGGCATTGGCCTCATTAATGACGTTCCAGCACAATCTGGAGAAACATCTGATTTAACTCAGGGACTGATGCAGTACATTTAAATGGATTTGATGAAGTCTGATGAACCTGATCCTATCACGTAACCATACCATGTAAAATAAGCAATTTTTGGTAGTCATTTGAATACCAAAATATTCCTTCAACCTTTACTTTTAGCTTCTTTTTAAAGAGTAAAATGTTAAAATAATGTACGCAAAGTTGAAATTGGGTTTTTTTAAACTTGCATTTTGTATGATGTGATTTCTAACCCTATTAATAGGTGCTGTGGTTTTGTAAGTACAATGGAAGAGTTGTGCTGAAGTGGTGCCTTTCCATCACGTCAGAATGCCGGTTTGTTATGTAATGTATGGTGGAATTGGGCAGTCATAAAGCACCATCAGTTCTTAGTGCATTTGCCTGAATTAATCCTCCAGCTTATTGATACTGTTCACATTCTGCATTGCTGAGTCAGCAGCGTGGTCAGCTACCCTGGTACCATGTTTCTGATGAGACCAACATCATTTAAAAATTACCAAGCAATGCTGTGAAATGGAGATAAGCTCAAGTATAGAAAGAGGGAAGAGCAGTGTTGCAAGAATGTATTGAATTATAACACTGAAGCGAGTGAAATTGATATTAGACATTATTTAATTTTTAAATAGGAATCATTTTCATGCCTGTATGCTAAATATAAAATATTTTCTCTTTAATAAAAGAACAGCTTGTAGGGAGAGAAAAAATGATGTAGTGCTTCTTAAAATCAATTACTGCACAGACAGGATCTCGTCTACTTGTGTTTGCTGCGCCCATGGAAACTGGAAACACACACTTTTCTCAGTGTTCACACGTGTTCTTGTTTTTAAATAACCTTGAGAAAAGAAGATATAGGAAGATGAAAGAGTTGGGCAACCTGTGTGGTGTATGTCGGAGATTCAGGTGTCTGGGGGATTAAAAATGACTCAGCTCTGCCTTGTGACTGAACAAACACATAGACATGCACACTCAATGCACACTATCACACACTTGTTGGCGCAGAGACATATAACACATCCAATGCTCATGCTGCACTGTAGCTTCATTAACTATTTCTGTCTTTCAGTCTTTCTCTTAAACACATACCTACATTCTCATACAGCTATATTAGTGTAGACAATCATAGACATAATGCATTCCCTGGGCTTTATCCTAACCTTAACCATCACACTTACATGCCAAACCCTAACCCTTTAAAGATATAGTGGGTAAAAGTATTATTTGATCTTTAATTTCTGCCAAATTAAAATAATTTTGACTAAATATTACATGCTGGACATTTAACGTAACCCTGACATAAATTAAATTGTAACCTAACCCCAACCAGACTCTTTACTTATAGGTGTGATAGAAAATCAGGATCTCACAAAGATATACATCCAAGTGCATACACACACACGCACACACACACACACACATCCATCTCTTTCAGTGTAGCTCAAAGAGCCATCTCTTTAGGGCTTGTGAAGCTGTGGCAGTGAATGCAAATTGCCCTCTTGCATGTGGACACACATACGTGTTGAGAAAAGGAAAGATAAAAAAAAGGAGTGAAGGAATAGATGGAGAGAGAAGGAGGTTATCCAGAGGTAATGTCTCCTCTTCCTCCTCTTACAGGACCAAGTCAGTAGATTGGTTAACAAAGGAGAAAGTCAATGAGTCCAAGAAAAGCAATTCAACACTAGTTGCTGCTGGGTTTAATCTGACCCTGAGTATTAATGACTGTACATTCACCATAATTCATGAAGTGTAACACACACGCGCACACATTTGGACAGACTGGATTAGTAAAGGAATGCCTCCTTTTTTACTTGCAAATCATATAAGGAAAAAAAGTACAGATGTTTCAAATACAAAGAGCAATATTAATTAATTAATCATTAACAATAGTTTAAGTATAGCTAATACCCTATTTTCAAACAGTTGATTTGTACATTACAAATATAGATCATCCTCATTATTCATCAATCTCCAACAAATGTGAATATTTGTTGGAGATAATTTTTTTAATTACTTGGAAAATTTTAGTTTATTATTATAATGTGGCACTGTAGACAAAGAGTTAAATACTTTCTTGTAGTTTTAGTCTGTGTGCTGCTTTTTCACATGAGGAAATTTTTATTTTTTTTTTAATTTTGTGCTGAAAACTAATACCACTTTTAGAGTACACAGTTCCAGCATGGCTCAGCTCAGCACAGTTAGATTCTGTTATTCTATTTGTTTATTTTATTTTTTTGGTTTTCCTTTAGTGATAGTACCCGGTACATTTTTGCTCTGGCAAGGTTCCAGGCGAGCTGAGTCGACACTAAATGTGACGTGGACAGACTGCCGGCCACTGATTGGCAGTGAGTATCGTCACTGGGAGAGTCATAATCGGGACACATCATCTAACCAAGAATCTAACCGGACAATGTCGAACTGTAGATTAGTTATAAAGACTTAAAAATTCTGAAAACAATCTCCAAAATTTAACAAGGAAACTTCTAAAATCTCAATATTTAACAGAGGAGTCTGGCGTATTTAGCGACAGCACTGCTAAAAGCCAGTGATCATGAGCCGAATCACAACCTCTTCTGCTGTACTTTAGTGCAGTGACTGTGTCAGACAGCGTTTTCCCTCTAGTCATGCAGGAAGTACTGAACCATTCAGTGACCAAATCTTTTCTAATAAACAGTACAAAATTGCTCATCACTAGTTTGTGTGTTTGTGTTGCGTGTTAAAGAACGTCACAACAATTTCGTGCAGCTGTGCTGTGACGACCCCGCCCACAATGCGGAGGTACTATAGTAATGGAAATGACATAACTGATATCAAACCAAGTAGTGTCGAGTTGAGCCGAGCCATGCCGTGCTGGAACTGTATACTGGAAAAGCACTATAAGGTCAGCTGTTCACTGCCAAATACACACAAAAGTGTGCTGATATTCCTTTCATCAGATACTGTTTCCTAGTCACTTTATATTTCAGTTAGAAGCCATATATTTTTCACTAAGTGTGGGTCAAGCTTAACAGTTAATTGTTTTCAAACTGAAATTGCAATTTGAAACAGTGCACTTAGCTAATTGCAAAGTCTGCAAGTTAATTGTTATTTTCCTTTTCATTGTTGTATGTTCTATGTCAATAAAAAATTAGTTATACACCTTTTATTAAATGGTTAACCGGTGGTTAATATTTTAATTGTGTCCTGTGATAATGCTCTGTCACATTTTGAATCTACAGTATGACACAGCGAAAATTGAAATCAAGCCTTACATTTATTGTTGTTGGTGTTATTATGATTTAGGCTCAGTAAGTCTTCAGAGTTGGCTCCCTCGTGACTGTGCAATGAATGCAGCAGCAGGTTTTACATCTGGGTGACAAAATGCAAATACACTGCTGGTGTTTTTGATGATGTAGCTTGGCAGATATAAGATGGCTTCAAAGGAGAGAGAGAGAGAGAGAGAGAGAGAGAGAGAGAGAGAGAGAGAGAGAGAGAGAGAGAGAGAGAGAGAGAGAGAAAGAAAGACAGAGCGAGAGCGACTGTATCTGACCTGTCCAAAAGCACTGAAATAACATGTTCTCTTTATTACTGCTGTCAATGCTTCTTTATTTCCCCGAGGTCTCTTTTATTTTTGCATTTAACAGGATTTAAATCCCATTTTAGAAGACCTCAGTGAGACAAATTAGCATAAATGGAAAGTCGCACATGGTATCATTACTCACTATAAGCAGGCATATTTAAAAGTGGAATATTTCTTTATTGGAATATGCACAGCTGGTATATGTAAGGCGTGAGAGATGAGAATCTAAGGGAAGCATATGGAAAATTAAAGATAAATGGCCACATTTGTGCATCTTGGTGTCCCTTATGGACTTTTGACCCAAGTTACCTAAGTTACTCTAAATGTTTTATCCTTGAAATCTGTCAGTGTTTCACTCTGTCAGCATTAGGAGCTCACGTTGGCGGCAGCCTGCAGTGGAATAAGCTCTTCTCACAAGGTTGGTGTGGTCATGGAGGAGGAGATGGATTTAGATGGGAGCCTGGAGGAAAGACGGCAAAGGTTCAGTCCCAAACAAGCTTTGTGCTCCACTTCTTTGTGTCCCCACTCCCCAGTACAGTGCTCAAAACACTTAAATGAAGACATGCTGAAACCGCTGTTTGCAATAATGATGCCTATTTGTAGTTTTAAATCCTTTGGTAATACGAAGTAGCACATCTCATTACTTACAGTTGACTCAAAAGTCTACAGAAATCCATATTTAGGAGCAAATGATCAGCAAAAGATACAAAGTCTCACTTTAAATGGAACTATTTTAAAATTATCAACATACAGTAGCTAATCATAAAATAGTAGTCAAGCATCTGTAACAATTGATAAACATTTACTATTTGGTGATGTCTCATTTTGTTACATGTAACCTTCTCAATAACAATTAAAGTCAAACAATTCAAATACAGTATTCACAATTTTCTTTTCCCAGAACCAAATATAATAATGGAAATAATACAGTCTTAACAAAATGAAATCAAGAATGTGGCTTGTCATGAATATTTGATCTTTTGACTTGAATGTCCAGAACTGTTAGAGAAACTTTGTGTTACGTGTGGTTGCAAATACCTAGCCTTAAAGCATCAAGATGAGTCAAAAGCCGCCCCTGCACTTATGAAGAGTGATCATACTTTACAAAAGGGTTGTTGCATCGATCACCAACAAACCTGTGTTTAGTGCTGAAAGAGCCCAGGGGATCAAACACACAAACACAGATTTGTTCTGTTGTGTTCTAACATGCACAACAGACAACAGACACAAGACACCACAGAAATGACCCCAGACACAAAACAGCACAAAAAACATCGACAGAGCAGCTGAGCTTGTGTGTTGTTTGATAGCTTAACACAGCAGCCTCACACTGTAGTTTTCTTGTTTTTCCCACCTCCTCCACCCTCCCCCCTTTGCTCTTCAAAGGTTGAACTGATGAAGAGCACACACAGCTTTGCTGACAAAACTGCAAATGTCAAAATGGTTAAAAAGCAGCCTCCTCTCAAATTATCCCTTATCTTGTAAACTGAGAGACAAAGTGTGACTGTTCACACACACACTTGGTGTTGGTATCATGGGACATGGAGTGAGAGTTTCTTATCGCTTTTGGAGCCGAGGGAATCACTCTATTGAGACTGGGAAATGACTCAACGGGCACACACACATGCAAGCGAGCAAGAAAGGGAGAGAGTTAAAATTTAGCTCTGACAGCTTCTTAAGTTAATGTTAGTTAAAATTCTCCAACAAGGTTTCCATAATCAAACATAAACCTCCTTCCATTTTATCCAATCCAACTCAGAGGTGTCCCGCCTCCTTCTAACACAAAATGATTATTTGCCAATTAGTTGTCAATCAAACAGTTGCACTGCTGTCACCTTGATTATTGAGTGGTGTTGTGAGCTGAGCAGCAACAATGAGGCCAAAAACATACTATTTTTGTTTTGTTTCGCGAGTGTAAAGTCAGATGAACATTTAAATGACTCCAGTGACTAGTGTGTGAGATATACTAGAAAGAAAAATGCATGCAGAGACACAAATTGCACACGGAGGTGAATTATTTTTGTGATGTTTATTGCAAAATGTGAGTTTTGGACAACCAACATTTTGTAAATGTTTCGGCAAAACAAGCTCATTCAGTTTGTTTGGGTTGAAATAAGCTATGAGAATAAATGTTAAAAAAAAAAAACAAGAGTAGTTCTCGGCCATTTTCATTTTGTCAAAGTAGCTTTCAGAAGAAAAAAGGTTGGAGACCCCGTATCCAGAGTCTGCAACTGTGGCTGAAATGAGGAAATGAGGGTGATGATAACAATTTCCTGGTCATATATTTTATATATGGTTACATTTAGGCCCAAAAGCATCAAAAATGCAATGCATTAAGAGTAAAAATTCACATTGCACTCAGAGCTCTGCTGTGTAGCTTCTTAAGCTTATATTAACATTAGCAACATTAGCAGAAAAAAGGAATTAGAGCTCTGCTTTACAGCCCTGAACTGTGCCTGACTAAGATGTGGAAATGAAGGTGATGATAACTACTTCCTTGTTATGAATGTGGTTAGGTTTAAGTAAAAAGGGCACTTGGTTAAGGAAAATATGCTTTTACTAGAGTGGCATAATTCTTTTTCTTAATAAATCCATCTCATCATCATCTGCTAAAAAAAACAGACAATGATTCAGATTTTGTTGAAATTCTAAATAAATAAATATTTATAAATAAATATAAACAAGGAAATATAAAGCTCCTCATGTTCCCCTAAGCACGTGCTTATTTACCTGATGCAGACGAGTGCGTTCACCCTTGGCGACCACACACACTCATCACTACTGAAGTTCACCAGTATAAATCAATGTGTTGAATTGGGGTGTTTTTCATTAAAAAGTTCTGAGCAGTGTTTACACTAGGGACTCAGCATGACATATGAAGTAATGTAACTATTGACTTTCTTTTCTTTATTTGGCCTCCCCATAAAATGTTAATGCTGCAGCTCCTCCACTCTCCAGTTGTGCTCAATATTCTTGGTTGAGAGGAGCAGAATTTATAGCAGACAGCTTGTGAGGTTCCTGCCAGTCCTTTAATAATTTTGTAACAGCTGTGTTGTAGTAAAATCTAGCAATTCAGACTGGAAGTTAAACTTCAAAGCACTCAACTGTTGATGGAGTATATACATGAACACATGAATAGTTGACCCTGAAAGAGTGTGTGTTTGTGTGTCTGGGTGCATGGGGGAGAAAATGGCTTTCACCTTCACGCCTATTCGATCATCGCCACGTTATAAATGTCAAATAGTCCACTTTCAACATCTCTGTGTACCTCTGTATTTCTCTCTGCTTTAGACAATATTTTTCTTTTCCTTCTGTTTAATTCAAAATTCCCCCCCCTCCCCTTGATTTCCATGTTTTGACTCTACTACTCCTTTTACTTTTATCATTTCTTTCCTTTTCCATCTCTTCATCTTCATTGCATCCTCTTTTGTCAGACCTTATACTAGTTAAACATCAGCCTCTCTCACTTTCTCTTCACTTTTTGGTTCTTCTCTTTTTCTGTCTGTCATATTGTCCTAAAAAAATCTCTATGTCAGCATCACCTTCTTTCTCCCCCTCCCCCTTCCTCTGTCTGCTTGTTTCTGCCCCTTCAGCTTGGTTGGATCGATACATCACGTACTCTCAATGTGAGGCTTGAGAATGAGGCATCAGGAGACTGAAAAGGCAGAGAGAAAGAAATCACCTTTAAAAAGAACGGTGCAGAAAAAGAAGAAGAAAGAATTGTGTAAAGAGGGAAATTGTAGATTAAAAAAAGGCAAAAACAGAAAGCAGGAGTGAGTGAATGACAGAGCATATATGTGAGAGCAAGAATATAATTTGAGACCTTAATTATTTCTGTCATGGCACAAACACATATTCATTTAATTCCTGATATATCATATACCTCTAACCTTTTGAGGAACAAACATACCTGCCACATTTTTGCTTTCCTCTGTCTTAGTCTCTTTTTTCTTTACCTGTAACCTAGCAACAACCTCAGGAAACAGATGATGTAAGCTGCACCAAAGCAGTGGCTTTGTAGAAGCAACAAGAAGAGGATTCTTTTGTCAAATAAACAATTGCATGACCCTCAGTTTATCCAAAGTTTAATTAAAGCCTCTGTTCGTGTGATCAATATGTCGCAGCTTTCAAACATGTATATTACCACAGCTTCACGTATGATACAGTCTTTCTGAATCTGCGTTAGAGTCACAGACATCACAGCTGTTCTGATAATAACTAGATCAAGACTTACATTTGCATTTATATTTGGACACTTTACCTTTTTTATGAATTAGTTATAGTCCTGAAAAAGTGCCAGACACTTAGTCATTAGTGATTGAATGCTGTTCCTTATATTACATGCTCTTGTTTATCCACTCGCTGTTGATCGTCTGTCGTTTGTCGTTATTTTTGGAAATCCAAACGCATTTCCAAACTGCAATTAGTGCAGCCGGCAAGGGTTTCTGTCTTTTATTCCAGCCGATGATGCCTCAAATATTACATTTTTAATTGATCCCATTTTTATCTGCATATATTCTCTAGAGGAGAAATTAAAGCAGACCAAACCACAGCTCAACCACAACACTACTTTTTAAAGCCCAAATTAGTGAGGGATAGAGCAGAGGTGAGTTTGCTGTTGTCTTATTAAGAATTTGAATATTTAAATTTAGGTGATAGGCAGCATAATCCCAAAGCATTATCACCTTCTAACGTATGAGGATGCAGCCAACTTTTTAATGCTTTCTGTGCTTTCCTACATTTTCTCTGCGGTGTCGGCACAGAAAGCAAAAGCTGTCAGACAGATTTGAGCCAAATCCAAACTTGTAGGTTCATACACCCTAAAATCTGACCTGTTAGGCTGGTAAACTTCAATGTGCTGGTCATCTTCCAACTGCCGGCCTCAAACAGGCAAGATCATGACAGCCTCATCTGTCCTTGTCTCTAACTTTGAAATCCCCCCAAAAGCCCATTATTCACCTAATGCTGCCACAGGCAAGGTCACTGTGCAGTGAGTGAGATGGACAGGAGGGCAGGGAGGGAAATGTCCCTGTGGTCTTGTGACTCAACCTGAACACAAAGTAAGCTATGGAAAAAAGAACAAACTGAATGATGAATATATGGTGCAAATACCCTTCATGTAGCTTAAGAATCATATATTTTGCCCCTCCCCAACATTAAACATGAAGTGGCAACATGGTCCCACTTGCAAATAAATAATTGAAAGAAGACAACAAAGACTTAATGATGCAAGAGCAGCGGACAACTAATTATGCCTGCATGAATCCATTTACTGTATAATATTTCTAAACGGTGACCGTTGGACACCTGGAAGAGTTTAGCTGCCATTCATCTGAAAATGGACTTCACAGTTGTTTGCAGAGTGAAGCCACATCTTGCTCATCAGTGACCTGTCCACACACGCACTGACTGCTCATGCACATGCACATGCACATGCACATGCGCACACGCTTCTGTGTGGGTTCAGTGACCGAGAGCACAGCAGTGTGTGATAATAAGGGGGGTTTGGTAAACACACGCAAATCTTACTGGGATTTCCACTGCATTTCTGCTGTAACATTTTAGCTCTAGGTCAATGACACCCCCCTCCCCCGTCTCTTTTCTGTCGCCCTCTCTGTCTCGTTTACACACACACACACACACACACACACTCCTTTTTTTACAGAATTAAACAGCCGTCTTTCATTCACGGTCGACGCTCACTCACAAGCTGTCAGACACACTTCCATTTCCTCATAGATCATGCCAGACCGGCACCCATCGCATAAACAAGCTACTCAACACCTACTTACTCTTGTGCCTCTACATAAACATTTGTCACACACCAACACACACTTACTCCCATCCATTAACACAGAGGGTTCGCTCTTTTTTTTCTCATGCATGAGTCTCTGTTTGCAGAATTTCACCATGGAACACATTTAAAACAAGAAATGATAATGCCGTGTTTTGTCTATTGCAATGAAATGTATAATCCCTTTATTATGTTACACCAAATAGCACCTGAGATATAAGATAATCTGCTCTCTCATCATCCTCCTCTTCCTCACATGTACTTCAAACACTGGTTTAATGAAATTAGATTAAGATGGCACAGGAGAAAAGGTGACTCTAATTTTATTATTTCATTTATTATAATTTTTTGGTCATTTGTTTCATTTTCTATGCACTCTGGTCAAAATTCCTCAGCTACACTACGATCACATTCCTTGGTACATACACAGTAGAACAGTATTTCTGATTTTCCTCCAAGTACCACCAGTGATACACATTAAATTGAACTAAACAATTAAAACTTAATGGAATTATTTAAGAATTAACACTGATATAATACTAACATAATCATTTTGTTTTTGCCTATGCTTTTGTTTTGTTCTTGTTTTTGTAAAAGAATAGGATTTTGTGAGGTAAATAAGCTTTAGCTTCAGTCTACAACTTTTTTGATATATATCATGATATTTTCATTAAAAGGTAGTGACATACCATACACTCATATCACTCTCCACTTGCTGTTTAAACTCACATTAATGACCTTATTGATTTTTTCCTTGGTGTCCCATCACCATATCAGGATGTTTAATATTGGTTCTGCCTCTGTTTTTACCCTCTTACAGTAGATCATACAGTAGAACAGTAAGGAAAAGGAATAAAGTCTGGATAATTCTCATGATTATATAATGATATGTGATGCAGCTTGTGTCGGTCCATCTCCAATATACCGCTGTTTAACTGATGTGCAGTGAAACAGACTCTTTATACATGGCAACTTTTACATCAGGAATGGTTTAGAATACTGGAAAAAGTAAAATGGTCACATCATGACATCAGATGACCTTTTGTCACAGCTGATTTTAAGGTTTCAATCAAGCCCTGGATTTATTGTAACTGTTTTTTGCTGTTTATTTTTGAGGTGTGTGTGTGTGTGCGTGTGTAAGGAGGGGGTTGATGCAAGCCGTTGGAGTTCCCAATCAAACTGCACAGACTCCTGATGCCTCTGCTCCTTTGATTGGTAAAACCAGCTATTGTATTTATTTTATTTATTTTTCCCCCACTGCAGCTTGATTTATGGTATAGACTCCTTGTCTGCTCGTTACAAAAGAAGTCAATCAAGCAGATTTTTATTTTTTGAGTTGCCTACCCCAGTAATGGTTGCTTGATTTCCCCACAGCCCACAAAAAAAGACTATGCTTGTTTCTTTGATGTTGTGCCCACTATTTGCAAATGCAAATAATTCTGTATTTGGGTTGTGTAATGACAACTTTTACTGTACCTTATTTACAATTTGATTTTTTAATCACCAAAGAAAATCTCCAGGAAAATCAAGTATGTGCAAGATAATGAAATTTGTTGTCCTACATTCCTATTTAAAGGTCAAGGGAGAACTTTGATTTTCAATGTAGTATGTTTGATTTTTCTTCTCAGGGATGTAATAATCAAAGAAAATATGTTCATTTTAAAGTAACTTCAGCTTTCACACTGTAAATACCGCAAAAAATATGATTTTAGTGAACAGCTTGTAAAATGTAAGAAATGGTGTAAAAACTAACTCCAGACCAAAACGTCCATGGTGAGTGTGTTAGTGAAGAGTTATTGTGTCTCCGTACAGCTCCAGATTAATAAGCATTAGCATCAGTTTTTAAAATGTGCCTGTGATGCCAGGCCTTCAGTTCTCTGCAACACCTTCCAATTCTGTGTATCTTTTCATGCATCCGGGATGTGGTTTAGGAAAACCTTGGTTATATAAATAGTTATATAAATAATACTTTATTTTCAGTTTTTAGCCTGACCTTTTTTCCTTCAAGGCTTTGAAATCTATCATTTTGTAACCTTTTGTTGTGTTCACTTATATTTTGAAGCACCTCTTCTAGTGGACAGCTCATTTATGTGTCTCTTGCTTTCTGGATAATGGACATATGTTGTGCCACCTTGTTGTGTTTACAGACTGGGGTCATTCTGTGCAGCAGACTCTTCTCTTATGTGACTTTTTTTTTATGTTGTATAAGATATTCCATTTCTTTGCCTCATAGCAGATAAAAGCGAAAAAGTGTTGAAAGGTGGAGTATTTGTGCATCAGCACTTCCTCTGTGAAAGCTGAGGTGAACAGTGTTCTGGAATAGATTTTATTGCCACAAACAAATTTCAGCAGGGCTTCTTTCGCTGCAGTCTTTACACAGATGAAGAACAGATGTGGGGGGGGGACCATCAGGTGGTGTGAGGAGGATGAGACAGGAACAAGGTCGAAAGGTGATTCCGATGTGGTTTCAGTGAACGCCTCACCTCCTTCTCATAATTGTAGCAGATAACATAAACGACACTTAAGAGGGCTGAAGGAAAAACCACAGTGTCATGACAGTGAACATGACACCTGCAAAAATCCCAATAAAAATGTTCCTCCTCTTCTTTGGTCCACCTCCACCTGCTCTCCCTGTCGCTGGTCATCCCGTTCACTTTCTCTCCTCCGCTCTTAATTTACCAAAAACAGCCAGTAGGCAGATGGGGATCAAATTGCATTCACCTTTTACCTGCACTCCTCTGCACAATTAGCGTCACGCTTACTTGTCATTTCAAATTGATACACTGCTGTTGTGCTGAGTAATTATTTACCTGCCTGGGGAATAGCTTTCTGGTTTAAACACTACATAATGACACACGCAGAGAGAGGGAGAGAGAAGCACCTGTGCCCTGTTTTATCTGAAACATGCTTAACGTGCCTTTTACCATCACAGGGTCATTGTCTGTCTGCTTAGCCGTGGTTGTCTTATTAAAGGTGTCTTTGTGGTCGGTGTGTCTCTTTAAAAAGATCTAATTGACTCGTGTTGTGCAGCTGCCCTTTGAAAGTTTCTGCGTGCTTCCACTGCTAAAACATCACTTTCCAAATTCTGAGCATCAGGGCCCAAACCTCTGATTCATCGATAGGTGTCGTCTTCTTTGCCTGCCTTTTTTTTTTTTTTTTTTTTTTTTTTTAATCTGTCTTTTTTTTGGTCACATGGTGGGAGAAAATGGCTGGGTCCTGTGTCTTATTACTGCACACTGACTTTCTCGCACCTTCACGCCGACCACTGTACAAACACTCACCTGGGTCCCACAAAAACTAGGCTCAACGATATGGGGTGTAACGGAGAGAGCGAGGGGAGACAGAGGGGGGACAGCAAACAATGGCAGCCATTTTCTTCTGCAGGGGGAAAGAAAGGAATCAGTTTTCTTTGATCTTGTGTCTTTTCTTGTGATAAATCTGTGTCTGTGATGCCTTTTGTTTTTGTACTCTTTTTAAAGAAAGAAAAAAAAAAAAGCAATAAGCAGAAGTGAACTCTTGCTGGTTTGTCCTTTTTGCTCTTGCTTCTTTTCTTTTTTTGATATTCTTCTTTTTCCGTTTTTGCCAGTAATCTTTTTTGAATTTTCTCTTTTCTCTTTTTCCCCCCTTTTTTTCTTAACCCTAGGTCCGCTCACAAAAAAACATGATGAATCTTCAATGAACAAGCCTCGAGACGAAGGTATTTTTGTTGCATGTTTTTCCTTTTTTCTTGTTTTGAAGTCTTTTTGGGGGATGTGTACACACAAACACACACAGGCACACACGCACTCGCAGACACACACAAGCCAAGCTTCTCTTAGATGTGGCTGTTGGATATGATATACTCACCAATGTGTTGCTGTAAGTGTATGTGCTGACTGTTGCAATTAAAAAGCAGCCTCAATGCAAATCAATAGCCTTGTGCAACCTGGGATGAGTCTAACAACTGGCTGATGGAACCCAGCTTCCCTTCATTAAAAATGCCATCTACAGACTGTTTTCTGTGTATCTTCCCCAATGCCTGCTCGTTCTCAAATAAAAGACAGCCTTGGACATGATCATCATCACCACTGTGCCCTTTGAAATACATTGGCCAACTAAAACTATTGTCCCCAAAAACATACTGTTACCAGCTCCCACAATGAGATGCATTGTTAATGCACCTCAGTCCACGTTTCAAGAATTAAATTGGTGCTGAGGAGTGAGGAGCTCACCAAATGTTAGTCACCGGTGATAACAGCAACTCAAGAAAGAAATTGGGCAGGAGGCGTCCGAGGACACTCATGCCTCACTCTGGAATATTTGCGTCTAATCTACTGCAAGAATGAAGACAGAACTCACAGACGTGCACTAATGTATCTCCCACCTGCAACACGTTCACTGCAGATGTGATTTAATCCGTGCTTTCATCTATCCCCCAAACCCCGTCGTTCTTGTTACTTTTGTTTCTTGGAGGAAAAAGACTGATGATATTTTAATACATATTTCTCTGTATCCTGTTTTGAGGCGAGTCTTTCTTTTGCTCCACGATGCTCTTTGATTTTGGGTTGTTTTTTTGAAGTTGGGAGTCGGAGGATGTTTGACACAAGAGGATTTTCTTCGTGATCAAACACCACAGAGACACAAGCTATTTTATTTTATTTTATTTTTTTTTTGTGCAAACTGTCATAGCAGTCAAGACACCTCCATTCCATCTGAAATCCATCTTTCATCTCTCATCGTGACGTATAATTACCCTCATTTGATCAGGAGCAGCTAATTCCTATATGCTTACTTAGTTACGAAAGTTCAACTTGATATTCGCTCCTGGCACTGGGGAAAACAGGAGTTTGTGAATAAAACCAAAAGGATACTAAATCACATTTAATACTGTAGATGTCTCTCAAGCAAAGGAATGTAATGCCCTAACATGGGAATAAAAAATAATAAACGCATGATAGAGCAATACAAATGCAAAGCTGGAAAGAATAGAACCTGCTCTCAAACGAAATCACCTCCATTAAATGCCCATTAGATTTTCCCAGAGTCTCTCATTAAAAGACAAAATACATCAGTTATCAGAAATAATATGATGCATCTTTATTCTAGTTTTAAAGCTCTCTCCACCTTCAAGTCACATCATAGTAGAAAAAACAAATACTGACTCGTGTGAAGGAGTTTTATCAGATTTTAAAATGTATACTAACAAGCAGAACTGTGTGACAGCACACCTGTAATGTGGACACTTAAGACTTCCAGGAGTCAAACACAAACACACTCTGCAGTTTGTTTGTATGAACTATTATAGGGAATTCTTGGACCTATTTAGTCTAAAACACAATCAGCCTTTAATATGTAATAGTGCACCATAAACTTCCAACCTTTGAGAGACTTTTCATAAAAAAAAAAATAAATCTGCATTGATGCCTCTTCTTAATTAATCAAAACAGGTATGTGAGATGAAACACAGCACCAGTGCATTTTTAACTCAGTCCACAGAGTGACACGTGAAAATTACAGAAGCATTTGTTCATTTGTTTGCAGAGAAAAAAAAAGTAAAAAGAAATGCTAGACGAAGCAAAAAGAGTGGCTACAATGTATAAAGATACAGTAATGTAGAGTTTGAATGGTAGGAAACAAGATTACAGTGACAGTTATCATCTTTCATTGACCTGGTGTAAACCCTCTAAAACTGGCTTCTTCTGTGTTATATTTCTAAGCAAAAACAAAATATGTTCTGTAAACATTGCCTTAAAGTGCTGGGCAGAGAACGGAACGCTTCACAGCCAGCTTTTTTTCTCCTAACAGTCATATCCAGCACAGTTCTGTTGTTCTCTGTTGTTCACCATTCACCATTCCAGCTGTGAATCAACAGCCTTTTTCAAATTGCCATGCTCTATAATCCAGAACACACAAAACACGAAAACATCTCCAAAAAAAAAAAAGAAGACAGAAAGTTAAAAAGTACACACTGGGCTCTCAAGAAGTGCAACATCTCAGTGAGATGGCTTCATTCAGCAGCAACCGCTCGCTCTCTGCTACTGCATCAGGTGTGAGGGAGCACAGGGCTGCAGCTGCTCAGTGTCCATGTACAAAACAACTGATGAACCTTTGTGTGTGTGTGTGTGTGTGTGTGTGTGTGTGTGTGTGTGTGTGTGTGTGTGTGTGTGTGTGTGTGTAGAGGAGGTGATTACAAAGAGTGTGTGTCACTGTGTGTTGGCTCTGATCAGAGACAAACCAGAACCACCTGAGCTCCAAACCTTGACTATAGTTCAGTGTCACCTCTTGCAGGCACACACAGACACACAGAAAAATATGCACCATATCATATAACTTAAGATAATTAATAATGTTACTAGTGACTAATACTAGCATGAAACATTTGTTTACTTTTGTTGTCCTGTTTTGGTTGCGACATGAAGAAATAATCATGGTTTAATAAAAAAATAATAAGAATTGAAGTGTACAAATTCAATCATGAATGTTTTGTAGACGCCACCATAATTATGGAAGCAAAGGACTACTCTGTTTGTTGCAATCTGCAGTCTCACCATCTGGTGTCGCTTAATCCCCACACACTGGTCCTTTTAATGCTACTATGAATAGTTTAAGACATTTTTTTAGCCTTTTTAGTTGCTAATAGGCAGGTGGCTGTCAATAAGTTCAGTACAGGTGCTAGAGCTCATATTGCATTAAACGATGTAGCACAGGGATAGGTTACCACTCATGGATGGTGTTGTGAAACCACACCTAACAGCGATTTCTTCTCTGCAGACATTTTCACAACACAGTGTGCAACCGTGCTTTGGCTGATGGTGAAAAGAAATGCCCTACTCCTGTTAAAAATACGCCGACTTGTGTCCACCACTCCTGTCGTGACCATCGCGTCAATCGTCACAAAATGTACAACATTATCCCATGATGTGATGGGACACAACATAACATTCACTCCTATGGGTATGTTAGAGTGTCCAATTTCCCTAATCCCCATATCTGCAGAAACATGCACACACAAGGAGAACATGCAAACTCCACTCGATCGCAAACCTGGGTCTTTTTGCTGCAAAGGCAGGAGGGCTAATCCCTACATCAATTACATAGCCAGTAATAAAACTGTTAAAATCACATCTCCATTATATGGACAGAAGTATTTAATTCAGATGCTTTGGGTTCGGCCTCTTATCTCCAATGAAGGACAATCTTAACGCTTTAGCGTATGCTTCCAACTCTGTGGCAACAGTTTGAGGAAGACCCTTTTCTGTTTGAACATGATTATGCCCTACTGCACAAAATAAAGACTATAAAGACATGGTTTGACAGGTCTGGTGCGGAAGAACTTGACTGGCTCGCACCGAGCCATGACCTCAACCCCACTGAGCACCTTTGGGATGAACTGGAACAGAGAGTGTGAGCCAGGCCTCCTGCTCCAACATCAGTACCTGACCTCATACAGTAAATGCTCTACAGAATGAATGAGCACAAATTCAGAATACAGAAACACTTCAAAATCTTGAGGAAAGCCTCCCAAGAAGTTGTAGCTGCAAAATGAAAGTAGTGTATGTTTGATGATGTACAGTACATGAAAGATCAGTTAATGGTTAAAAACATGTGAGGAAGTGCGTCAAGTCTTCATAAGAAACAGGAGAAATAAATGGTAACTGCAGTTTTTGAGATTGAAACATTATGCAGTAGTTCTTCCAGACTGGTAGCCATTTAACTCATTTATTTTTTAGACATTGAAAAGCCGTGCACATATCACCATATCACTGCTGCTGTATTTACTGTAATTGTTCTTTTAATATTGTGACGATTCGTCCTGCGTTTCACACCTGATTGATGTCTTCATCGACCTTTCGAGGTAAAACATTGCTTGTTATTTCAAGCGTTAAGCTCGTACATTATGTAATGATGTGATCAAAAGATGCATTGGCTTTTTCCAATAATGCAGTCAATTTTCCTCATGACTAGTGGTGATGAGAATATGAACCATCCAGCTGGGTGTTTAATTACAGTGTAATATTGGATATCATTAATCAAACAAAGTACAGACAGGTTTTATAGTGGCGCTGTTACAGAATCACCAACTTTCATAATTCTACTCTGCAGTGTTTAAAGCTGTCTGCTAACACATGAACTGAAATAATGGACAGAATGTACAGATTAAATTGAGCTGCATCCTTTATACCGCAAGTAGTGACATCTCATGCTGGTCAAGTGTATAACTTCTAAACAGATCCAAATGCAATATGTAATGTTTTATTGGAGTTAGTAAGATGGCATGGAAATCAGAAAAATCCTAATTTAAAATTATGCGAAGTTCAAAAAAACAAACACATTATTGTATGATTTGACGCATAACATCAAAAGGTAAAATGCTGTTGATCTGAACACAAAAACAATTAAACATGTAATGATCGTAATGATTGTGAAAAATCATTGACAGTACAAATCATACATGCGTGCAATGAAAGGCATTATATTCATAATTGCACTGGAAAACTAAGCAAACATAAATTATTCTGCGATGTGACATGAAAACAGTAGCTGTCTTTATTATTCTCTCGCCTTCAAGTGGCTTTCATTTTTTTTAAAATGCTGGTGACGCCTGCTGTAGATGTTGGAGCGATTGAGTTTACAGTAGGTTTTAATCAAAGCTTTGTTGCTTAAAATGGCTTCACGCTGAAACAAGATCAATGAGAGTCGAGTTTCAGGCAAGAAAACTCTCGTCTGCCTGAAGTTTAGTTTTATTTATTAGCTGTGGGATTTGTTACTTCGAGTGACCTCTTTCACATGACGCATAATTACATGAACCTTTGCTAATATAAAAGTATTGATCAGCACAACGTTATGGATTTTCTACTGTTGCCCACTGAAAAACAAACAAAATGAGAGCTTATTATTTTTCTAAATAAATTTTCTCTTGTGAATGATGTACAGTATGTGAACCTAAGGTGGAAAAAGGCAGCTTTACTTGTCTTTTATAAGGTGTACTGTGTACACTAAACTAATCCTATAGTAGGATATTTTGAAGAATTGATTTTTGTTACTTCTATTTACAGTACAATTATGCAAATTTTAGAAATGCACAGGATCTTGAAGTATCGTTATAAAGCACTACAGTGGGTTTTCATCAGCCTGTTTTATGACCTTTTGCGATTTGCAAATATAAGCTCCTAAATTCAAATGAAATAGAAAGACATTTCCTTAAAAAGTCTTGAAATATCACATTTAGGTTTTTCTGACTGTAGGAGGTGGAAGAGTTGGCGTATTGATAAAAGTCGAGCGCAAAGGTGCCTCCCGCTTTCTCACTTGATGGGACTGCCATTAAATGCACGTTTTCTTTTTGCAAATCTTTGAAAAATGAATTTACATTTTGTGGTAAAATGTGTTCATTTCAGGACGGCAGAGTTTATCTAAAATGATAAAATATGAATCCAGTTGAGTGCTCTCTCTCTCTCTCTCTCTCTCTCTCTGCGGGGCTGCAGGATGGTCAGTGTCTTCACTCTCCCTCCCCTGCTTTTGTCTGCATCAGTGAATTGTTCTCTATTTCTACTCGTGTTTTGCCTTTCACTCTCTGCCTGCTCACGTCCACATCATACTCTTGCTCTCTCTGTCTCTCTGTATTATGTAGTGTCTCCACTGTGGTCATAACTCTGCTAACGGGCTGCCTGCCTGCCTGTGGGCAGTGCTGCATCTCTTCATGTCGTCTTCTCTTTTGTGTGTTCTCAGAGATTCACGTTTGTTCGGAAACACTTGTCCCCTGTTGCAGCTCTTGCTCACAGTCCCTCGTTTTGGAAAAACTGTGCCATGCCAGGACGGAGACTTGGCATGTTTCATCTTATTCATATAATTAGAAGTTGCCAGGGAGAGGCTCTCCAGCCTAATCTCTCCATTTCCTGTAGGCTTTTTCAGCACGGACACTGTGTAATAATCAATGTAATGTACAAAACACACGCAAAGAGCCAAATCTCAAAATTGCGAAAGGACAAGGAAAGTCTGAGCTGAAAATGTGCAGCCTGACTTTATATGATTTTGGATTTTATTGCACAGATTTTTCATCCTTATATCCTCAGTACAGATTACTTTTTAGGTGAAATTTGAATTGAATGAGGTGGCACACCGACAGAATTGAGTAGTATATTGAAAAATGATGAAAGGAGAATGGAAAGAAAAAAAAAACTATGAGAAGCTGAACTCACAAAGCTCATGATGTGAAGAAAATGGCAGATGAGGATAACAGGTACAAAAAACCCTCAACCCCAGAGTTTAAAGGAAAACTAGAGCAGTGTATAAAAAAGCAGAACAATACAGAACAGAACAGAGTTTTCTCCAGTGAAGCATCAACAGTCCTGTCAAACCAACTTTGTTTTAACATTACTACAACAATTCAAATCTCTTGTCTCTCTCTCCGTGTCTCTGTGGACCTGTCAGTTATTTACTGCTGAAGCTTTTTCTGCTTTCCCCATTACCTTGACACTCGGCCCACATCGTGTCAAGGTTGTGTCAATATCATGTCGAATACACCGACTCCATTGCACACTGATGGATAATATTTTATTGAGCTTGAAACCCCTTTGACAAGACAAAGAAAGTGGAGACGAGGGAAAGGACAGGGATGGAAACGATCCGGAGTTACACGGTGATAGAGTGGGACTGTGAGTGAGGATGACAGAGACAGAGAGTTTTGCTGCTACATTGCTTATCAGCTAGTGCTTATAAAGATGGTGCAACACAGTTTTTCCTCTTTTTTTGTTCAACTTGGCCGCGTTTATCGCCATATGAAGTGGCTACAAGGGACTGAGGGAGGACAGTGGACACAAGCTCAGCTCCCCTTTCACTTGTGGACCTCAGTGAATACCACAGTGCCAGCTTTGCTGGCCAAGAGCTTGTGTGGGTCTATTTTTTCCAAATCAATAAACTTTAAAGTGCTCACTGAAACAAATTAATTTTGGAATTGAGAAATTGCAGGCACTGGGGAGAGCAGAAATACTGAAAGACTGTTGTAGTTATAGTCTAGATCAGTTATTTCCCAAACTCAGATAAATGTCTCCAGCCTTTTCCTCAATATTTGTCCAAATGTATTTAATAACATGCATGGAATGATGAATAAATTTTATTCATAAAGCACTTTTAAAGATTCGCAACAATGCTTACGAATATTTTACCTATTTACCAACAGTTATCTCTAGCAAACGTCTGGTTAGATTGAAATATTGTGATATTGTGAATCTTTAAAAAGTAGTTCCCCTTATAAAAATGTTTAGTGAACACTGCTTTAGATCTGTCATTCTCACAGACTGGGTCAGGACCCACAGATGGCTTTTCATTTTCTCGGTTTCTCGTGCAGTAAGTTTGGAAAACACTGCACTCATGGTGGATGTGCACAAAGTAAAACAAGCCCAGTAATATTATGACTGATTTTGCATGATAGCAAGTGAAGATGCTGCACTGCTAATGCAGGAGAAATTATAATCCATAACAACTGCCCTCCTCAGTGGCCACTGGAGTGTTTTCCCTTCTATTAATATCTACATCCCTCTTTCAATTATGTTATATTAATTCAGCCCCTCCTTGCTCGTTCTCTCGTCCCCCTCCTCCTCCTCCTTCTACCTGTCACTTGGACACATACATTAACACACGTGAAAACTCTCACTCGCCGACAACGGACACATCTGTGTGATGATTCTGGCTGCAAACAACATAACTGCTTCTCTGCAAACAGAGCTGCCGCATATATGTATTTGCATACAAAGTGGAAAAGGGAGATGAGTGGTCGCAGGAGACGTATCAAGGATGCATTTTAATGCCAGGTGTGAACTATTACTTAGTGATGTCCTCCAGTGACCAGGTCTCCGATGGTGAATGTTAATGTCCAGAATGAACGAGAAAATGTAAGACCTTCACCACATACCATTATCTTAGAACATTAGCAAAATAAAAGTAGGGCTTAACAGTAAATAGTAAAAAAAGATGAAATTGCAATATGAAACAATGTAGTTAGTAAATCACTAAGGCTGTGATTTATATTATTGTTGATAATGTATCTATTTTTATAGCAACAGGGTTACAAGGTGTTTCACAATTAAGGATCTGGTTCTGCAGTTTGTTTGTTGATTCTTGTTTTACAGCAGTCGCTGTTGTATTACTGCCTTCTCTTTCCTGTGCCCTCTCTCTGTTCTCCTGTCAAATATTATGTTTTTGCAGCATATCTGACCACAGTTTACTTTTAATCGTTGCTGTAATGGCAGTTCATATAATTTCTCATCCTTGCCTTAGAAGATAGTGTAGCTACTATCTTTCAGATGACGTCATTACTGAAATAAATGATACTGAGCATGAGAATATCCCAAGTTTTAAAAAGTAAGGATCACTATAAACATTAATGCTGCTAACTAGGATAATAACTATGTTAACGGCTTGACTAATGGATATGTGTCTTATTGGAAATTGGTGCAGTACTGGCAAAACAGGAAAAAATATTATATATTTGCACTGATACTGGAGCTGAAGCCAATAAAAACCCACATGCATTGTAGATCAGTTTGACTGCCAATTACACACATTCCCTACTTTAAAAAAAAAGAAAAAGATACTAAGGATTAAACCATTTTTTCTGTGTTGCAAAGCAAAATCAGAGCAAAGAAAGAAAAAAAGAGCCACCAACAGACCTCAGACTGTCAGGAGAGTGGAGATGAGTGACCACTGATAAGTTGCATGTAAAGATGTCTTCTGATGCTGAACACACATTTTCACACCAGTGCATACACCCTGTGGTGGACTGACGGCAGGATCCTGGCAGCGCTGCTGTACAGCAGATCACGGCTCCAACGGCAGACCTGCTGAGCAAACACACACTCGCACACTGCACTGACACACTCTGCAGGAAAGATGGATTTCTTTTCTCACTGTGCACACGCATGCAGTTGTGCTGTTTTACGTTGCTTTAAGTTCTAACTGTAAAAGTCACTCTGACCAGACACGGCTGCTTTTCCCCAGCTCTCTGTCTCTATTTGTGTGTTTGCACTTGGACTGTATTGTTGCTGTCGAAGTAGCATGCCAATTACAGAGGTATTGTTATGTATGAGATGGAGAGCAGTGGGTAGTGGCAGCGCTGACAGCATTACTTAATGGAAACACTGGTGTGTGAGTGGAGGTAACAGCGGTGGCTCTCTGTATCCAATATTACGTTTCTTTGCTCTCTCTGCAGAAACTCATACTCTCATATATCGAAACAGAATGTATCGCCCCCACAAGGAAAGAAAAAGAAAAAAAAACAAGCAGAGTTTTAAGTATTGGAACAAAACATGAATTAAACGTACATGCAGTAAGAAATATGTCAGTAATTTTTGATCTGCAGTCCCCCTGTATGAGCATGTTAAAAGGGCCCCACATTTTAAAATGCTTTCATGTATTACACATGACATCACTGGCCATGGATGAAAACTCTTACATGGCAGCCTCAGTCTGAAGATGTTATTTCTTTTTTGAAATTAATTCAAACAACTATAGAGGGATTAAAAGAAAATTAAAGATGCAGAACAACCACACTGAGACCAAAACAGACCACAGAGAGACACAAAATAACCAAAGTAAAAGACCGATACCTGAACCTGACCTCATTCTCTCTCAGCCAAGTTTCAAGATAAAAATCTGTTTTACAACAGAACCACATAGACAAAAATGTTTTATCTCAGTAATAGTAGAGTAAATAGAGAAACATAAAAATAGAAAAAATCGCAGGTAGTCTCTAAGAACAAAGATCATTTTGTGACAAATAAACATCACTGATCACACAGTTCATGGCTCACAACTGATATATATTGATTGATGCATGGATCTAAGTATTATTAATACATTTTAAATCTAAATCATAATTCATAACAATGCATTTTGCAAATCGGAAAGGCTGCATTTTAGTTGCTTTAGCTTTTGATAGATCTCAGTTTACTTAGACAATATAACTGTGTAACACATACACTACATCGTGGAAACAATTCACATCTTTTATTTTTCTTCCATGCATAACATTATAAAGGTGAATATTTTGATTATATCTTTTTCTGTAATGCCACAAGTTGACAAGTTAGCTGCTGTTTCTAATTGAACTCATTTCTGCAGCAGCAAGGGCACCAACCATGTCATTTTCTAAAGCCTTTCATGTACTTATGTGTTTTCTGAAGTCAGGGGCAAGCTCAAAGTGCTCAGACATAAAGGTGAAAAAGTAAAGGCAGGTTTCTTGCAAAAAAGGCATTGAGGATAAAGCCAGTTTCTGGATTCCTGCCTGTGTCAAAGAGGCCTCACAGCAACCAGCTCTTAGACTCACTGAGTCCCAATTAGATCCCAGACACCCTATAAAACCAGGGCTGGGATGGCAGCCCCACTAATGGCCAGATTGTTATAGAAGAGGAGTGGGGGGTGCAAAAGGAGGGCAGAGAGCCTGAAAAAGAGAGAGAGGATTGGGGATAATGAGAGGTTGCAAGAGGACACACGAGGAGGGAGCAGAGGAGGAGCTCTGGAGCACGGTTGATACATTTTATTATACAGAAATGTGCAAACGAAGAGGACACATACATGTGCATGTGCATTTCTCTACATGCATGACAGCTCTAGGAGTCTTCCACTGGCATCCATCCCTTACATCTGTCTTTAAAGATTGGGGAAAAAATGGACACTGATGAGCACCTGAATGAAAAACTTGAAACTGATTTGTTGCACAAATACTGTGGATATAGTGAGGATATAGTCAACATCTGAACTTTTTGCAGCTTTTATTCAAACCGTCCTACTGTTGAGTCCACATTTGATCTCTGACTCAATGCTATAATCTATTTAAAGGTGATATACTGTATGTAAAATAAGAACAACATCGACCCTTACCCTTTAACATGTACAGTAGCTACTGCAATGCCAGTACAAAACATTGCAGGAGTATGGTTCAAGTAGGTTGCAACGCAGAAGCCAGTATTTAAATTTAACTTGTTACCTTTATCACAGATAATTTGTACTAATAATGCACTTCTTACATATAACCCCTTAAAGTAAAATTGTTAAAATGCTCCCATTTTAAATGATGTTTTTAATGCTGAAACGGTAGAAGGACAGCACAAGCACAAAAGCCTAGTTATGTAGGAATAGTTTACAAACATACACTCTAGATAGTATTCAAGCAACAAGTATATACCATAATATACTATATAATGAACAGCATCAGGGTCATCGTTTAAAAAAATAGAGTTAAATTTATTCTTCAGTTAAAAAAATAAAGAAATACACATGGTATGTTCCTCTGAATGTGTCATAAAAGATACAAATTCTTTAATCAATCACTCAGCCAAGCATTCAGGTAAAGTTTACTAGACAATACAAGCAAGCAAGTGTCGGCGCAGGCAGAGGTCAAGGTCGACGAAGAGGCAGGGCCTTTAAAATGTAGCTAAGCTAGTTTAAATTTACAGCAGGCTGTTTGGATGCGACACAAGCCGTCAAAGTTTAATCGACTGCAGAAGTGTGAAAGATGAACGGAAGGATGTTGTGCCTTTTTATCTTTAATAGTTAAGTTAGAGGAAATCATTTCATTTGCTGTGTCGCTCAAAGGCATAGAGCAACCTTTAAGGTAGAATGTTACTCAGTGCAAGAGCTGACATTTAATGTGCCTTAAAAGTCAGCACGATAACCTCGACCACTCCATTCATTTTCATTGGTTCTCTTTCATGACTTTAGTGTCGTGAAATTTCAGCCATTTTCAGCCTGATGCAACCTATGAATGTTTTATTTCTTCGCTCAGGAAAACTGAATTTGGCACTATATTTTCTGCAGTATATTTTCTTTTTACATTAGTGACTTTGGCTATGTGGTTCGATATTGCTATTTTCATGAGCGCTTATCTGTGTTTGACTGTTGTTTTACTTGTAAGAATCAGCAGTTGTTAGTGCGCCTGACTTCAACACCTGAGACAGGGAGAAAAGAAATGATATTTTGTCACTGATCAAGCTTAAAGAAAGGAAGTGCAAGAAAAAGGAGGAGAGGTTAAATGAAGTCCAAAAGGCTTGAGGCTGAAAGAATGGAATGTGGAAAATAGAAGAGAATGAGTCTGTTAATGGGGGGAAAGAGGAAAAAAGAGAGGGAAGGCTGTGGGGAAGTGAAATGCCTGCATTTGTGTCGTCTTTGTCACTGTGGCATTTTGGAAGACAGAATGGCTTTGTGTGTTTGTGTGTATTTTCTTCCTCATCTCCTCCATTTGTGGAATTGATCTGTTCTCTAATAGTGAGCAAAACGAAAAGTCAGCCTAATCCAGTCGTTATTTATAACACAGATGGGAAATGGGGTGGGGGGGAGGGATACAGTTTAACAGTAGACGTGCTACTAAAGCATATGACAGAGAGATAAGGAAAAGATAGAGGAAAACAAATAGATACAGAGGGAGAAGCAGGAGTACTGAGTAAAGAAAGGAGCTTGAATGTGCGAGGCCTGTCGCTGAGCTGAGAGTGAGTTCACTCTCAGCTCTTCACAGCACGAGGTGGCCCCACCGATAGATTAAGATGGAGGGAGAAGTAGCAGGAGATGAAAATAAAGGAATCACAGAGAAAATGGAGATCAGACAGCAAAAAAGGAGGAGTAGACGAGAGAGGCCAGGGTGACAGCTGCTGGAGGACGAGTGAAGAGTGAGACATAAACACTGTGAAATAGATGGAGAGCAACAGGAAGTTGGAGACGAGGAGGAGAGGGCACTCACTGGTGGCCAGTGTGTTTGAGGGACTGGACAGGGGAAAAAGAAAGCAGGACAGCCGGAGAAAATTAAAGCTGCTGTTATTTTGTCAATTAAGAGCAAGCTGTTTTAGGAGAGATTTCAATTCACCTGTTCTTATTCCTGCTTCTTGTACTTTTGTTCCTCCTTTTGCTTTTCTCATTTTCGTTACTTCACCCACTCTTCAGTCTGCTGCTCAAAATGGAGGCGTTGAGCTCCACAGACAGAAAAGCAAAGGTTTCAGATACTCAGCACTTTGAAACAACCA
The DNA here is from genome assembly GCA_016785285.1 of Brachirus orientalis. Taxonomy (NCBI): domain Eukaryota; kingdom Metazoa; phylum Chordata; class Actinopteri; order Pleuronectiformes; family Soleidae; genus Brachirus; species Brachirus orientalis. The sequence goes on from JAFBJR010000891.1 coordinate 343,185, forward strand.
CAGTAATAACTGGCTTGCTCCATCTAAAAAGTGTGTTGTTTGTTGTTGTTGTTTTGGAACTTATCTGTGCATATTGATGCAGTAGGAGATGGATACTACTTTTGTGTAGTTGATTTGGTTTTTGGGACCATGTTGAGCTGTGAGGTGGATGTTTGCTCACTGTAATTCTTGTAGTAAAAATAAAGTCCAAAGTCTTTACTTTTTTCCATTTCCTTTTTGCATCAGTATTTTGGAAACTAGGAATTATCCAAAACAAGTTTACATTTATTTCAACTCTAAAACATATCCATTGATTTTTAGGTCTGTATCTATTAATGTATTGAATATTAATCAATTACTGAATTAATTGTCATCTAGCTTGTTGCTTACTAATAAAAAACAACTGTATGGTATTAATATCGTTGTCTTTAGAGACTCAGGGTTGTGTCAGAGTAATTGATGAGGTCGGTGTTAAAAGAGTGTTGCTTGATGGAAAGCACAATCGTAGCACAGACTTCTTCAAATGTACCACTGGAATCAATATCAGTCAAAAATGATCCTCAGGTTGTACTGTAAAATCCATATCAACCACCTCCCCGTGTCATACACTGTCACCATATCAAGCGTTTTAGCTCTCATTAACTTCCTTCATGATGTAAATAACAGTGTTGATGGAAACTGACTTTGCTTTGTATTCACCGCACGTGTGATTGTCAGTGGCATCAACAAAACCAAAGTCAAGTCAGCGTAGAAGTTTCTCCAGGGCAGAAACCCACGACGGAGCATTTTTCTGCTGCTGTTCATCAATCAATTCCACTTAATATGATTATCCTACAGACCAAGAGGCAAGCACATACCATATGTCCATCCACAGCGTGGAAAAACAAATGGCACATCAGACTTGTGTTATTTGGAATAAGGTGTCAGAGCAGGTGTTTTGCAGGGTTTTGATAGCATTATAATAGATTTGTTTGATTCAGAAAAGCTTGACAATGTAATAAATCTTTTACAAGGCAATGTAATTGTTAATTCATGTAATTATGCACACTTTAATCAGGATGTTAAGAGGCTCACAGTACACTGGGACTGACGCTTGAGACTTGAGAGTCAGCTGCCAAACAGACATTGCTGAATGGTTGTTATTCACAAGCAAGAAAATGTCCCAAAGGGAAGGTTCATGCTTGATTCCTTTGTTTATCTGCTGGTTTGGAGCTTTTATTTATAATTACACCACTGCATGTCAACACTACCTGTGAGTAATTTATATAAGGAACAAGATTAGGCTTTATTATAAGCAGAATATGGTTAAGGTAAAGAAAATCTAACATTTAAAGTAGGGAGTGATACAAAGTTTCTTCATGCCAGCCACCAATGAAAGAAGAAGTCATATATTACAAAATGAAAAAGTATATTAGAAACTATAATTGAAGTTTGAGAGCAAAGAACTGAAGAGGCTCCTTGGATGAGCTCACACACTATATCAATGTTAAATGTTGATTAGATTAATCTGTCAGTGAGCTTTTGTTAATGAGGAAAAATATAGTTACAAAAACATGGTTAATATTCTGTCATTTTGCGTTTAATTTAAAAAAGTTCATCCCAAAAGTTGGGATGAAAGAAAAAATGCTAATATCTTGTATTCATAAATCAACACGCACACACAGGTTTGCACAGCTATCCTTATAATGACTCTTATTGACTCCCATTCATTTGAACACCCTAACCAAGGCCGTATCCCTAACCCTAACCATAACAATACCCAGTTATTGCCTAACCATAACCTTAACCTAACCACAATTTAAAGCTGCGGACTACTGGTCCTTATTAGGTTAGTGTTTATGCCAGAAAAGGTCCTAAGGCGGTAACAAATACAAGTATACACACACAAACAGACTTCCATGACTTCAGAGGACATTGCATTGACTTACATTCATTTCCCGGAGACTTTCTCTTACCTTAACCACAATTACTAGTGACCTTTGCCTTTATCTATCGTGCTCTAACGATTAAGCCTTTGCACTGCTCTCTGGCCTGTGGAGCAGCTCTGCTGCTGTGCACCTCATCACATCCCATTCATCACTGCACATCTGTCTTTACCTCCAGCCCTCTATCACATCAGCCTGCCAATGACCTCCTATTGACCTGTGTACACACAAACACACACATAAATTCATAACATTTGCAACAGGCAGCGCACAGTTGGATCGTAAGTGCAGTTTGTTTTTCTGACTGTAGCTCATTTCAGTCGCTCTCATCCAACACAAGGTTCATAAAAACACACAATATCATGTTTGCATTTTGAGATCCTCCTCAACACCACTATCTGCAACTCTCGCAATAAGCATTAAAAATATTAATCTAGTTCACCTGCACTGCTCCCCACTCTCCCCACTGCTTTGGTATTGGACATAGTTACCCTCAGAAAAGTTGGTTTCTATACCCAGCTCAACTTTCACAATAAAGTTAAGCGATTTGTAATCATTTCAGTCCATCATGACTAAAATTGTAGGTCACAGAATACAGAACCGTCCACCAATGTGTATCCTCCTGTTGTAATATTTTCACCACTCTATAACCTTTTTGCTAATTGGACCACTGGTACAAAGCACCTGTGTGTATTTGCACAGAGATGACAGTTCATCATTTGCTGTGAACTAATTTCCTTATTATTACAGCGTGGAACCGCAGAGTAAAAGGTCAATATTTATTTCAGACCTGCCTGTGCATGTACGCACACGCAGATTCATCCATGCTTTTGGGAATGAATATACTAAATGTTGGAGAAATGCACTCATTTGGGCCTTTAGTATATGGGAGAAAAATTAGAATGTGTTGGAGGCAAAAAATTCTTGCTCTCACTGTTCTGTTAAGAAGAAGAGATGGTCATGAATATTTGATTATTCAACTGCTCATGTTTATGTGAAAAAAGATACAATAGTTTATCAATGATTGCCTTTATATATAGTTTCTTTGCCAATGACTACATAATTTTTGGTGCATATGTTGCCACAAGATGGCAGCAGCTGCAGCAATTGTTTGGTTAGTCGATTGCATGTATGTTTGTTGAAGTCATTTAATTTACGAGGGTTCTTGAATGCATCTTGAAGCTGCCTACCTCAACACCCTGTGGACCCTTCAGAAGTGATTCAGTTTTTCAAGGTCATTAAACACATCTTGTAAGATGCTGTGAACCCCGCACTATGCTGGAGTTTGTTGTTTCATTTCTTGGAGTAGAAAACTGCCCTTTGACTAAAGTACTGGAGTAGAAATATGAATATTCCATTTTTTGAATATTCCATTATACCATTTTTTTTTGCTTAAAATGCCCATCCATATGCTTTTTAAATTGCTGTGATTCCACACAGTGGACAGGATATGGCTTAGGGTAATCCATGGTTTACCCTCAGCTATTATAAAGGAAATGAACAAGAAGAAATTTGAATGTAGACTCACCCTGAACCTCAGCTTTGCCACTTATTAGTCTTTCCTAGTCGCTTGATGTGACCATAAAATCAACCCCCGATGGTGATGTACGCAGCACAGCAGACCACACTGCATCCCCGTGACTAACCAGCCAGCTGATAAACTCCCACGTCTCATCAGGAGACCACAGGGTGGCATCTCGGAGGGCAGCGGTGGGCGGCGTGCTAAACTGGAACACTCCACACAAGTTTAGGCCTAATCATCTCATTGTCTCTGTTCTGCTTGAAAGGATCAGCAGCCACGCTAAGCTCCTCAGGGGGAACCAGTCTTCAGCTGCTCTCTGCCATCCTGCTTTGTCTGTCTTGCCGCTGTTGTTTTTGTTTGCTTTCTTTTCAGTGACATTCTTTGAATGTCTGTTCACCTTTCTATTTAAATGGAAAATATTTTTTTTGTTCGTCATCGTTTCTGTTGTGATGCAGTTTTTTCTGAGAGGAGCAGTGTGTTTGTCAGCCTGTCAAATAGTGCCTATTTGTTTTTCAGTCTTAATAAAATAATGAATTGTTCAGCCAGATTTCTTACCACCAACATTATGATGTTGGCTTGGACGTCTGCTCTCCTACATGTAAACAGACAAATCACTGCTGTGTCACTGTGAGTAATCACATCTGCATGAAAGTGTTTACCATCTGCCTTTAATCTCAGGACGTCTCGGGTTTGTTGAGGCTTTGTATGTACGCTCTGTCCCATTTCTCAGACTAGCTCCAAGGTACAGCACATTAGTACACAGGACGCCATGCTGTCACGCAGCACCTGCTTCTTTTACTTCATTTGTGTGTGGATATGTTTGTGGTTTGTTGTGAACAAGATATCCCTATGCAAAAAAAAAGACACAAATTATCTACATACTCCCCGATGCGTTAAAATTAAAAATTTTAACGCATTGTTAAACCGTGCGTGTGTGTGTACTTGTAGGTTAAGGTTAGGGTGAGTCTGAGGGAATTAACTGGTTAAGGTTGGGAATAACATTTTTGTCAGGCTGTCCAAATGAATGGAAGTCAATGCAGTGTCCTAAGAAGAACAGCTGTGCAGACACAGATGTGTGTGTGTGTGTGTGGGTGGGTGGGTCAGTGTGTAGGAAGTGAACGTGTGGTCATTTGCCGCTAATGAAATGAGATTCAGGTAGTGAGAGCACTGAAGGACATCACGGGGGCAAGAGATTCACGAGAGCAATATGTTGCCACAGCAACAGTCAATGAGACTTTGTCCACATGAGAGCGGCCCATGTTGGGACGATAAAGGAGAGAGAGAGAGAGAGGATGTGCGTAAACAAGTCGAAGTGAAGCAGTTGCCATAGCGACCCTCCTTTGCAACTGCCTGTTAAATTCCTCCCTCCCCAAGTGCAAGCGTGAGCACCTGACTGACGCACTGGTTTTGACGTCATGTATACGTATGACTGCGTTCATGTGATAATCTAGAGGAATCACTGGTGTTAATCTATGCTGTACATGAATAGGTTTAGAAAGGACTCATGCATCCTTCATCTCTCTTCCCTTCTGACACATCCTGTTATGTTTGTATTTATGTGGCTATGTTTTGCACTCGTGCTCTCATATCCTCAGGCCTACACACGCACACGCAGAGAAGCCAACAGGGGCTGTCACTGTGCCACACTTCTCCTGTGTGCCATATGCTACCATGGACTCCTGGCAGGCAGGGGTGTCATTGCTCTTTGCCAGAAGAGCCTGGTTCAAAGGCCAACGATAGCCCATCAGGGACCATCCTGCTCACACACAGCGCTGCAGGAGCCGACATATGCTCCAGACTCTCATGACTGACATTAAGCGGGAGCACTGAGAAATGATCTGCTTTTATTAGAGAATAATGCCAGGATGTTTATTCTCAGTGAAAGTAAAACTTAACACCCTCAGCTCTCTGAAACCTATCAAAAACTGCATGTATGTATTTTTGAGTGTCTTCCCCAGATTGTTAAGGAAAGTGAACATACAGCTCCGTACAGGAAACACTAAACTGTCATGTGATTAGTGATTAGTCAGTGGTTTTTGTCATGGTCCAGATATACAGTATATCATGGTATTATTGATTGTTAACACCAAAAATGTGTCACATCGCCCAGCTTTAAGTAAAGTCGCTTTGATGCGTGTACTTTTTTTGTCATGGTTCATCCTGATGGTTAGATTTTGTTCTCATATTTTTATATTTATTTCCTGGTTTATGTTGTGTTGCTTACTTCTCCCCTCATTTCATATCCCCACTTCCTGTCATTGTATGCACATGTGCCTGTCAGCCTCGTGTGCTCCATCTGCCATGTGCCAGTTTGCCTTTGTCTCTGTGCAAGTGTTCCAGCATTATTTCTAGCGTAGTTTTTTCTGTTACTTAGCTTTAGATCTTTTGACTTTGCCTTCTGATTGGTTGGCCTTTGGCTTTGACTGATTCTAAGTGAGCTGACTCATTAGAACCTTGGACTTTTACTATGTGCTCCAGTCCTGTTACCTTGTGTGCATTCCCTGTCACTTTTATTATTTACTAAAGATAACACTGTTAGTCACCTGTTGAAGGTTAGAGCTCCAGAAATAACATGAGTCGCTGTGGTGGAAGGAAAAGACCCTGCAAAGATGAATGGCAAGCTGTTTGGTTCATATACACTTTAAATCCAGACCAAACAATATCCTAGAGCCTTACAGATTGAATATATCTGACCCCTTACTCAGTACTCACAAAAAGCCATCATGGGTTTGAAAACAGCCACAGCAGACATTATTCCACACCTGCTGTAACCTGACATCCTCAACTTTCTGATACACTTCCCTTCATCCTATTCCTGAGAATACCTAGACATTGCAATAAATGAATGTTAAATAAACATTTTAAAGCTAGTAAGTGTTGGATTCTGTCCCTGATATGAAGTGATCACTGCACTAGCTGCACGAGTCGTTCTGGGTTCCACTGCCTTCTTCTCTACTCGCAAGCTTGTTTTATAGCAGTGATCCACATCTGCCTTCTCTTGGGATCTTTGGCGGACCAGTACAGTGTTCTCCCTTTGCTTGTCGCAGACTGTTTTGGCATCTCCGTGTGCAACAGTTATTCATCGTCTTCACTTTGTATGAATACACTTGATGAAGAGGATGGTTATGTAGATCTGTAGATTTGAACAGAGAAGCTTTCTTTCAAAATGGCAGTGTTTTGCTTCCGAGTGTTGCATGGTGGAATTGCATGATGTGAACTACTGGAGCTCTGTAGATAGTTTGTGTTTCACAAGATAGTTTGTGTTTCACAAGAAGCAGCTCCAACCTAAACCGCATGTTGTGTCTTTAAATGATAGAAATTTTACTGTGAAACTTTTTCATTATCTTTCCCATTTTTTCACCCCAAGGCTGGATCTGCTAACAATGTGTGCCAGTGCAAAAATGATAGCATCCAAGAAACTGTGTTTTTTAAAGTTTTCCCACAGGGGATTTCAGACCTAGAAATTGGTTGGTGTAGCTGTCCTCGCAGCTCAGGGCAAACTGCAATTTGCATTCAGAGGAGTTTCAAGTACCAAGGTGCAAAATAAAATGAGAAAATGATAGAAACTCATTGCAGATGTGAAATTTTAAGAGCCAGTGGCCTTTCATTATCTGTTGACTGTGCACAGAATCATCTTCAGACATCATCGTTACTCCCACAGGTTTTAATATGTGCCCACTTGTTTTCTGGTGCTTTTTTTTACCCATTAACTGTGCGTGTGGTGCTTGGTTGGTTTTGTTTGCTTTGCTGCCCCAGAGTGCCTTTCCACATGCTGTTAAATCACCTCTTCTGCAGCAGAGAGCTCTTTTGGGGGTGCACCTTGACACCAACACTTGAAGCTTTCACAGTAAAAGAAAAAGCTGCTGTGCACAGTGTGTGGGCCTCCCATTCTCACCACTCTGTTTAACTGCATCCACTCTTCCACTGGTTGGTTCTGTATCACTGGAGGTCAATCAAGCATCAGCATGAAATAAACATTGTCAGACACCGTGAGCTACAAGTTAGCTTTAATCCACAACGCCACCCAGTGATTTTCTCCAGGCATTATTGCTTTAATCGCAAGGAAACGTTTGATTAGATTCTTGCAGGGGTGTCTCTTGTTATTGCTTGTTGCTTGAATCATTGCCCGAGATCTAAATTACCTCAAACTCATTTTTTAGAGCTGACATCCAGCCGCAAGGAACAGTACAGTTATCAGCCACTGATACAATACTGTTTTATCCTCCAGCCTAGCAATTTTTGTTTGCTCGGTATATTATAGAATAACACAATGTGTGATCAAACTGAATATGGGAGGCATAAATAGAGTTATTGACTTTTTTTCTTTTTTTTTTGCTCTCCAGAGCCTCCTTTCTAATCTTTTGTGTGTCTTGTGTGTTTAGATATCCGTGACCGCAGGAAGAAGCCTGTCATGCTGTTTATTCATGGAGGTTCCTACATGGAAGGCACCGGGAACATGTTTGATTCCAGCGTCCTTGCTGCATATGGCAATGTGATCGTGGTGACCATGAACTACCGGCTCGGTGTACTCGGTAAGTGTTCAGACACGCATGGATCTCACTTTAGCTTTGCCGTCAAACCAAACGCAGAACTGTCTTTTCTGCACTCGGGCACATCACGTTCTCTTAGCAGACTCATGTATTTTCTGAATTGATTAAGTCAGTGATGGATGACAGCAGTGCAATTCATCAATCTAATGGCAACCAGTGCACAAGTTGATCGTAAGAGCTCACTTTCTTCCTTTGATTGTCTTGGTTTCCCACAAACCCTCACATTGCAGCCACTGCACCATCATTTATGACTCCCCCATATTTCACACACACATCAATAAATCGTCACACTTCCTTTAACCAATTAAGATACTTGAAAGCATCCTCTGAAAATTGCTGGTTGTAATAAACCTAAAAAACAACTGTTAGGAAAAAAGCCTTTATTTCTCCCAACATTTTGTTTTTTAATTTATTTATTTTTGTTGTTTTGTCTTGTCTGAACCTCTGGTTACTATAATTTTGGCTTGCAGTGACATCAACTCTGACCAGAATCCACTTCCTCTGCTCACACGTCTCTTACCCTCAGCCTTCCTTGTCAAAAATCCCATTTCTGAATCTACTTCGTCATTGTCTCTGCTTCAGCATTTCTCCCCTCACTCACCTTGTTCACTATTGTAAGATACTCATACACATATACTCAGATACACTCATATGTGTGTATCTGAAAAATGACATCATACTCTCTAAATTGAAGTTTATCATGTAGGAGTTTACAACTCCTGAGTTTGTAAACTGAAATTATATTCAATGAAGGTCACAAAGCAGCGTGAGTTCTTTTGCAATGAGTGGCTTGTGCTTGATCTGTCTTATCAGTTCAGCAGGTAGATATACAAGATATGAAGCCGATTCAAACTGATCTTTACATCACCTTTGACCTTTTTTGCTGCATTAATCACTCTGCAACAAGCAATGATGGTAAAAAAGACAAAGGCTCTGCACAGGTTATTTCAGTGTCAGATACTGATATCGATACTGCTAATCAACACTGATACGAAATAGGAATATCATCTTTCCTGAGCTCTCCAGCATGAACTTGTCAATATTTTTCTGAAAAACACACTTCACTTCTTTCCTTCATCATGCTCTGTCTCTGGCTCTGGAGAGGAGGATCTTGGCTCTAAGGAGGCAGGTGCTAACTTAAGGAAAGTACGTGTGTTTCAGTCGTCATAAAAGTGAGCACAGGCTTTTGGAGCTGCTCCAAAAATCAGCTGCTTTACTTGGATTTGTTTTGTCTCTTTTGTAAAGTTTTTTTTTTTTGGTGCACTTACATGGCCTGTACTTTGGTGACATATTTTCATTTGTGTGTAATTACTAGAAGTTTAATTTTCAATTTATCCTTATTGAGTTTGTCAGGATTTTCTCTTTTTTTTCTTCAAGTGGATAATGAAATGCAATCTAAAATGTGACTATCAGCTGAAAACCATGAAGCTGCCAGGAAACCAGTGTGACTGTTTTTTTTGTTTTTTTTGCATTTGTACTTGTTAATAAAGTAATGGTAATTTGTCAGAGGAATTGAAAATGGGCCTTATTTTAAATACAGTGAAATTTCACAGACGACAAATTTTCCTGTGCAGTGACAGAATTGCTATTGATTTTTGATGTCTTCATCTACCTCGAACAAGGAATTGGTTCAGTTGGAATTATTCAGTTAAAAAGATCTTACGTCTTTTCTTTATTTCTGACTCGATCGTATTATAGCTACGTTTATTTTGGTAACAAGTTTTAAACAACCACAGTCAAAAACAAAACAGTATAATAAAGAAACTGAGGTTATGTCATAAAAATTAGAGAGTAAAATAATAAAGTTGTTCACTTTATTTGCTGATAATAGACAGCATCTTAAGAAGAAAATCAGTCATATGTGTATGACTGCATAATCAGTCTGGGTGTTTTCACAATAAAAAAAGAAAAAAAATCTTGCTCAGTGGGAATCTAAAGAAGAGGATTAGTAGATTTGTTAAAAGCAATAAACTGCAGATTTCGTAACAACAAAGAAAATAGAGAAGAAAAGTGTTAAATTCTCTCTGATTATTGGCACTGCTGTGTGACAGCATGCTTGAGGTTTGTGTATTTTCATGTTAACATCTCCCTCACATTCCCGTATTGAGCTGACATCTCTTGCATTTTTCTTCCTCGAGAAAGCAAAACTGAAACAGGGCCATTTATGTCCAAACAGTAAGCTGCAGCTGACTTCTAAATGCAAGAACCATCTGGCACTATTTGGCCAGGATTTGGGAGAACGTAAGCAATCTTTTGCCCCACATATTATAAATGACAGACTGGTAGAGACAGCAAAGTCAATACTGGAGCTACAAATGCACAATAGTGTGTTGAGAGCAGGGTGTTGGGCGAGCATATGAGGCTGCATGCAGTCATGCAGATCTGTGTCTGCTGTGTGGATCCACTGCAAAGGCTCCTGCTGTGTTTATGCTCTTGCCTCAGCAAACTGTCACACTTGTATCTGGGAAACACAGAAATTATTGATACTGGAGCTACATGTGGTTGATGGAACTCATGATTATGTGGCTGCCTGTATTTGTCTGCCAAGATCTTTATAGAAAGTTTATTGTGAAGGTGCTATATTTAATCATTTGTATTATTTGAGGACATAAAATGAATTGTGGGTTATCCAATCCATCCACTTTTTTTCAGAGTGCATTTAAAAAAACAATACACTTGTCCAAAATGCGGTACAGTAACATTAAAGTACCATAAAACAACAAGTAAAATAAATACTATGTAAAATGCAAGTTCTGAAAGTAGCCACCAGTGCCTGCTGTGTCAAAGGTCAAGGAGAAGAGTTTGTTTTAGGTTTTTTTAAGCAGATCTGAGAGACCACGATGGAGCTAATTACTGAGGTAAATTGGAGAGTTATGGCGGAGGGCCATGCAGAGATTATCAGAGATTACATACAGATTACATAACTACTTAAAAAGAAATACTGGTTTCAATGATAACAATGGTGCAGCTGTTAAATTCACAAAATAAAGTCTTAATTTGTTTTTTTGCTGTCACAGTATATAGGGCTGCCCCCTCCGGCACGTTGAAGATTTGAATGTAAATAAAAGTACCAAGTCTGAGAAAGGATGTAAGGAAGTAACATTTTTAACGCTGTTCTACACCACTGACATATACACACCTTAAAATCAAGTCTTAATCAATTAATAGCCAACACTGAACAGATGCACCATGCTGCTTATTTCAGCCTGTGCAGTGCAGTAATGACTGACACAAATGTCTGATCAACCAGCTACACTAAACATTAGTAGACACAACAGTACTTAATCAACCTGCAACACCACCACAATAAATTATGAATTGTTCCTTGCGGGCGTGGAGCTTGCAGCTCGTTAACACCGACAAAGCAATTAAAGAAGTAACTTATTCTGATTCTGAAAGTGTCAAGGAAAAAAAAAACAGCGGGAGAGCATTTTATGAATTTATTAAACATCAAGTGTAACATTACCATCAGTCATCACACAACTTAGGAGCTTGCTCATCAACAGAAACGATATTTATAAAGGCTGCCGAGTTCACACGTCACCTTCTTGGGCTCATTTTTTTCCACTCTCTCAAAATGTTCCCAAACATTGGATTTCTTACACGACATACTTTTCCGTAATTGACACAGTGTGACTACACTTCCTGTGTCTGCCCTTTCAAATTAAAGCCATGAACTGTTCAGCCATATAGGTTTGGATTTGGTTTTGACAAGACGCAGCATATAAATGAAATCTCGCCGACTACTGATTATTCTGGCCGACCCTAGTGTTAGATTTTCCACCGCTGCTCGAAAGCAAACACATGTTCACCTTTAAAACTAACCATATTCTGTAATTTTGATGCTTTTGAAAGTAAAACAGACAGTGGGACAGTTATGTGTGGAGAAGTTTGACAACCTGCTTGAACCAGGCATATGTAGTATTTTGAATCCTGACTAGGTGTTTTAAATGCTAATCGTAGCTTATGTACATATTTTACATATATCACCTTTAAACTATCTTCAGTTAGAATGTCAGTGTTGTTTGTTGGCTGTTACGGTCTTCTCTAGACTTGGTCCGCACTGCAGAAAATTTTAAGGCTGTGACCCACTGAGCCTAATATAAAATATTTTAAGACTGCAAAAAAGAATCTGATCCTTCCTATTTAGCAGAATATTTAATAACCCTGCTTGTTAGAAATTAAACGATATCAAAGTGCAGCCATAAGCTCATTAGAATGTGTTGCAGTGAATCATGAAATAATCTGGAAACAACAGATTGCAAAATAAGAGCAAATTCTCTCCTGCTACTGAACTTTAACTTAAAGTAAAATTTAAATTAATCAGACCAACACACAACTCTCATACTAATTTTATTAGGACTTATGCTCAATAAGACAATTTTTAGGGATATAATGTTCATAAATATTCTTGAACTGAATTGTAACACAACAAATGTTCATTTTAGAATATAATAATGTAGTTATGTAGTATGCATTGAGACACTGAGATACAACACTGGAAAGAAAATACATGTACTAGGGATATTGGCCGAAGTTTCAACCCACTGTGACGTCACCCACTTTTAAAGCCTTGGGATTTTCTATCTTGGGAAAAGGAAAATAGGGAATTAACATAAACCACAGTGTCCCATGTTCATTGTAAGGAAGGCAATGAAATGTGTGACACCTTATTCCATTTTTTTTAATTACAAGGAAGGAACATGTTGCTTCTAGAACAACAGAGCTGTAATCTCCCAATGACAACTGACATATATCAGGTGTTAACGGCATCTTTTTGTCGATTTTGTACAAATATCAGTCAGGTAACCTTGGTTGTGGTTGTTGGAGCCCAGTTTGAAGCCTCTATGCTGTGCAATGATCTTCTTACCTGGAGTGAGTCTATTGAATGATTAAATATCCCTTTTACAGCCTGAATCCTGTAGGAAATGCATTTGATTTCACTGTAGATGGAAGAAATCACAGGGTCCACAATTTTAATGACCACATTTTCAGTGTGATAGGATGGTTTTACAGAGTATAGAAGTGTGCAGAGCTTGTGTGTGCAGCATATTCTTTCATGAAATCAGTAAAATATAAGAACTGGTCCAACTCTCCACCTCCCGCCCCTGTTGCTGGCATGCAAAACAACTATGTCAGCTGCCCTACTATTCCTTCACTCCACACTCCATCTCTGCTCAGTGCCTCACTATTTTTGCTGCCTGTTTAGATCTCCTTTCCCCCGTGGCAGCTTGGCCATAGATCCATCCACTCTAAACCCTTCACAGCATCCCATTTGGTGCATTACAATCCCAGACAGGGCAGCAGCATCTCTTTCTACTCTGTGGTACAAATAGCTACAAATGCATAGCTTTAGTCACTTTATTGACATATTTCCATTGTAAATGTGCTATTTATTTGTTTATTTAGGAAGTAAATGTGTTGCGGGGGTAATTTATTGTCATTCATCATGTTAAAATGAAAAACAGACTCAGGACCAGCAGAAATTAATATACAATACATACCTAAATCAATAATAATAATTAAGAGCATATAATAAATAAAATCTAGTTAAAATCAAGCATCATGTTTAAAGAAAAAAAGAGAAAAAACCTATGCAGCTCTATGACAGTTTTTGGGAGTCAGTAGGTTTGTTTGGCTGTTATTCTTTGTTATGATTTTTTGGTAACTAATTATACAAATTGTTTAATCTAAAAAAACTTATTGAATAACACTTTTGGTCTGGCTCTTCAATCTACATTTTGTGTCTACACTTAAATTACTTAAATACATAATACATATAATACAAATAATGCATAAACTAAATACTAAGTGTAAGTGATACATGATACAAATAAAATTTCAGATCAAAAAATAAAGGGCCATTTATCCAGTATATATGAACAAAAATGTGACCACAAACCTGGGAACGATGACGGTCTTGAATGCCTTGCTTTGTGCACAAACCAAAATTATTCAGTTTTAATGATTTCTTTGTTATATAGAGCAACGAAACCAAAAAATAATTCACACTTAAAAAGTTGAAAAATCAGAAAATCAGAAAAAAAAACGTAATAGTTGACATGTAATTTAGTTATCCATGAATAATGAATTGAATAATCATTGCAGCCCTACTTTAGATTAATGTGATGTAAACCCAGATGTTTTCTTTTCGCATTTGTTGCCTTATATGTGGTACCTTACGACCTCACTCATATTTCATAGAAGGATTGGAGGTTATGTGTCAACCTTTGGTTCGTTGCCATGTCATTTTTTACTTGTGTAGCTGCCTCTCCTTCCCTCTATCAGTGGTGATGTAAAGCACATCACAGACACAAAAACCAAACATTAATCAACATCGTATCAACTTACGTACTACAGCTTTAAGAAAAAAAAGCAAATGAATTCAGTTGTGCGCAGAGAGGAATTACAGTAATGTAGGTCAAGGGTAGAGAAATCCATGCTCTCAATCTTTTCTCCATCTGCCTGATTAAAAGATCCGATCGTTTCTCCCTGTCTGTCTCCACTGACATGCTTACTTAACAGCCACCTCACCGGCGAACATCCGTGAAGTCATTCACACTGCAGGACACACCTGACTCCATCCATATGCCAATATGGAAATTTACTCTCTGCTCACAGACAGACGAGCTCCTTCAGCAGCAGGCGCGGTGCAAGTGGCTGCGGAGGAGAGGACGTAGCAGCAGGCGTCCCCCACCAAAGGTCTCTGCGGGGAATTCTGCAGAGTTAAATATGTAATGAAGCCTCACAGGGCCACTGAACACTTGACCTTGCCTTTAATGTCTTCGTGACAGACATGCTTAAAGTACATGCATCACCTCCACCCCAACAAGCTTTTTATATCCCACTGCTGCCAAAGCGCGAGACGGGAAGGGGAAGATCAAGAGGCGGGAGACTGAGGGAGATGAAAGTGAGACGATGTGTTCATTCAGACATTAACAGCGATGATGAGAGCAGAGGGGTGGAAGAAAGACAGACGTACAAAGCGTAAGGCTGTTTCCAGTGCCGCAACACTTATGTGGACATACTGGCCGTGGTGTGGGCCGCGTGCTTTTGTGTCGTGACAAAGATACACGCGCGAGATAGGCAGCGATTTTGAGAGATGAGAGGAGCGACAGTGGGAAAGAGATGAGGGAGAGGGCCGGAGCGGGTGGGGGAGGGAAGGAGGGTGATGCTAAAAATAACACTTGTAGAGCTGCTCTTGAGCGTGCACTGGATGGGATATTCATTCACGGCACAGTTCTGTCTGCACTGCAGTGTATGGAGCTGTCTCCTCGTCGCATGCAAGTGTGTGAATGAGATTTTTGACTCATGAGTAGTCCGTAATCATAGTAGGAGATGCCGCCCACTTGAAGGTGAAGCCATCTTCCTTGGGAGATGCAAAAAGCTGAGGGGGCCATCAACACCCACCTGCTATGAAATCACTTTAGGAGACGAGATGGTTTTTTTACAGCATAAATACACACACACACACACAGAGAATTGTCTTGTGACTGGATGAGTTCTTTTTAAAAGTTACTGAGTCTGTTGTAGACTGACTTTGAGATAGAGGACACAGACTGGTCCACTATTTTCTGTGAGAGTATCAACGCTGCTCTCTCATTCACACACACAGAGATGGACTGACACACATCCCCATGGGCAGGTGCGATGCCCGCCGACCCTCCGCACACACACACATTACCACACAGCTCTCACAGCTTCTCCCAGTCGCTGTTTTCTCCCCGTTTGTCCGCGGCTTTGATCTCTCACCTGATGCAGCTCCTGCCTTTTCCCCTTTTACCTTCTCCTCCATCTCTCGCAGGGAGCTGTCGTTGGTTTCAAACGATGTTACGTGACTCGTCTTCCTTCAAAGACATTTGGGAAAAAAACATTACAACAACATAAAAGCAAAAAAAAAAAGGCCAAATATTATGACATCACTGTCTTGTTTTTCTGATGGGTCGACAGGACATTTAAAGCACCATCTGCTGGATCACATGGTAATTACTGCAGTCTGAAGGCTGTATATTTTAAACTCCAATGGATGCCTGAACTTTGCATAAAAAGTGACGTTATGTATTTTACCTTATATTAAATGTACTCTATTTGTTGAGTTAGTTGTCATCACAATAGTAAAAGCAGACTACACTATGAGAACATTAATGTTGCCAAAGCTCTGCTTCCAAAACACTAGTTGTTGTTTGTAGTTGAACTGGACATTTCTGGCTGCAGTTTCTCCCAGATTCACCTCCTGACTTCTGACAATCTTTTGTTCCACCGCTGCCTGACCCTCTGTCTTTGTTGTAAAGACTCCAATGTCTAATACTGTCAGAGCATGGATAGTTTGCACACATAGGCAGTCAGGTATGTAATGTAGTCCTAATCAAACGATTGTTCATTTTTATTACAGTATCACGAGGCCAACAGACCCAGGCTTTTTTGTGTCAAATAAAATCTATAACAGCAATAATAACAAAAACATGGCTTTTGGAATGTGAAGTGGATTTCAACAGTTATGATAAATAGGAAACAAATTGCAGACCCATGCTTGTAGTGCACTAGCAATTGTAGCAAATTGTATAATGGTGGAGCCTTTTCAACAGCCCCAGCTTTGAAAAGAACATCCAGTTTAACAAATGTATGATTTTACTTGAAATAATATATAACCTCATTTAATTTAATATGGTTAGAATTTGGTTAGATCAATGCCAATTATGTTTTTTATGTCATCCTCCATTTCTAGGAGAATATGAGACTCTTGAGCAAAGAAAGACAAACTGCTCCCTCTTTTGTGGGCATTTTTAAAACTAAAGAGAGTTATGAGACAGATTATGCTGATGTATGTTTGACATGTCAAACAATCAGCGTTGTAAGTGAGGAACCATGAGCTGATAATAGCCAGGGATGGATCATCATTATGGAGGGATGACAGCCATTTGAAGCATCGCACGGTGCTCTGAGACTTTAAGACTCTAACTGGGATTTGGAGACTCACTTCTCCCACAGGGATGCGGGAACCAAAACACCAAGCCATGCATCTTCATATTTAGGCTGACACTCATAAAGACTGGCTTCTGGGGGAGTTTAAATGCAAACACAGCACAGAAAAACAGTCCGTGTTTGTGTCTGTCTGTCCGTGTCTCAGGATTAGAGCTAACACAGACTTTAAAGTTTCTTTGCAAGCAGCCAATACACATTCAGGACATAACAACTGAAACCAAACAGGGAACAGCTGCAATTCAGTTGTTCTGTTTTTGATTGATATGTTTTATGCATAGACTATAAAATTAATGTGGTTTACATAGAAAAGTGTCTAAATTGTTCATGTCCATGAATTAATGAATAACTGATTATGCTAAAATTTTAAACTGTTGTTAAAATATGTTTGGTGTATATATGTAAAATGGGCCCTAGCTTTCCTGGTTCTTCGACTTTTCCTGAATACCTTTTCAACATTTTCTCAATAATCCTGAAAGAACAGAGGATTGACAGTTTCAGTTCAGAGTGTTTTGTCATATCTCTCCATCAAAAACTGCCACTCTTATGTGGCTTCTTGACATCCTGCTTTTCTGAGGCTGTTGTCAGTCAGACTCTTTGCCTCTGTCTACAGTGGATCCTGCAATAATACCTGAAAAAAAAACAAATTCTGGGGCCATTTTCATCAAACTTATACTGTGGAAGTATTAAAAATGTATTAAAACAATTCCTGTGATGACATCATCTTAGAAATTCCTCCTTAAAATTAAGATTGAATTATAGAAGGAATGAAAACTGTCAAAAATCATCTCTAAGGTAATCAACTTTGAGGGAGACATAACAGCTTAATAGCCTGCCAACAAGATAACAGCCAGGGACACTTAAAGGATTGCTTGCCATGCTTAAAGTAAAGTTGTGATTCATTAATCAATCATATGTCTTGAAAATGTCAGATTTGCTTATTAAAAATAAATATTGGGCATTACAGAAATGGCATTTTGATTGTCAGAAATGTTATAATATGCAGAAATTTGCTCCTATAACGATTTATATTGTGAACAGGTTCACAAGAGTTTGTTGTCTTTTTCTCAAAAGTTGGTCCCCATATAAAGATTTTGGGAAACAATGGTGCAGATTGTAACAGATTTGTTAACTCAGCATTATTTTAGGGCTGCTTTTCTTCAGATAATATCCTCTTTAGTCCATGACTTTGTGCTTCTACCTCAAACATCTACCCACCCTGTGCCTCTCCATGCCAGTCTGTGGCACCGTTGCCTCTGGTTCTACAAAACCGATCATCCTGAAGCTCCGGTTGTTCAATCCTTGGTTCTTCTCCCTTGGATGAGGCTTTTGGCTGGAGCACAGCTGGACATCATCACATATTTCCCCACTCTTCTCTACCTCCAACTTAAAATGACTGCTACCTATCAAGCCTGACTAATAGCACCTGGGGCCAGGAGAGAGTGTGTCCACACTCCATTACTCATGTCAGATGTTCACCTCGTTTCCTGTCTCACACGTGCGCTTACACGCAGTGGCACAAAGAACAGTGAAGCACAGCATTTACATTTTATACCAGGTGAGGTAAAGGACAGGACCGCTCGATGTCAGCAACAGGACAATAGCACACGCACACACAAAGTTGCATAGAAGGACAGAATGAGATGAGTGCAGGGAGACAAGTGAGAAAAATAAAGTTTGCATTCCTCCATAAATGCACACGCCAAACACAGACTGGCCATATTAACTTGACGGCTGAGGAGCAGATGATGTGAACAGTGTGAGAGCCAGGCTCCACCTGCTCTTCTCTGCTGCTCCACCCTCTCTTCTCTCATCTACAGACCCTGCATACAGAGCCAGTTCCTGCCTCTCCCCTGCACACACATACACACGCACACACCTTTTTCTCCAACTCTTTCCTCCACACAGAAGCCAAAATATGGAGTCACTATCCCCAAGCACACAGACACACAGTGAAATTGTGGTGTCACATGTAAGCAGTGCAGTTCGAGTTGACTGCCTGAACTACCTCACAGGCTTTGCTACACCACTGATTTAAAAAAGAAAAACATACAGTATATTAGATGCCCACAAAAAAGGCAAGCGTGGGTGGAGGAGTGAAGGTATACAGCAAGCCTTTTCCCACACTTTTATTACCCTCGGGTCCAGTAGACCTGAACGCCACATTTGTAATATAAATGTGCAGGACGGGAGAGAGGGTGGCCGTGTTTGCACTCAGTGAAAATATTCTTTTACATTTTCTTCGCAGAAAAGAAAACAGTTGATTCTCGGTTTAAAAAGGAAATGTAGTGCTTATTTGAAATGCGACAAAAAAACAAGACCTGCCCACCTGAAAACCACAGAGGGTTTAATCCTGGCTGAGATTTTAGGAGCTTAATATAACATGTCACTCTTTTTAAAGCCTCCACACACTTTCCTTTACTCCCCACCTGTTCTAACACCTGTTCTGTTAACTGAAATCTTAATGTGGACTTCTAAGGTGTTGGAAGGTGTGCGTGAACGTGCATGTGCACATATTCCCTAGGCCAATATAGTAAAGAATTTATGCATAGATGTTATTGATGGAATGGGCTATGAATATTTAAGAAGGATGTATGTGTGTTATCTACCTGTGCTACTGCTTTGATCAAGGATGGGGAAGTGAAGGCCTCTCATTAGGAAGGTGCTGGAGCTAAGTATCTAATTAATCAGCGCAACCCCCAACCTTTGCCAAATCAGAACCAAGTGAGCTGTGTTGACTGGCCTAAGTGGAAAGGCTTCACCTGCCTGTGAAGTATCTGACCAGCCTGCTCCCACTCAGCTCGTCTGGAATGGGTTAAAAGTGGGCTGATATTAAACGTTCGTTTGTACCTCAGACAGCGCTGCCTCATGTACAATGAACACACACAGACATGCTGTTAGCAGGTCATGTTTTTATATGGAAAGCCCTGTAATCTATTGAGGTATTGAATGAGGCAGATGGCACCTCTAAAGTGGTGCCACAACAAGCTCAAGCTGCTGGGTCAAACCTGCCCTTTTTTCCCCCTCCATGTGAGCCCTGTTTCCTGAACACACAAATAAAGGGGTTCTCAAAAATGCTTATAGTTCTGCCTTTGGAATTTCATTTCAAGCTTTTATTGTATTTAAGTGGATGTATTGTAATGTGCTATAGCGTATATGGAGTATAGCTCATTCTTCAAATATGTCCACATTCAGACTGAGGAGAAAAAATAAGGGTATGTGTGTTTTGTGTGCCTGTATCTGCAAACGATTGCATTCAGGACCCAATCCAACATTTTATGTCCTCGCTTGTGTCCTCTGCATAGGTTTTGTCAGTGTATGAACATGCATGCGGCAGTTTGCCCATAACAACTGTTAAATTAGTAATGAACACACTTATGGAGCCACTTTGTCCTCAGTGGGTTTATATACAATGCATGAGTGTTTGTTTGTATGTACAATGTTTGGCCTTGTGGAGCAAAAGAAAGTACTCCTACTACTGTTGGCTATACAGTTGTTATCTAAACAGCTGTATGGCTCCTGTGCTGAGCAGGTGCAGCTGTCGCACCCAGCAGAAGGTCAGGGGTTTGATGCCTGGCGCAAACTGACCTGGATGTGGAACCATCAGCATGTGAATGTGTGAGTTTGAGAGGCACTCATAGTGTAAAGTGGTTGTAAATGAGAGGTCGTGAAGATGTTTGTTAGCTGCACTAAGGGAGAATTGAGCAATAAAACAATAACAGTTCTCGCAATTGCAATATAACAAGCATCAATGTAGAACCATATAATGTTTATGCATTGTGTAAAAACATTTAGGAAAGGCGGCACATAATTGATTTTATTGTTTTCAATTTGTGAAAAGTGTTGTGTTAAACAAATGTTTTCTACCTGGAAAACAATTTAAAACCACAATTAACTGGATTCATCAACTACAAATCTACCTTGGTTAAAATATTTGTTTTCATAAAATTGTTTTTGTCCAGCTTCAAATATTAGACTCTCTTCATAACAAAGTATGACTTTATGAAAGGTAAGGAATCCAACCTTTGCTCATCTGTTATCCTGTAAGCCAACTATCATTTAACTACCAACTATTTGTTATATAGTTATTAGAAGCTGTAGTGGGATACTTTGTGTCAGTCTTTTTAGAATCAAATCATATTTGTTGTCATATCTGTTTCACAAGGGAAAGAAACTCAGCTATATACAGTTTATACTATAGAAACAATGCAACAGTGGTAGTGTTAACATTAATGTGTAGATAGCTGATGGATTCTGGCTGACTCATTTCACCTCCCCATGTAAAACTAATCACGCCCGAACATACAAATGACCTCTGATACAAAGTGAAAACACTTCACACTTCCTCTTTTTTAAAGAAAGACGTGGTAATATGGATGCACCCATAAGAAAATGAAACAAACTGCAAAAACCACTGCAAGTCGCGAGTGTCACTTTTTTTGTTGTAAATTGAAATGCATAGGTGTGGTGCCAGAATAAATAGGCTTGACCGACATAGCAACAGTTACTATGGGGGTTGTGGCTAGTTGAATAGTCAGACACAAAGAAATTCCCTCAGGTGCTTATAGGTTGTGAGGATGTGTGACTGTGAGTCTGGACTGAACTAATGCTTGGCTGTACATGCAATGAATTTGATGTACCATACTGTATATACAGTATATACTAAAGGCATTAAAAACTAAAAGCCCAGGTGGAGTGAAAACATGTACTTCCATGCATTTATTGTAATCTGTGGCCATCGTCTGAGACTCGGTAGAGTGTGATGTACTTTATGCTGTCTTGCAGAATGCATATGTGGCCATCCATATACAGTGCATCACCATCTGAAGCATTAGTGCCTCCACACCCTGGGGTCTGACTCACAAGTAGACTGTGTGATATATGATCTGCTGATGCCCACGCTATACAACAAAGGCACTGCACCAGATTTCCTCTCTGTGGGAATTTCCGCTGAAAAAAAAGGGAGTAGTTTGTCAAATATTTGGTCTCTGAGCAGCACACAAATGTGGGGAGAAGATTCATTTGCACTGTTTATGTCCTGTGCGTAATAAAGAACATCAATACAACACCTTACTGGAGCTGAATCAGAAACATGAAGTGTTTTGATGCATCTTTACCATGTCAACGCTCTGATCGGCCTGCAGATGGTTGGTTGGTTCCTGTGAGTCCTACCTCTTAAGCTGCCTCTTAAGTCAGAATGCTTGTTGCAGCCCTTCAGATTGATTTCAAGAGAGTAACACAATCAAGAGCTGGAATGAGTCAAAACCTATCTTGCCCTACTCAAAAACACATACACAGGGTGGCACTCACCACTTACCTCGGGTTTCTAACATGTTCTGCTATGTGGTGCGAATGTAAAGTGAACCTCGATGTAGCCTACGTCCTTCCTCCCACCACAAGAGAGAGCAAGCTCTTCTTCGGGTCAAGTCCTGGAGGAAGTCAAGTCCTGGAGGATGTGCGGGAACCAATCAGCTCTCCTCCCTCCAAGAGCCCCGGGGAAACCCAATCAGCATCTTGAAGGAAGCCTACAGTGTGTCTCCTACCTGCCACCTAACAATGCTGGAGAATAAAATACATTTATTTATGGTTGAGGATAAGAGGATACCTCTGTTTGGTGAATATACACAGGCCCCAGAATATCTTGGATATTTTTCTCGCTGACAATCCTCTTATTCCTTCTCACATCCTTTCCCCAAAGCTTTACCTATCTTTGTCTGACCTCCTTCATCACCTTGCATGTTTCCTTGCTTCCTAATTACAAAAAAACAAATTTAGACTCATTAACAGGGGAGCATAAATGAAAAAAAGAATACAGGGATGCCAGAAAAAAAAAATTCAGTTCTACTGATGAAGGAAATTGGATGAATAAAACATTGTGCACAGAGATATCCTTGTGTTGCTGTACACATGTAAACAAGAGATGGTCGGGTGACTGCTTTTTTCACTGCTTACAACAGAAGCCAGTTCATTTCTGCAAATTGGAAATGGCACCCAGTCTGACAACTTGGCGGTGATGTTACCTACCGTCCTCAAAATGAGTTTGGTAAATTAAGTGCAGCCTAATATGGGAATAAGATTGGGGTCATTTGTTCATTTATTTCTTTTTAAAGCTCCCTCTTGGCCTGCCTGTGGGTCTGTACACGGCAATTGAAGAAATGACTATTAAACAGCTAATCTGAGACGAATCATCTTCCAAATACACACATGCAAACAGTGACATAAACTGTTCAGCTGTTATTGTGATCCTTTTGCTTGCTTACACTTGCAGCATGTTTAATTGTGCATTAGCTACAGTACATCATGGATAATGCATGCCATGAATATAGCTGATGTGAAATAACTTAAGGAAGCTCCAACACCTCCATTATTATTTATAAACTGTGTGCATGTGTGTGTGTGTGCATGTATGTACATTCTCATTCATGCTGCAACATCTTCAGCACTGGCAGATGGAAGAGTCATGAGTCAAAAAAGTCCATTCAGACACTTGCACTAGACACTAGATTTTCTGGTAAATCTGATTCTCATGTGCATGTGTAATGATAGAACAAGTCTTTTCCTCCATCCTGGATGTTTCTCTTCTTCTGTAGTTACATAACTCCACCCTTAGTCAGTCTCCAGATAAGTGGTGTGACTGCGTGATAGTGGAAATGGAATTAGTAATTTCTTCAGATCGGCATACATTTTGTACCGTCTGCTACTTTTCTTGTTTGAAACACATATAAATGTGCATTTTCTTTTTGCAGTTTGTTGTGAATCTGGTTCAGTTTTGCAGTATTGTTTCTGTTGCACCAGCCAAATTAGCTAGTCAGTCTGGCTTTCAGGATCAACATCTTTTAAAGTGTGTAAAATTTGTACCATTTAATGTAACTTGAATGTGAGTCAGGCAGCAGTCAGACCAGACTAGCTGCCTTCAACTTCCTGCAGTGTGTCATCAACCTTTTCTTTCATCCTCCCTCGACATTGCACCGTCTCCTTCTTTGTCTGAAAGCAAGGAAATCAGTTCAGACAATCCCTCTCTACTTCTTTATTCATTCACCCTCTTTTTCTCTGTGGTATATCCTCACCCAGGCAGGTCTTTCATAGTTTGCGTTCAATCCTGTCCTTTTTATTCTTCTACATCCTGTCATCTTTCACTCCACGACCCGGTGCATCCTGAATATTGTGTGTCAGGCCAGCTCAGAGCATCAGGGTGAACAGTCAGCTTTCATTATGACAGCCTGTCCAACTGAATACACCTTCCTCTCCTCTCCTGCTCCTCATTCTCTGACCTTTATCTTCTCTTCTCAACTCTCACTCCTTCCACCTTCACTCTCACTGTGATCAAACTCCTGCCCTGTTCAGCATCTTCTTCCTCTTCCGTCTCATGCTCCTGTCCAGCTGTTGTCATCTTTGCTTCCTCCCCTGTAACCTCAGGTTGGCCCCTCATCCATCACTGGTTCTTCCCATCCTCTCTCATTGCCATGCATTATGTCTGAAGCCCTAATAGCTGTCCCCCTGTCTCCATCTCCATCAGTTCATCTGTCTCTTCTTCTTTCCTCATGCGCCACACCACACATAACCACCACCACCCTTCCTCTGTCCCTCATCCTTCACTTGCTTCATCCTTCTTTTATTCTAATTCCACTCCTGCTTTTTGTCCTTTTTTGTAATGAAAAGATCAGTTCCTTCTGAACCTGAGGATCGTTCATCTTCATTTTCTTGCATTACAAGCAGCAGGTCTGTACATTAATCTTTAGCACTCCCTCTGTCTTTCTCTCTCTTATTTATCATCACTGTCTCTGTATTTAGCTCGAAACTTCAAAACACTCAAAGGTCTCTCTCTCTCTCTCTCTCTCTCTCTCTGTATGTATGTATGTATATATATCAATTTACCTGCACAATCCTATTTATAGGCACTAAGCACCACAAATGCTTACTCCAATTTAACAATAACACTGTTAAAAATTGGCTTTTGTCAGTATCCACCCACATATAATTGCTTTTGAGACACATTAAAGGACACTGTGTTCATAACATTTAATTGTTCTTTTTAAAAAAATGGTGACTCACTCACATTAGTAAATAATGTCTAAGATATGAGTAAGAACCACAGGCTGCATTTTCCCTAGTGTGAGTTCTTATATCCTCTGAGTTCCTTAGCACAAAAACCACAGTGATTGTTCCACAGTTTCCCATCTTGATGCCAACCTAGTAACTCAGTGCTGAGGATGAGCAATAACAATTTTCCGTTTCTCATTTATTGCTCTGATGTCTCAAAAAGTTTAATTTCATGTTTATTAGACCAGTGACATGCATAAACTTTTTCCTGGAAAGGTTGATTTAAATGGAAATAAATTGTAGATGGTAACTTTTTTGTGCCTGATGAACATGACCTCTTGTTGGGCATCAGTTACAGTTCATACTGTGATCGTTATCACATTTGTTGGTGTCATCAGCAGCTTTTATTAAGTGCAATGCTGCTGTTGTCTTTCCAGTAGTTCCGGTAGTTTGAATGAAATGTCAACATAAGCTGTGGCATTTGTTTGTCTTAGACTACAGTTTTCACTTTTCCCTCATTACCTTGAATTAAATAAGCATCAGTAAGGACAGTGTGTCTTATTCATTGGTTCGTATTAGTTCCCTAGTCATCTCCCATTAGCACCCACTCCCCGCTTTCCTTTCTCATTATTGTGACTGACAGAGGTGGAGGAGGGCCAAGCACATAGAGCACAACAGACCACAGTGCATGTGTTATTCTTGTTTATGCATCACACACACACACGCACACACACACACAAGGCACTGTTGTAATAATACAAAGCTGACCTCATACTTGTGTATAATTCAGGCAAAGAAATGCTATGAAAACAGCAACAATAATTATCACAATATGATTGTTTATTAAAAGCAATACGATAAGTTTTTAATATACTGTCTGTCAATATATTTATACAGCATATCATGCAACACACTTTAAAATGTAACATATATGATTGCTTTTAACATTTTACCCCTAGATTTGTGAAATGTTTCCTTATTTGACATGTGTTTGTTATCTTCTGCTCATGAAGAAGGTTAAAACAGTAACAGTGACTTTTAGGAGCAAAAAGCAAAACTTTAAATAAAAATCTCAAACTTTAACTTTCAACAGGAGCTAGGAAGGTTATCATGGCAAATATTTCCACACCACATCATGCAGCCCTGTACTTAAGTACATGCATGCATCGCCAGCACATTTTCTTGCACTTTTATACTGACTCTCAAACATTACCCTCATCTGAAATGTATTTTTAGGAATTCAAATAACTGATAAAATAGCCAATTAATATCAATTTCAGGCTCTCTTTCATGTAGCCTAAATACAATTTGAGTGCGATACTCCATTAGTCTCATGACTTCCTTGGAAGCTCCTATAAACAAGCAGATGCTTGTATAAGCACACACTGGTGTAAACTCCAGCTCTTTCGGTACCTGTGAACCTCTAGTGGGAGTGCAGAGGAGGCAGAGTATGAATCCTTTGTTTCAAGTGTTTCTGATTTCTGTGTTCTGACAGGAGCTGCCACTTAGAGTGCTCTTGTCACTCAACATAATTCCAGTCATGTTCAAAGGATTTTGTCTGTTGCATTTGTGTCAATCTTGTCTTTTGACTCATTTTAAAATGAAATCAAGACCTGACTCAGAGTGTTTACAGTTACCTCTGGAAAGCTTTGATTTTCTCACCTCGTGATGAATGTGCTCAGGGCGTTCAGAGAGAAGAAACAATGCTGTATTGATTCTATTTCCCCACAACTTACTGGAATTATTTTTGCTGTGCTCATGCTCATACATCTCACCTACAATAAGGTGATAAAACCTCAACGTGGTGCTGATTAAAAACATTGCATTGTTAGACATGCAAACAAACAAAAAAAAACATTTTTAACAGAGTTTTCAAGTTTTCAAGATGTTTTTTGTATTCCCTGGATTTTTCCAGAACTGTAAACACATCGACTGAGGGTGTGAAGAAAGCGCTCTGCTTAGTGACTGTTGCTGAATGGCCTTTGAGCACTGCAAGTCCGTAAGACATGAGAGGCCATACAGTCATGGGATAAAGAAATTCAGGGTAAAAGTCGAACAAACAAGAACAGTGAAGTGAGTTCTCTGAATGATTGTAAAGGGAAAGAGGCTTAATGAGGGATGAAATAAGAGGAGGTGAGTTGCAGAGCAAGTGAGTGTATATGTGAAGTATCATGGCTGATGAGAACGGAAAGGACGGATTGGGCAAGCGAAAAGGACACCAATCAACACCTCCTGATTGCCTCAGGTGTCCCAGCAGAACGATCGATCAGCGGGGAAGAGAAATGGAAGATGGGTAGAAGGTCAGAAAAATAATCATTCCAGACACTGGCAAAGAATACAAAGGAGTGTCACGTACTAATCTTTTGCCGGTATCACTTGTCATTGTGCGACAGATGATAATATCAACGGTGGGGAGCAGCACCATGCAAGCCCTCATCTGCAGCTTGGACACTCAGATGAAGAATGCTTGGGCCCTGCACACACTAATCTAATTGTCCCCCCTATATTGTCTATTATATTTTACCATCTATAGATGAGGGATGCTGCGACTGCAGCATCAACATATGCAGAAAGACAAAGTGATTCTCTGACACGGTGAAGCAACAGAATTCTTCCCCTTCTGTGGTTTTTTGAAAGAAATGTGAAACTAATTGTTGAGTCCTTGCTGGAACTCTATAATATTAACAGCCATTTTGGCAATCCGTGTAAACTCAGTTGTCATGTCTACCACTGACTTTAGAAGTAGCCAACATGGTGGTGGGGGGAGTTGTTTATCATCTTGGTGATGTTGTTGTGGACAGCAAATGAATGCGCTGACACTCTTTTCAGTCAGTTTGTGTTACGCTCCCACAAACCCGTCCTCTCTCTCTTGCACCTGCTTTGCCTCCTTTCTTTGGTGTGTTATCAATAAACCCAAAATTAAGCATCCGTGCTACAGTGTATAGTGCATGGCAGTTTATGAGCTGCAGCAAAACCTTTTATTATGTGTTCATTAATTACAATTTATAGGGGAATAGGAAGCGGAGCAAAGATTTGTTAAGTCCTCAGTGAGTGTGTGGTCTTTTTAATATTGTTCATGATGCATAAATACAGTGTAAGGCTATTGAATGGACTCAATGGACTCAAGCAGCCCAGTATTTGATTGTGCCTGTTTCATTCACCGAACAGAGACATGTCTCAGAGTCCTTCTTAATGGGAGTTCAGTCATCCATGCCAAGAGAGGGTCCAATAAGGAGGGAAGATTGACCCAGTCAGTTCCCTGAAACTGCATGTCCCACATATGTTCCTTCGCTTGGCTCCTCGTTCTCCCTGTGACCTCTAATCACAAAGACAAGGCTGTGGTGTGAACTAAACCAGCTATGGCTGAGACACGCTCATGTTTTCCTGACCTGACATGGAAGGAACTCAGTGTTCTCCATCCCCTCTTCAGTCCTCCACCCTCGCTCAGTCTTTCCCCATTTTCTCTCCTTCCTCCATCACCTCCATCTCCCTCATCAACAGTGGCGTGTCCAGACTGTTTTTACTGGGGTGGCCAAAGTGGGGCACTGAATAATGCAGGGGGTGGCAATCGTAGTAGCCATTTCTACTGCTTGTCATGACAATAGAATGGCACCATAAAAATGTAATATAAAGCCTCAAGCTTTAAATTGAACATACAGTACACTAATAATATAAGGTGCCATCAAAATAACAAATAAGATAAAATAAGTAACTTACAATTTGTCAACAAAATCAAATAAAATAAAATTAAATGAGTAGCCCCCCTAACCCTAACCCAACCCATGCAAATAGCAAATCATGCTGGCCACCCCTGGCCACCCTCTAGACACGCCTATGCTCATCAAGGTTCCTAATGAATGTCTTTAATTCATACATCCCTCCTGCCTTAATAGCATAGAGTGGTGAAAACAGAAGTCAAGGAAAGTGAAGGTTATTTCATTGTTGTGTTTCCTCTCTGCTGGCATTTTATCCAGATGGAAATAGAATAGAGTGAGTCACTGGCAGATCTGAATGGAGTGTGTCAGCCTTGAAAAGAGAAATGGCTCAAGTTGTTGAACAATGTGTGTGTATTGACTTGCAGAAGATGCAGCTTCCGGTGTGACATTTCTCACTTTCATTAGTGTTACATGATTTAACAGCAGCCTCACAAATTCTCAAAGCCTTTTTTTTTACTGGTGATAATTAACCAGTTCTCCTTGTTCTTGTTTTAACTTGTTTTCACAGCTGTTTTTAGATGAGGCAATTTTCTGGCATTTTTTTTTTTTTTTTGTACATGAAGAATACATTTTTATAATGATGATACATTTAAAGCTGCAGTTCACAACTTATAGTAAAATTTTATTACTCTACAGAAAGATTGGCCCCCTTTACACCTGATTGTGATCAAATAGCGCCTGACCACTCGTAAGTATACATTTCAGTAAATCCAAGGATTGATTGTTATCCAGTCTGCCAAACCCATTCGGGAGGTGGTTGTAAACGCATCATGACCACAATGAACAGAAGTGGAAATGTAAAGAGTCTCTTAGGTGTCTCCGCTCCACCCACAACAACTACATGAGCGTAAATACATTGTTGGTTCCGAGCACAGTCTCTTCAGCCTTCATTGGTTTTTCTGCTTGTTGAAGACGACTTCTTCCCGTGCTTCGAAAAGCAGAGGAGTTCATACAATAGCGCAACTTCACATGCTGCAAACATTGTTAATACTGTATGTTGACACACAGGATGTGACTCTGTAGTCTGCTGCTGGAAATCTTTACAGAAGAAAATGGGGGGTTCCCAGCTGAATTCCAGTGGCTGGAATAACCCCCCTCTTCTCCTGGGCATGTCTATTTTTTACTACCCACCCATTCATTGAATTACAAAGTATGACCAACAGATGGCACTTCTCTCACACACAGTAGCCAACAGTCATTCTGATTATTTGAGAAGTGAAATGATAACAGGCTTATTGGAGATACGCTGGCCACTGTTTTATCTGGACTCTGCAGATACTTATTACAAAATAAATTAACATGTACATTATTGAGGGCATGTTTTATATGCATTTTTTAATCAGACAGTTCAAAAACAAATTTGCACAGCAGAACATAATTCAGCAATGATTCAATATGAGAACAACAAGTGAGGAAAGAAATAGATGGATGAAAACCACGAAATGAAAACACTGTTAGAATTTCTTTGACAGCTGGAAACATTTTTTGTATATTTGGGTCACATGACTTGGGGGCCAAACGGATATAGATGAATAGGCTGGTGTGACTCTAGCATCAAACCTTATACACAACTATAGACTTGTGATCTTAGTGTTTTCATGAACACCCTGAGGATGTCTAATTTTCTGTATTTTTATTTTTGATCTCCACGATTGGACACACACACAGTGCGCTCTGAGCGTGTCTTCTCATCCACGGGTAATATTGTAAATAAAAAGAGAGCCACAGTCAATCCCGATCATGTTTACAGACTTGTGTTTTTGTCAAATAATTTCAGGAATGAAGCTGTTTGCATTAACAAACTTAAAATTGTTAGAGTATAGATAAAGAAAGGAGGAGGAATTCAGAGCTCCCTGCTGTTGTCAGTGATTTCTTGTTCACGGACACGGAGTGTTGATTCCATTCTTTTCCGCTGACTGACTGATGTATTGTATTTCATGAATACACTAACACTAGCAGCATTGTTAATAATGTTACAGTTATTAAATTGTTAATAAAGTCAAGAAAACCATGATGTTTGTGGAGCAGAGGAGTACACGTGGCATGCACTCACACACTGAGGGGGATCTGGATTGATTCTAACGAATTATTGGCCATTACAAATTTGTTCAAAGTTGTAGAGACTTGGAGAACTTTGCAAAAGCAGTGGAATACTTCTGTTCAATGAAACGGACGCACACTGACATAAACAGAACCGCAACACGCGGACAAACGTGTTTTCATATTCATATATTGCACTTATTTACAATATCTACTAAATGTAACTGTATAGTGTGTGTGTTTGTGTGTGCTTGTGTGTGTGTGTGGGCTCTGGATCATTGGTTGATACTTAAGCTGGCTCTTGTCTCACTGCCTCTGATGGGGGGGATAACAGGCTGCTTCGAGCAGGCCTGCTTGGAGATGAGCAGAAAGGGTTCTCCTGCTGCTGGGAGCTTGTTTAACTCTTTACTGAAAGACCTTCAGTTAAAGAGCTGATGTCTGTGTCCTTCCTCCACACAGGAGGACCAGAGGGAAAAGACAATGTGGAGGAGGGAAACATGACTTTTGTGGGATCTTGAGAGACTGGGTTTTATGGCCCTTTATGGTCCACCACATGACCCCTTTATGGTCTTTGAGCAAAGGGCCAGTGTCATGTTTGAGTTAAATAAATGAAATCTATTTTTCAAGTGATAAAGTGACACACGTACAAGTACCCAGGTATCCAGCACCCCGGGATATTTACATCAAAAAGTTGACTCAAAGCATTTCCTTTGGCTGGAACACAAACATCTCAGACTCAGGGCAGGGAAATTAGTTGCTTATTACTGTTTAACTTCAGTTTGAGGGCAAAAGTTTGAACTTTGCCCTCAGCAGCTGACCTCTTTCCTCCCTGTTTAAACAGAGGAGCAGAGGACAGTGAGTTCATTAGCCACTCTCTAGACTGTGTGTGCATGTTTAGTCTATGTGTGTACATGTGTAAATGTTAATGATATAAGAAATGGATGGGTGCCTAAATGAATCCTGTGTAAAATGTCAACTCTGTGTGTGTGGTTTTCAATTTTCATTATTGCTCCTCTCTGTCTCTCTCTCTCTCGTCCTCGCTCTGTCTCTCACTTGCTGTCTGTCTCTTATACTTATACTTTGCAATTATAACCTCCATTAATTATGAATCAGGCCCTGGATGAACGGGGCGAAGTTGCTGCCACTGTTGACGCAGCCAGGCGAACTCCCGAGCTGTTGACGGCGCCTACGGAAGCGCTGCATTTTAATTTACGATTTATTAATTCGGGTCGCTCAGTTTTGAGTGACAAATTTGGGAGGGGGTGGAGTGAGGAGGGTGCTGGAGGGATTGTGTGTTGCGATAATTGTTTCACATTATTAGCAGTCATATTAATATTGCTGAGAGAGTGGAATTTGTCGTTTGCCCCTCAGCCCCTTTTACTTGCTTCTTTTCTGAACATAGGGTGATGATTGAAGAACAAAAAAATTTCAAGGGGTTTGCTGGTTCGGTGGCATGTTGCATTCTCTTCGTCTCTTCCTCCTACTCCTTTTCTCCCCCTCCTTTTCTTCCATGTGACTGGATCTCTCATTCACTGACCAAACACCATCACAGAGACACCCTGTCAGAGGAGTGAAAGCAGGTGTAATCAACAGAATTGAGGCAAAGCGCTGTACTTAGTCTGCTGCAGTTCACTTACGTTTTGCACGTGTGTGTACGTGCGCTGCTGCACAAGGTGACTGCGTCGTAATCAAGGCTCAGAGTGTCGACAGGTCAGTATGGGAGGCGCCCTGTGTTGTCTGTCAAAATTACATCACTATTCATGGCGGACACCCAATAAATCACCCCAAGTCACCCTAAGCAACACTGCAAGACTTTGACAAATAGAGAGAGAGTGAGAGAGAGTTTTTTATAAATGTTTATTACTGAGAAGTTGTAATCTATGGTGAAAATATCAGTAAAGGCCATATTTTTAAAAGTTTGTCTTGAGAACTGAAAAGTGAAAATGGTCTAGAAGGAATTAGACATTAATGTTTCCCAGAATTGACAAGAGAAAGTCTTTTAAGGTCTAATGGTTTTCTTGATGAAGTTCGAATTCAGTGTTTAAACCTTTTTTTTAAAAAAAGATTTATTTGTAAACTGAGGTGCCTCGTCTGAGAGTGCTGTGCAAACCAGACTCTCTAACCCCACATATATGTGGAGGTGACAGTGCTCAGCAGAACCTGGTGAAGCTTCTCCTAATGAGACACAATTCTGTTTCTTCCTCTAAACCAGGTGTGTCCAAACCTTTTTTCATAGGGGCCAGGTTTGATAATGTTAAATTACCTGAGGGCCAACTCACCATAATTAAGTGGAATGCAACTGCATTACATTTTAACATTTATTCTGTGCATAACCGTTGCCACTCAGGCAAACATTTGCAAACTACTTCTTTTTAGGGCAATTATTATCCTTTCTCCTCATCACACTGTCTTTGAATTTAAACTCACCCACTATAAAAGGTTTTGCCACATTTAGCGATCAGCGCAGCCTTTCGTAGCTTGCTTAAGTGATGTTTTGAAGAAACACTGCTGGTTTGTGTGATAGTGTCTCTTTACATTCAGTTCATAAGCAACAGTAACACTGTATTGGCAAATTAGACAAAAAAGACTTATTCTGGTTTACACTTAAAAAATATATAAATTTCCAACAGGCCTGAAAGTGGCATCCCTTCTGCCAAGAGAGGATTTGTAACTTGGACTAAATCCCGTCCATGTGCAACGATTGGCCCACAGGCAAGACCTTGGACACGGTTGCTCAGTGGCCTTTGATTCTGAAAGGTTTGCCTGGTCTCCTCATTAACCGCAGTGTCGTCCTTATTTCATACCCTGGTCGCCTTCTTCCGCCTGTCTTCTTCCTCCTGAGGCAGCTGTGCTTTTACATGTTGTCATTTATAAATTACACATATAAATCCCTTGCTCAGGAGAAAGAGGTCATTCAGCTCTCAGAGAGAAACACGCGCGTGGGCGTTTGTTTACTTGGGTACAAGTAATCGCCTTGCATTCCTCATCATACTGTAATAACAACAAATATTCTGTAGCAAACAATGACACTGTGAATAATGTGTGTGACTGCATTTTCCTAAGTAGCGGCCATGATGTAGAGATGGTTCAGTTCTTTCATTTTGATAAGTTTATTTGGTCGTTTTTTTAGCAGGAAAGCTTATTTTGATCCTGTCCCTTTTCCCTGTAATAGTTACTGCATGACAAACCTTTTCTGTAAGTGTTTTGAAGTAAAGGTCTTTCAGTGCCTCAGTGGACAAAAACAAATACCTCTGCCGACTCCGTTAGCCGTTAGATCAGCTCATTACTTTGCCATCTATAGTGTAAAACCAGAAATATGTGAACACCAGACTTTTCAGGTGCTCTGGTGTCGATGTTGTCCAGTCAATTTTTAGCTTGTTTGTTTCCTCCAAGGTCACAGCAAAACAGCTTGAAATCACTGTTGCCGCCTTCTGACGGGCAAATGTTTTGAACTTGAGTTGCATGTTAGCACATGCTTAAAACAACCTAAAGGTAATAGCTGATAAGTTGTGTCATTGTGTGATTCATTGTGTGACTTATTATAAAATTCATCAATGAATCGTTTTAATACTTGTCAACTATAGCTGCAGCCCGACACATGGACCCTTTAATGAGATGAAATTAGTATTTCTTCCCTGTCCTATCAGTAAAATGGAGTGTGTAGTGGGGTAGAAGCAGTTAAGGATGTAAAAACATGAGCAACACATAACTAGGGCTGCAACTAACAAATATTTTCATCATCGATTCATCTGTAGATTATTTTTTTGATTAATCAAGTCATCATTTAGTCCATAAAATATCGGAAAATATAGATCAGTTTTTCCAAAACTTGAAAATGATGATGTTCTTGAATATCTTTTGTCCATAAACCAAAATCTTTTTGGGTAATATGGAGCAAAGAATCAAGAATACTCACATTTAAGAAGATGAAAAATTATTTTAATTATCGAAAACATTTAGACCGATTGATCAGTTATAAAATGAGTTGACATTTAATTTAGCAATTGATTAATAATCCTTTAATCGTTGCAGCCCTAACCATAACCATTAATTGGTGGTGGAACAATCAGTCAGGCCCATAAAGACACTTCATTTCTTTAATATGTGGTCTTTTGTGCTGTTCTGCTGTGTTATAACTCAGACCTGGATACAACAGCAATTAGCAAGTCTAATGGCATATCGACCGCCTTTGCATCCTTCTGTTGGCTCAGCATCCTCCGTCTTCTTCTCTCAGTCTGCTCTGTTCAACATCACAAGACGCCACAGTTAAGCCGTCCATACAGTGAGGGCAACAACCTACGCCGCGGTGTCAGGCAACAGCTCAGGAACTGTTTCATCCTAACCTGTTGCAGGATTAACGGATACTTTCGCCAACAGATGGTGTGGCTATCATTTGCATCTTAATCATCACAGTTATCTGTTGCTGATAGCCATCACAGTGTCGGGCAGTTTCAACAACCAAGCTATGAATAGCTGTAGGATCTTTTCTGCTACATATTCGCAATGTGCATAACTGTTTCTCGGCCGGAAATCATTTTGCAGCCATGTCTTCTGTCACACCTTGGCATCAGCGGGTTGTGTTGTCTGTAAATATTTTTGGAAGATGCAGCACACATGCAGCAGAAGGTTATCCTACGAGTGTTGGTGCTCACACACAGTGTAATCCGATGAATCATGCCAGTCAAGTCATGTTATGTGGATTCTCGCTGTATTGGTGCAAATTCCCCAAAGAAAACAAAAATATTAAGATGGCTTAATGCTTTCATCTCCCTCTCCCTCCCTCTCTCTCTCTCTCTCTGTCACACACACACACCTCCAGTTCAATTGAAGAAGGATATTATTTAATGGAATCGTGCCTTTTTTTCTTATCGGCCTTTCTACAGACACTGTGTTTGTCCTGCCAGCAAAACAGTGAGAGCATAAACCTTTGTTCATACGGGTAACCAGCATTTTTACCTGCACCATGGAAGAAAAAGTATACAGCACTCCCACTTCCACAATAAAACCTCAGTGTTGTCTCACATCCGTTTGCTGCAACCGCAGGATTTTCTGCTTTTGTTTTGGCGGGCAAGATCCAAAACAGTAAAGGCTGAGCAAGGAATGAGAAGGAGGTATGGAGCGAGCGGGTGTGTTGGGAAGGAGGGGAGGGCTGTGCGGTTTGCCTGTCATTATCAGCTGCTGATGTGCACATTGTTCCTGGAGTTTACGCTGTGTGAGATGGCATGCTTATAGCTTTAACAAAACAAAAAAAACATACATACACACAGTGTCTTATGCTTCCCTTTATCTTGCCTAAACACAAATACACACAAGGACACACACAAGGACACACACACCATGTCTTTTCCATTAACACCAGCAACCCTGTCAGTTTTTTTTTCAAGCAGCGTCCTAACATGGAAGCTGTCATTAAAAACATGATTAAATTCCTCGGGGCAGCTATTACAAACCTTAATCCTCCTCCTCCAACTCTCGTTGAAGGAAAAACACCACTTTAATATCATCCCTGCCTCACACACACGCACACACACACATACACATTTTTGTGTCTCTATCCATTTTAAGACTTGATGTACATACATTGACTCCAAGGCTTCATCCCTAACCCTATCCATAACCAGTTAATATGCAACCCTGACTTAACCTAATATTAGTCCTAAATGTAACCAGTTCCTCAGAAATGAAGTTCTGCCTCATTAGGATCAGGTTTTGGTCTCTACTGGTCCTGAGAAGGTCAGTTTATTCCAGAAAGTGTCAAGAAGACACACACAAACACACGTAATTCAGACATGACATAAGCACACAAGTGACATGTCTTCTATGGGCACGTTATTCAGGCTGATGCTCTTTAGAATGTGCCGCATTATTTCTGTTGTAAAAACTCCACACTTCTGTGAGATCAAAGATGCAATCACGTGAGAATTGTTATCTTTTTTTTCTTCCATCTTGCACTTTATCCACAAGTGGTTCTCTTCACTTTTTTCTCTGAGTTTCTGTCCTCTCCCCTTCTCCACTGCGCTCTTGTCAAGCCCCTCAGTCTTGTTGCAAACCAATCAATCCCATATTCTATCTTTAATGTGGTCTATCATCATTTTCTCATTTTAATCAGAGAGCAATTGGATTCTGGGGGTAAATGAAGGATTCTGAGATGTAATTAGCGGACTAATAACTCTGAGTTCTGACATGCTGAAATAAGAGACAGATGAAGGGACTTAGAATCTCTCATCTGCCTGGATGAGGGGAAGACGAGGGAGGAGGTGGAGGAGGAATGGAAAGAATCATCCTCTTCTGTGAGCTTTTGTGCATAGATTCATCTGCAGCTAACCCAATATTATTCAGTGAAAGTAGGTAGGGAAGTTTAAGTGGATGTATTTGCAGCATTTGAGGCACATTTGTCTGAATGTTTAGCTTACACAACCACTCTCAAAACCTATTTCTATAAGGGGGGGGGGGTATTGCTTCATTGTTATAATAGTATATACACTATATAGTCCAGGGAAAGATGTGCTGCACTGTGAATTAAGTTCAAGTCCTGCAGGTGATTAGATTTAGGCAAAAAGAAAAGCACTTAAAAAATAGTAGTTTGACAGCAGTAACATCTACATTTTTATTTAATTTGAAAATGTTAATCACATTTTAACCCTCTGTTTAATTCTTTTACACAGCCACAAAAACATGAATCATTTTCATTGTGACATGTGGTTTGCAGTATTATATATAATGTTTTGCACAAAGTGCGAACATTTCGTAGCTTGGTGTTCAGCAGTGCACACTTAAGTTCATCAAACTTTAATTAGAGGCCATTATGCAAATTGGTAGTTTATTAAAACTGCTGCAGCTATTTTGGAGAAGATTTAGAAGCAAGGTCGTGGATATAGCAAAAGAGGAGAAGAGGAGGAATGTCACGTTCAGCTATAAAGATCAGAGTAGTTGAGGAACCTGCTGACAGTTTCCGTGTAAATTCTAGCAAACCTCTTCATTATATATAAGCTGTCTGAAAGTTTGCACCAACATCTAATCAGAAACTGGAGTGAGTCTTTAGCTGTGCTTAGAGTACATGTGTGCACACATTAAAGGAACGCATCATGATTCTCTTCGCGAGTGCAAGTGTGGCATCTGTTATATTAAATGAATTAAATTAATTCACAAAAATGTTGAAATACAAAAAAAGGGAAAAAAGAAGTATTGCAAATTAAACCTATCGAATAAAAATGAAATTATTATTCACTGACGGTATCACCTACATGTGAATATGAGCCTTAAACCTGGATTTTATATGTTGCAGCTCTAACATTAAATCCTGAATTCAGCATAAGAACATTAGAAATTTGCAAATATCAATTTTACTCTGTAATTTTAACAAAATAACATCTCTCTCTCACACACATGCACACACACACACAATGATGGATTAATGAACAGTGGGCTCCTTAGTATATGTTATCCATCACTGATGTCTTGACTGGGCCCTGGATCAAATAATGAAGGCTAAGTTATGTGATATGTCTAATAGGACCCCTAAATCGTATTATTATCATTATTATTATTATTATTAACCAGGTGTTGCCTGAAAAAAAGCACATGTAGCATGTGTTAGTTGAGACTCTATGAGATTCCTTACATGACAACGAATGGCTGGGGTGCCCCTGAGCAAGGCATCTAATCCCCATTGCTCCCTGGGTGCAGATAAGTGCTGCCCACTGCTCCTGTGCTTGGTTTTATGTGTTCTCACCTGGTACATAATAAGGATGGGTTAAATGCAGAGATCGCATTCACTATCACTAATTGTTGTGCGTGCAAAAACTACTAGTTCTGAAATAGACTTCTAATTCTGTTGATTTGAGCATGAGTGTGTATGTGTGGTGGAGCGGGGGGCCCTTTTCCACTCTGTGTCCAGGGGCCCTGAACACACACACACGTGCATGCAAATGAGGGAAACTCTCCAACAGGTTTAAGCAGAAATAAAGCATTTTATTCCAACCCAAACATTTAGTACTGCAGTAACAACAGCTGGCAGTAGCTTTCATTTTTTTTCTATATTGTTGACTCAGCGTCTGCTTTCACAGGGCTAGATTTTAACCACTACCCCATGTAACTCAATTTTAATTAGCAAGGGGCAAAGGAGAAAACAGAATTCGAGCCTTAATAGTGCACGTAAGCACAGAGTGCACACACATGAGCATCAGAGGTTGAGTTCACAGGGCGGCGCTGACTCGTCCTCAGGGTTTTACCGCACCTGTTAAAGTTGTTTACATCCATCGGCCTCAGGTGCATGTGTCCCGGCCAGCGGAGCGCGTGATTAGCCACTACAGCTAGCCATCCATCTGACTACAGACCTGCGTGGCCTCCTTCCACCCACCAATCCCTGTGTGTCCACGTGTCCACCGACTGGACACACACACGCACTCTGTCAGTGCAGCACTGAGTCTGCAGGTTAATGGCTTTGACCCCTGCTCTCTCTCTCTCTCTCTCTCTCTCTCTCTCTCGCTCTCTCTCTCTCTCTCTGTGTGTCATTTTGATGTCCTCGTCAAATGTTTGCTCTCTCTATCTGCCTAATCCCCCTCTGTTTTCTTCTCCTCCATAT
Organism: Brachirus orientalis; assembly: GCA_016785285.1. Lineage (NCBI taxonomy): Eukaryota > Metazoa > Chordata > Actinopteri > Pleuronectiformes > Soleidae > Brachirus > Brachirus orientalis. The sequence continues at coordinate 382,520 of JAFBJR010000891.1, forward strand.
ATCCCCATATCACCCTCTTCCTCTGTGCCTTTTCTTTTCCATTTCTTCAACTGTTTCCTTAATTACCTTTCCATCTCCTCATTACCTCTCCCTCCCTCCCTTCCTCCCTCTCTCTGTCTGTCTCCCTCTCTGTGTCTTACCTGGAGTGTGTGTTGAATATGTATGAGGGATGTGACAAAGTGCTGCCCTCAGCACAAACACACCGAGGCACTCAAAGAGTCGAATCCATAAAAAGTGGAGAGAACGATGGAAGAACACAAGTAGAAGGATGGAGTCATGGGATTGAAGTTATCATGCAGGAAAGAATAAAGGAAAAGGCTGAGAGGACAGATGACAAAAGATAAAAAACATGGAGTTAAGAAAGGCAGGGAGACGTACAAACGGAGTGCAATATTGTTTGAAATGTAAACTGATTTATCCGTTTGTAAATGGTGTATAATTGTATTTGTTAGAGCCATAGATAAGATTTATATTGTTTATTTTTGCATGAACCTTGGAACTCTTATTTGTGTTTGTTTGTATTTGTGTGTTATAAGTGTTTGTTCCTGTGAGCTGTAGAGAGAACGAGGATCACAGAAGCATGGACGAACACTGCTTTTTGACCACGCTTGCCATGTTTAATGAGAATAAGCTGAAGATGTTGTAGAAAGAGATTTTTTTTTTTTTTGGCATGCTGACTGTTGTGGACTTACATTTTTTTCTAGAGGAAGATTTTTGTTGAAATTGCTGGTTTTCCCAGGTCCATTACTTTCCAAAAGAATGACACAAATAATGGATCTGCTGCCATAACAGTATTATTATAATGATTCATATTATTATTGTTGCATTCTTCTAAAATTGCTAGTAAATTGCTAGTTTTCTTTTTTTTTTTTTTTTTTTTTTTTTAACAAATTTCTATTTTTTTTTTTTTTTTTGAAACAAATTTCTATTTAGTTATTCCAGCTGCAATAAGAGAGTAACAAGTGTGAATATAAGTTGCTTTACTTCACTGCTGGAACAATTGTGCATAAATTGATGTGTCACCCCTTTGAGTTTGTTTGGAGGGCGGAAATGTGTTTCTTCATGTGATGCTAACACTATATAAAATGATTCCTCAACAAGATATAATGTGTTGCCTATCCTGGCTTTATTCTTCTGTACATTATGTGTTATATTTTATGAAGCATGTTTTTAATGACCCTCTTAAGTTGTAGACACTGCACCAACATCTGACACTTTTTCTGAGTGAGGAACACAAAAGACAAGGTTTCGAGGGATATTTTATCACATGGTAGAGAAGAAAGAAGAGGAAGTAGGTGATAATGATCCTTAAACATATAGGTGGGGGAAAAAATAAATAGAGAAATGAAAAGAGAGATAGACAGATTGTCGTCTCTCTTGTCATCGCCAGTTGATGATGCTCTACCTTTGGTCCGTTGCCAGGCAACAGTGTGCTTGACAACAGGCAAGGATGAGTTGATGTTGCTCTCCTTTTCACAACGGCTGGTGCTGAACGACCTTCACCCCAGTGCACACGCCAAGGTGAGAATGAGAACATGCATCTTTTAATAATGAGGGAACAGTGTAAACAGCCCTGCAGAGTTGTGTGTATTTCAGTGTACAGTATGTGTTGAGAATTAGTATCTTCTTAGTTATTGGCACGACAGACTTAAAAATGGACTTGGGATTGCAATTGCAACACAAATTCTGATTCTGAAACCTTGAGATGTGAGCTTTGAAATACATGATGTCAGTTTTGGAAACCAGAAGTTCGCAAAAATTACCTGCAACCAGGGATCTGTTGGATATTCATATTCTTTATTGTCTAGTTTTATCAAAATGCAAGTATAATTAGCAAAAATGACGTCATATTCTATTTAAGAAAACCTGAAACTAGTGATTGAGATAATTAACGATTAATCAGGAGTTGCCCCCCTGGTGGCTAAGTGCTGCTTTCATCCAACTTTCTAGTCTTCCTTTTTCAAATCGGAAGGCTATGTCCACTTTTTTTTGGTTGGTGCAGATATTCAAACACTTTATTGATTTCCATTCATTGGGACAGACTAAATAAAGTATTATCCCTACCCTTAACCATAAGCATTGAAAGTCTAACCATAACTTTAACCAAACCTCAGTTCAAATCTTTACCCTGAACTGAACCAGCTAATCAGAAACGAGATTCTTCCTCATCAGGACCAGGCTTTGGTCTCCATGAGGACTTCTGGTTCTGATAAGGTCAGTGTTTATAACAGAAAAGGTCCAAAAGAGCTAACAAATACACAAAAATACAAGAGAACTCAGATGCACCTGAAGAAGACTGAATTATGCATGCACACACTCCATGTAACCACCTTCACCAGTAATTTATACTCTATATCAGACTATAGGTGTGTTTGTGTGTGTGTGTTTCTCATGCTGTGGCCATGAATAAGTGAAAGCTGGTGTATCCAGCTGTGTTTAAACCCACCTACCTATGTTTTGCTTCTTCTCAGTCCCCAAGCAAACATCTTGATGGAGACCAACGACTGATTACACCTGTATCTTATTTTATCAATAGTAACTCCATTCATACTCACACATGCACACACAGACATTATACACATTGAACCCACTGTGAGATTTATGACCTTTTTTTTTTGGAATATGTTTACAGTTTTTTTGTATTTCATAGTATTTTCATAATTTTCATAACAAAATATTGATTATTTTCTCAAATCCATTATTGGTTCATCCGTAAGGATCTTATATTTTTAAATGACGTGTTGTCCACAAACCAAAGATAGTCAGTTCACTGTCATAGAATAGAAAAGAAATAGAAAAATAAAAAGAGCAGTATATCAGAATAGTTGGTGGTTAATTTAGAGATATATTAATTGATGAATCACTGAACCATAATGTATTCTAAACTTTTTTACCCTATGAAATGAATGAGCAAATGTATAAATACACACAAAGAAATGCACACACGTGTCACAGTGTGTAGTGTTTGCATACCTAATTTGAGCGGACGGAGACTTAAAAGTACTTTTTTTTTTTTTTTATCTGCTTTTTATACAATTGATGCACATTTTCCTTTCACACTTCCTCATTTATACAGTAAACACTACAACACAACACTGTTTGTGTAACTGCAATAATGATATGAATGCGACCCAAAGAGAAAATGAATAAGGCGTCCTGAGAATAAATGTTCTGCTCCTCTGCAGTCGTTTGTCAGACTTCTCTGACTTGTGTATTTTTCATTACTTTTTTTTATGCTGGAACACGATGCTCAGATGCATCATTTCCTCACCAAGGTTTATTCATTCTCTGTCGTCTGAGTTTTGCCCGTGAGAGATGAAAGGATAAAACAACAGACTATTTAGCACACTGACCAAACTCTTCAAAGAGGAACACAAGAGCCAATGAAAACCAAAGCAAACATTTATACAGCTTCCTTCCACTGTCTATCCATCTGATTCATGTTGCATGTCACATGATACGAGCCAGCTTTGCCCCCTTCTTTTGTCATGTCAGTCGTTTCTAATGCCAGCAGAGATTAAGTACTCTATTTTCCTCTGAAGAAACAGTGTGCTGCTCAAATAGAGACAGAGGAAATTGGTTACTGTGTTTTTTGCGTTTGTTTTTGTATTTGTTGCTTTGGAAGGACCAAAAATCATGTAAACCATACGGAGTGAAGGCATTTTGGGAAAGTGAGGACATTTTGGCTGGTTACATGGCTTTTCCAGGGTTAAGGCCTGGTTCTAGGGTTAGGTTAGGGACGGGATAAGGGTTAGAGTTAGGCATTTAGATGTGATGGTTAAGTTTTGGGTAAGGGGCTAGGGAATGTATTATGTCTATGAGGGTCCTCACATTTGTACAGCATTCACACTTGGAATGCTGTACAAATGTGTGTGTGTGTGCGCTTGTGTTTGTTACCTCGTTAGGACCTTTTCTGGCATAAACACTGACCTTGTCAGGACCAGTAGCCCTCATAGAGACCAAAACCTGGTCCCAATGAGGCAGAACGTCATATCTGAGGAACTGGTTAATTTAGGGCTTAGATGTGAATTGTGTTTAAGTTAAGGTTACAGTTAAGTATTGTTACGGTTAAGTATTGACTAGTTATGGTTAAGGTTTGGTATAAGGCTTTGTTAAGGCCAAATGAGTCCTGAAAAGAATACGTGCACAACCTGTGTGTGTGCATGTGTGGTCCAGGTATTACTAATTTTGTGGGGATCTAATTCAGTTTCCACAGTCAGATTATGGGGACCTGATTTTTGTCCACCATTACAAAGACAAGTCCCCATAATGTAAATGACTACATTTTAAGGTGGACATGTTTTTAGGTAGGCTGAGGTCAGGGTTAGGATGAGGCCATTAATAATTATGGTTATGTTTAGAATAAGTCAATGTCAATGCAATGACCTCTCAAGTCATGGAAACCAGACTGTGTGTGTGTGTGTGTGTGTGTGTTCCCCTCTTGTTTTATATTCATTTACAACTCAGTCTGTCTGTTCTGAGTTATCAGCTAACCTGTATTGTCGTGCTGTGTCGCTTGTGTTTGTGTGTATGTGTGTGGGCGTGTGCAAGTGTCTGTCTATACACTGGGAGAGAGGAGCAGCAGTGTTTATGTGTGTCTTTGTGTAGGTAAACACACCTTGCAGCATTAATTTAATCGACCAGGCAGGCCAGTCTGTTAGGGTAGCTGCTCTGCCACTATCCTTATTAATCAACCTGGCAGACAGACAGCGGTGGCTCTGCCCTTCTGCCTGCCAAATAGGGAACTGGCCTCCTTCTGATAACTTTCAACACACTACACCCATTTCTCCGAGGCTGCCAAATTAGGAGCAACTCTGGCGAAGATAAGTCTAATAGTCCCATGCTGTGGCAGGGTGATAGACTGTGGTCTGCCTTAAAGACTGATGGTTTTGGTTGGAGTTGTGGGTTGGCGGTTTAGAGGAAGAAAAAGGCTGTATAGAAGGAAGCAGGAGAAAACTGATGAATCCTAATCTTCTTTTACTTGTTTGTCCATTGAGACTTCACCCTGCACACACACACACACACGCACTTTGGAAGCTAAATAGCAGTTTGGCTGAATGTCAGTGTGCGATGTTTATTTACCATCCCCATTCATGTGGTAATCCAGCATAAGCAACATCTTTGTCATTCTTTGTCGGACAAACTTCCACTTTCAGACACGAAAAATAGCAAAAGTAATCGCCCAAATTAAAAGGTTGAGTCCCTCTTCTCTGCACAGAAATGTAAATATTTGTCCGAACCTCATGTGCAGCAGAGTGGAGTTATGAGAGTGTCTTTGTTAATTTAGTGCTTTTCTGGTCTGCTACACTTAAAGACTTCCTTGTTGCGTTTCAGGGAAATGTTTTGTGGGGATTTGAAATCATCTGACTTATGGACAGTTCTGGTGAGCACAACTATTAAATGTGTTGCAGGGCACATTTTGACACAGCGAATGGTTTTCAAGTTTTCGTTGCATCCTTTTCTATTGCTGTATGAATTATTAGTCAAGATATTGGACATCTTTCATATTAGTGTGTAGATTCTTGGGACACACATAGACATGGACTTCTCTCTCCCTGGACTCTGTCCATTGTCCATTGACATCTCCTGTCTTTGTCTTAGTCCAACCCTTCAACTCTTGGGTAAACAGAGGCTTAAACAAATTAAATTATTTCAACACTCTGACACTGACTGGATTTTCTGGGTTTTAAGTAGGGGACTGTTTAATGATCGTACATTTGAAAATACGTAGGAAGTCAGCAGGAACTTGGGCAAAGCAACAAGTTGACATGACCAGGGGTTTTTTTTGTAGCTGACATTTGCATAGAGTTGAAAATGCCTCGAACCAAGTTTGAGAGGGACTAAAGAAACCAGACTATTACATACCATAATAATAGTTATTTCTGTTATTAATATATTAGAGTCATATTGTTATTGGTCTGTCATGCACATCCTCCATTCTATCCTTTAAACTCTTGTGCTTGTGCAGTTGGCATTAAAATGAATTGCAAGTTGTATTAAGAGGCCTTAAAAAGTCCTGAATTTGAAACCTCACATAAGAATAAACAAAGTATTTCCCAACATTTGATAAAACCGCCTTAGATATTATGCAGAATGCATAATATCTGTGTATGTGTAAAATGCCAGCTTGAACTGACAGATACTATATTTTAGTTTTTGTTTTTCTGTAAACACTGTAGGTACAGACAGTTAACAAAATAAAATCCTTTTTTCTGATTTTCATTTTAATGTGTGTCTTTTGCTTTGGATAACCATGTTAGTCTAATGAAAAAATAAATGTCTGGTTTTATTTTGGATTTAAAAAAAAAAAACTACAAAGACAGAACAATCAAAAATCTCATAAAAATCACAAGCAATTGTGTGCATTATTTTTCAGCCATCATTTTTAAATTCTTTAATCTCATTGACAGCATCAGTTTCAGTTGTAGTAGATTTGGAAACTTGATTTAAAATGTTATAAGGACTGAGCTTTGGCTGTAGTTCCAAGCCTCTCACCAATTTTAAAATCACTTTGTTTTAATAAATGCATCTTGGTTTTGAGTGACAGCTTGTGTCGCTCTCCGTCAAAGTCGTTCATACTGAACATGCAGCATGTAATTCACGATATTGTAGACACTTCTCACGTACAGGCAGATTTGCAGCTGAGTCTGGCTCACAGATCAGATGAGAGGAATGATGGACAGATGAAGGAGCAGGAGGAGGAGGAGGACCAGAGGTCCTCGTCACAGCGCTGTGATGTCAGTCTCTGATTTACCACCATATCCTGCACAGTGCCAGGTTCACACACAGTGGCTGAACGTTTCATTAATGCTGGACATGTGTAACTGGTTGAATCAAAGAGGAGAAAGGCAGCGAGGGAGTGATGCATGTGATAACAGAGAGGAGGAGAGTTGAGGGGAAATCACAGGAAGGGATGCACACTGCCTATCAAGGTACACTACGTACCTGACAGGTGTTTTCTCTTTATGCCTGTTCAACCTGTTACCTTTTCATCACTTTCCATCGTAGTCTGTTGTAGGCAGTGAGGACAGGCAGTGAAGACTTCTTTCAGAGTGTAACCAGTGGGATCACACACTGTCATGTTGAGGAAAAGAAGCCAGGGCCGGACCACAGACTCTTTAGCTGGCAGTTTTCCATAAAGAACGGAATTATGCATATCAAATACAGCTCGAACTTGTTTTGTTTGTGTGTGTGTACCTGGTATTCCTTATGTTGTGGGGATCTGTTTACACGGTCACATTATGGAGACAAATTCCAGCCCTCATAATGTAAATTATGTGTTAGGCTGAGGTTAGGGTCAGGATTAGAGCTAGAGTTAGGCCGGGAGTAATTAACGTTAAAGTTAAAGTAAGTCCCTAGGAAATGACTGTAAGTCAATGCAATGTCCTCTGAAGTCATGGAAACCAATTTCGGTGTGTGTGTGTGTGTGTGTGTGTGTGTATTTCCACTCCTCTTTCACTTGTGTGTTCAGACTCTGACCACAGCTAGTTTTTTTTTTTCCTCATACAGGAAATACATTACTTGTAGATGCGAGGGAGGAACATGATCTGTCAGCACAGTGTAAGAAGTGCAGTTTTCATGGTTGTGTGGGATTTGTGGACGTCCTCCCAAAAACAGCGCTGACTGTTAAACTGCTGCAGTTCATGGACAGAAAAGAGGAAATAGCATTCAGCAGATAATAAAAATGAGGGGATAATAAAAAGCAATAGGTCAACTATAAAAAATGTTAACAAATAAGGATAACAAGTAGACTACTTACCTATTTTATAGACTCTTGGGATGGCAATTATTTATATTGGGTGTTTTACAGACATTAATGAGGCACAGGATTGCATAGTGCAGGAAATACTGCACATATTTAGAGACACAACGATAGTGATAGTGATTATGCTGCAGTTTGCTCCGTCTGTGGGAATGTGTGTGTTTCTTGCAATGATAAAGTTGGCTACAAAAACCATCCTTTTGAAGTTATTTTGACATTGAGAGAACAGCTTTTGGTTTTGATTGAGGTTAAGGTAAAGGTTGATATAAAGCAAGATGCAGATAAAGCCCATAATTTGTATGTTAAACACTTTTTATCGCACTTGATGAAATCTTTTCCATATCCTCATAACCATCAGTATATAAAGTTGTATGGAGGAAAATAAAAGTAATAGCCACAATAATTTCATTCTTGCAGGAACATATTTATTCACTGGTGCATCTGTCAATAAGCTTTTTTTAATTAATTTTTCATGAAGAAGAGAACAAACCAATTACAAAAAGGAAAGAAAAAACACAAATGATACAGTACAAAGAATAATCATGCACACAAATTATACCAACATGGTCATATACATTATTATTTTTAGTTTGAATCATGTCAAAAGGAAACTTTTTGAAAACAAAACATTAGATTTTTTACTTAATGCATTGATGATGTGGAGAGGATTTTTTTTTTTTTTAAATGACATTTTCAAAGTGTTTCATTTAAAAATTATGGACTTGTTTAGGTTTAAGCACAAGTGTTTATAATGCAGGTTAAAATAAGGTAACTCTTTACATTGCTGTACAAAGACAAACTGTGGCAATCATTTTTATTAGGCCATCTTATTTCTTATGCAGTTCCCACCTTGGTAATAACAATGGTAATAAGTTGTTAATATTACAGTTATATAATGTTCTTTCCAAACATATACTTTGGAAATAACTTAATTTAAATGACTATAGGCAACCATCAGTGATATACCTTCATTTGAAAATGTTTGTGAATCATAATTGGTAATACCACATCATAAAGTTGGATTTCATACTCCCTAATATTCAAAATACATGTTCCATTGTTATTGCCAAGCTACTAATTGTTGATGACTGTAGAAATTTACATTAATATTTCTTCCCTTTCACAGGATTGACTGTACCATAATATTGTTACTGGACTGTAATGCAGTGTTTTTCCAAAAATTATTTAAGATTTTATCTTACAAGGTAACTTAAGGACTATTATGTATTATTTCTACTACACAAATGTGTGTGCTGAGCTGTTCTGACAAGCAAACAAGATAGATATAAGAAATTGTCCACCACTAACTTGTAAGGTGGGAGTCCGATTGGTTTCTTCATGTATGGGATGGAAATCTCACGTCTCAAACACAAACGGTGTTTGATGTCACTCGCGTGTCTCATGTGAAGTGACTTTATCTGACAATAACCTTCCAATCCTGAAGGCGTTTGGCATTACTGCCGTTGTCACCAGCGGAGTCACATGTGTTTTATTATGTCATTTGCATATTTTAATTACACTGCCAACGGAGGGAAAACGTCAGGCAGCTCAGTGGATTTATCACAGCAACAGTGTGTATGAGGGTGTGCGTGTACGCGTGTGTGCATGTGTGTGTGTGTGCATGCAAAAGAGAGAGAAAGAGAATAACTAGTGACACACTGCACCATCAAAGATATTTTTGGGCTAAAAGGGCTACAGAGTAGAGCATAGATGCTCAACTCAGGCCTGTTGAGATCAAATGGTAATTTTATATAATCATTTCACATTCTTTTAGAGAAACATAAAACCTTTTTTTTGAAAATATGGTGTCATCGTTTAATGTATGACATGTTAAAAATGTGATAATGAATAGAAATGTAGAAACTGATGAGATTGACCTTGTGTTTCTGTGTTTGGATTCAGAGGTTACTACAGTATTTACAACAGCACAACGAACACAACGCACAGGCCGTTGAAGTCATCCACGGTGGATTTTATCTTTGTCCTTCACAGAAACTGGAAATAAACCATAATGGTTGGATTATATAAATACATGTAGTTATCAGCGCTAACAGTTTAACAATGAATAAAACTAATTATCATTAATGGTGAGTATAAAATGTCGTTGATAATTCATAAGGCGTGTGACGTTTGTGTATTTGTGTGCGCGTTGCTTCCCCTCAGATGTAACGATAACTTTTGTCACTTACTGCAAATGTAAATTAAGGCTAACAACCACCTGAGTGACAGTCAGATTAGCCTCAGCTTACTCTAACTGTGTTGGGTTCAGTTCATGCTTGGACAATAAGATACAGGACACGTGTCGGGTGTCCTGTATCTTATTGGACACGTTTGGCCTGAGCTGAGAGCGGGTTTAAGGCCGACTAGTGCTCACAGCACCCTCTGCTGGATGATGTGGTAATTTCTGACATTTTGAACACTTCTAGGCTGTATGTTTTAAACTTAAAAAGGGTTTTTAGGGTTTCAAGCTTGAACTTTTGTTTTGAAAGGTGAACATAAATCTGAATTCCGGATAAAAAGTGACAGCCCCAGTTTGAATCAATACTCCCCCATTGCTCGGCCGGACCTTGTGAGTTGAAAGGGAGATGAGGAGCTCAATAATTAATGCAAGCACTTCAAATCTTTGTCAAAGGGGGTAGATAAGGAGTGACATCTTTCACTGAACATGTTTTGATTGGAACTTCAAGAGTTTTTGTGACACCCTGAGACCAGTTTTATCCAGGACTGCTGCTGCTGTAGCTGCAGAACAAGAGATACACCCCTCTTCCACAATGATACATAAAACAACAATGTACAAGAAAAATGATTGTAAAGCTGCAAACTGAGATCCAAAGTTTTTTTTTTTTTTTTTTCTCCGTCTGTAAATGGAGACAAATTGCCAAACTGAGAATAATTCTGACAAAGCTTGAACTGTGCCAGATGAACAAAACCCAAGCTCAGCCGTGCTGTACCATGCTGGCGACAATCAGTGCCATGCAAATGTGAGGAGGAGTTTCAGTATCTAGGCCAAATCAGCACGGGCTCTGTTTGAAGTGCTGCAGCATTTCGCCAGCACATAGTAACAGAGGACTGCTTTTAGCTTCAGAGAAACACAACAGCCTTTCATTCCACCACAGCAGCCGTGGAAGTCAGAAGCATAAAGGGAAGATGATGGTTCATGCATACATTCACAGATAAACTCACACACTCTTACATGTGCTTGTAAACCCACAAATGACAGACTACAACACACAAACACGGACATATTAACACGCCCCTGCAGACCCACGAAGACAGTTTCTCCATTTATTTCTGCCGTTTGTTGTGCTCGGTTAATTCTCACCACCGCACAGCTGTTGCTGCTGGAGGAAAGGACAGCGGCGGTTTGAAGATTCATTAGCTCTTGTCTTCTTTCTTCCTCCCTCCTTCCCCCATTACTGCTCAGAAACATTGGCTAAACATTTTACGTGGGCTTGGCCAAGATAGTGAAAATGAAAATACCTTTTACTGCATGTAAAAGTCAAGTTGACTCTTTATTTTGACTTAGATGGAGATTAGGCCTGAATACATGATCTCATCATCTGTGTTATCTCAGCTAATCTTAGATTAAGGCTGGGTAATAGCTGAATAATAATATACATTATATCACTATATAATATACTTTAATATCACGATAACAAACATTGATGTCATGTTTATTCACTGTGCAAACAAACATTGGATTTAAAACAAAGGTGCTCTAAATGTTTTGCCTCAGATTAGCATTAGAAGTGCTGTTTTCTATCCATTCAGAAGTTAACTGGATTCTTCAACATCCTTTCAGGAACATCTTAATTTTAATCTGAAATTATAGAAATTATAATAATAATTACTGTGACTATATACAAAAGATGCTATTGTTGCATTTGAGGACGTAAAATTACTGAAGTAGCCTTTTGAAAAAAAGATCTTTTACTCAAACAAAACAAAATGCACTTCTACGCCTAATATTAAAAAGACTATCTACAGTATACTGTACTGTTGTTGTTGTTCATTGAGAGCAAGAACATGTCTCAGTGTGGTGTCAGGGAAATACAAATACACCAAAAAGCCTTTTGGGGGGATTTCAAACAGTATTGGAGAAAGAACAATTTCACTGGCTTTACAAGTGCTCTCCACAGACCCACACACATTACACCATACATCGTGTCTGATCTGGCCCATGGCTCCACTATTTCACCCGCCATTACCCTCTGACTGCACAGAAAGACCCCGGGGACAGTAACCCTCAAGGGAGCCAAATGAAGGATAAACAGGAATGTTGGAAAGGCAAAAGAAAGAGGAGGAGGCATTAAAAACACACAAAAAAGGAATACAGGAAGAGGTGAGGGCTTTCCACTTCTGAGCACACACATATACACACATGAACAGGCTTGCGAGGCGAGTTTGTGATTGGCCTGGTGAGCGATTATTCCTTGGGGCAGTAAAAGTCTTCACAGGGCAACAAAACCTGATTGATATACACACACCACTACTCTATAAAGGCTCTAGTTAAAGTAGGGGAATGAAATAGATACCAGTCCTTGTCCCTGTGGTCACGCACACACACCTGACAATCGATCATCTCACTTCCTCTTGCTGCATTTGTTCCTTTGTGACTCATTCTGTCTCTGTCAGCTGCTCTCATCCATCTCTCTCTCTCTCGCGCGCTGCCGTCCTCCCTCTCCATGTGCGAATGTGTGACAGTTGGACTGGCCTGTGACAAAAACAAGAGCAGTCACACTTGGCTCTTGCAAACACACCCAGATAAACATGCATGTGCAGACTAAGGCTTTGAGGAAGACTCTCTTGTAGTCAGCTGGGAGCTGGCCTGGTTTTCTTTTACAAGCATCTTTATATAGACAGCGATACACACACACGCACACACACACTCACACTTCATTATTTGCTATTATAGTACCTCTGAATCGTTGTACCATCCAAACACCGAGTGTATTAATGACAACACACGGCTTCAGATATAAAACACTGTAATACCAGCACACACACACACACACCGATAGACTTAATTCCTTTGGGCAGCCTAAACAAAGTTGTATCCATCATAACCCTCAGCTTAACCTGACAACAATTCAAATCTTAGCCCTAAATGTAACCAGTTCCCCAGAAATTAGATTCTGCCTCATTAGGAACAGGTTTTGGTCTCGAGGACCGTATTAGAAAAGGTCCTCATGGAGCAAACACAGGTGCACGCATACACACGCACAAACAAACACACACTTCATTAAAAGCTATTTCTGTGAGTGACAAGGCTTGAAATACAGTTAATTGACAGAATCACCAACCAAACACACACACAAACACATGGAGAGAGAGAGAGAGAGAGAGAGACGAGCAGCTGAAGCTCGACTCTAAAACCTCAAAGATGGTCGGGATCTAACCAGAGATAGAAGTGAATCATCTATGAAGAGATAAACACGACAGAAATATTAATAAATATGTTTCCTGTTTTAACTATTCAGTAATATTTACAATATTTGAATTTACACAATCTTGCCTAAACAGGAAATGTTGCATCTGCAGTAACTCAATGCAGCTCAGAAACACGGTCAGTACAAACAACAACAAAAAATAGCTAGAAATAAATAATTGGGGGAAAAGGGGGGGATTTCACCTTTAAACAGAGAATTAAAGCTTTGTTAAATGTATTAATTAATTATTAAAGTCATAGGTGAATAAAATGTACATAGATAGAGAGATGAGAAAGGTGATGACAAAGCTGCTGTTGACATGAAGCTGGTCTTCTCCCCCTGATTCAGATAATTGTTCAAATCTAAAAATGTCACAGTTTTTCCTGTTTAGGAAATGGATCGCAGCACAAACACACACACAGGGAGTTGCAGTGAGAGGAATCCTGACCAATATGAGGGCATAAAATCTGAATCATTTCACAGATAATTTGGTCGTCATGGCAAGGCAATAGTAATAACTACTTTTAGAGAAAGAAATGGCACGAAGAAAAAGGAGGAAGAGGAGCGGAGCAAATCACCCAAGGCCAATTGTTGGGTCTTAGCCAGAGTGTTATTTGTGGAGGGAAAAAAAGCCTCTTTTTAAGCTCACTGAAGAAAAAAGAGCAATATTTCCCATTTCCCGTTTTTTTCCCCTGCTTCCCACTCCTACTCCTACTGAGCTTCATTTGGCGTGACACTGCACAAAACTGTGGAACATTAAGCAGTGCAATTGGCTTCAGTGGTCTGAACACTTGGGTGATCCTTAAAAAGATTCAAGGATTCACTCACTCACTCATCTGCCACTTTATCCTCCAAGTGAAGGGTGCTGGTGCCTAATCCCACCTGACATAGGGTGAAAGGCCGGGTACACCCTGGACACGTCGCCAGTCCATCACAGGGTCGCACAGAGACAAACGTTTAGAGGGTCCAATTGGCCTAATCTCCAAATCTGCATGTTTTTGGACTGTGGGAGGAAGCTGAAGAACGTGGAGAAAACCCACACACAGGGAGAGTATACAAACTACTACACCAACCGTGTGGCCATAGCATTAAGGATTCACATTCAAAATTAAGGCCTCACTTATCCTTAAAAATGGTAATTAATCCCTAAATTTGTCATTTACTGGCCTTAAAATGCCACAGACACGATACACTAGTTTGCTCTATTTCCTTTAAAAAGAATTTGGTAGATTTGTAATTAGTGTTTTGCATTTTTTGCATCATGTACATTAGAATGATATAATTAAGCTGTCTTTTATCATCCCTATTATTACTTCTGCACATGCCAGTACAGGGACACGAGCTTAAAAAAACACAAAACTGTGGGGTAAAGTAACTCATCTTTTGGAGAATAAAGCTGTCATTATGAACATATAAATTGAGATTGAGCATAAATATGAAGGTCATGTTGATATCTCGGTTTCATTCAGATTGTCTATGTGTATTTTTTGCCCTGTGTTTTAAGAACTTGCCCATTTATTTTGGAAAAAGGTCTTTAAAAAGTCCTAAATATGACTTCCAAAAACCTGCAGACACCCTGCAACGACAAGATACGCTTCTGTAATTATAAAAATACACTAACATTGTTTGGGATCAGGCAGTCTGGTGTGTATATGTGTATATGTGTGTGGAATTATTCCCATGCTTTGAGATGCTTGCATCTGTTCGTCTCTCAGATGATGTGGATGATGCACACACTCCTCTGATAGGCAATGATCACTTTGCTGCCGAGAGCACGGTTGCACACAGAGACACAGTTTCATCCTCCAACAATTAATTCACACATACTGTATGTAGTGTATATGTAGTAGCCAGAATATGCTGCACACACACACACACAGATGTGACGGCTCTTTGATGGCACATAAAAGCCTCATTGGTGCAAAAAATACTCATGTGTTTGTGTGTTTTCTGAAAATAGGCAAGAAAAGGGAACTGCAATCAGGTCTGCATGTGGTAATACGTGTCCTGTTTACATGCACACGTATTTATGTGTGTTAGTCCTCACTTGCGTGCACTTGTGTTTGTGTGTGTTTGTGCAAAAGAGGGAGGGAGAGAGAGAGCGAGTGAGAAAAGGAGGCAGCCTTCTCTGTAGTGTCAGCCTTTGATCAGTTCCTGTGTGTGTGTACCCGGTATCCCTTATGTTGTGAGGACCCAAATCTGTTTACACAGTCACATTATGTGGTCTTGTCTTCCTTATGGGGACAAAAATCAACCCGGTAATGTAAATTACTGCATTTCAAGCTGAAGATATATTTAAATTAGGCTGAGATTAAGGTTAGGATTAGGATTAGGATTAGGGCACTAGTAATTATGGTTAAAGTTAGAGTAAGTCTTCAGGAAATGAATGGAAGTCAATTCAATGTCCTATGAATTCAAGGAAACCTATGTGTGTGTTTATACTTCTTCTTCTTCTGGCATAAGCACTGGCCTTGTCAGGACCAGTAGTCCTCATGGAGACCAAAACCGTGTCTTAGATTAGGTTAAGTATTAGCTGGTCATGGTTAAAGTTAGGGAAATTACCTTGTTTAAGCTGTCCAAATGGAATGAAGTAAATGCAGTGTCCTAAGAAGAATACCTGTGCAAACCTGTGTGTGTGTGTGTGTGTGTGTGCGTGTGCGTGTGCCAACCCCTGGTGTCTTGGAGGCAGATGAAACACTGTGCCTCTATCTGGGACTCACAGAACACCCACTATCCTCCTCTCCTTCTCCTTTGCTCTCTCTCTCTCTCTCCTTCTCTTTTCTTTCTCTCTCCTCCTCACCCCTTTGAGCCACCATTCCTTACCACAGCCATTTTAAAGCCTATTCATGCAGAGCTGCGCTCTCATCTTGCATCGCAGCATTTTTTACCAACTCCTCTGTTTTTTGGGTTTTTTTTTTTTTTTCAAGCCTTTTTATCAGATGATAGAGGGAAAGGAGGAACGGGTGAAGTGGCCTGCTGCTGTTCACTGACTCACAGTCAGATGGACGCAGCGTGAAGCTGCAGGAAAGACAACCGCTTTGGCTGTAACAAGATAACGTCAGGGTCCTGTTGGATCAGGATGTCTGCTGCAGGGTCTGTGTTCAGTCACTCGCTTTACTTTTTGTTCTGTGTTTTTTTTTTTTTATTTCCCACCAGCACATCTCATCTTTCTTGTTTTTGCAAAGGCAATAGCGAAACAGCGAAGCAGAGCAATAAACAGTTTGATCAAAAGAATGACCTAATAGTAGATTTGAATATTTTTTAATGCCTGAACTTTAATGAACACCATTCATATCTACAAGAAGCTTTGCTGACGTAGACGTGTTGCTATGTAGTGCATTCATTAACTTAATGAATTACCTAATTAACATAATTGGTTATGGTTAATATGTCATGGTAATTACACCGGGGGCATTAATGCATTAGGCAGCCTATTTGCAGCTTCTTTGCCTGTTTTTTGTGTCTATATTAATTAATGCACCCAAACATGTGGATTATTTATTTTTGATCCTATTTGTTTCTCAAGAACGTAAAGAATGACCATGATCTGAGTGTGGCTGAACTGAGTAGTTAATCCATAACATTGTGAAACTCAGTAGATATAACCTTCTAACATGAATGCAGCACTTTATAGGTTAAAGGGAGTGAGATCAAAATTAAAATGTATTTCATTCAGAATCATTTTAAAAGACACAATATTTGTACTTGATTTATGTACATTTTTTGATGACAGCATGATTAAGTTTCCTCATAGTTGTGTCAGTTTTCTCAACTGATTTTTTTTGCTGAGCAAACACTAGTTGATTAAGTCTCCTTCACATTCAAAGAGACGTGTTTGGT
This sequence comes from Brachirus orientalis, assembly GCA_016785285.1. Classification (NCBI taxonomy): domain Eukaryota; kingdom Metazoa; phylum Chordata; class Actinopteri; order Pleuronectiformes; family Soleidae; genus Brachirus; species Brachirus orientalis. Next base: position 399,551 of record JAFBJR010000891.1, read on the forward strand.
CTTTTACAGTCTTAACAGGTTTGCGTCATAGTTGTGTGCATCAGTCTCTGTGTATTCTACTGTTGTGCATCATTCTCTCATGCAGGCTGCATGTCACGGCTTTTGCCACAAGGTGGCATTTCAGGCACCTAGTGTCTGTCACTGCAGCTTAGTGTCTCATCAATTTTTTTTTTTTAACATTTCCATTCCTTTGTCCTGATTATTAGTTTCATTATTTTATTATTATTTTACCAGTAGTAGTTCACTTAGTGGTTATTAATATAATTTGATACTTTATTTGTAATCAGACCAGCTATTTTATTGATATACAGTATTTTTTGTCCTTAAAACAGTTTGTCAAATAAAAACATGTGGTTTTCTTTTTGCTTCTTATGTTAATTTGCAGAACATTTCACCTTATAATCTTCTGTATCCTTATACACCATATAGGCATCTAGATACATATGTATTATTTTAGCACTGACCCCAGTTTAAAATGGCAAAAAAAATCATATGTTCACGATGAACATATGGTAGAGAACATACTTTTTTGTTTCTGAGGCCCCAGATCCAAGAATCCAGCCAGTAAACAAGTGTAATCTTTAGTGTATAGGCTTAATGGATGACCTTTGAGGTGTCCCTGTCTTGAATAAGGAACTAATTAGGAGTCCCATTAGGACCTGAGAGGCTGCAAGTTAATGGGTACTTCATTAAAGAGAAGATGTCAGTGTTTGGTGGAACAATCGAAGATACCCAGGCATAGTATCATACTTGAGGCAAATGTTCGCTAAATACAGTGCCGGTATTCAGTGTAACGGGGGAGCATGTTTTCCTAATGATTATGGCCCAAAAGAAGACGGTAGAATCACTCAGTTGTCACTTTTACAAGAGTTTTTTTGACATCAATAAAAATAAGCAACATATTTTTGCTTATTGTAAAGTTATTAATACCACCTGGTGTGTCCTGGTTTGTAATTCATGCGGGGATTGGGATTCAGATTAGGGTCACCTCACCATGACATGAGCACAGACTGCTGCACTGTACATGCATGAAACAGTATAAGCTAAAAAAAAAAAAAGGAATTCCTCCTCTCTCACCGCCTTTCCTTTTTTCTGTGTATCTTTTGCCACTGGCATGATACAGATTGTGAGGGAGACGATATCTTTAGCCAGCGTCTTTATTGTCAACACCATATGCGTCAGAGTGACACTGGCAGATGGAAGGCACAGATGTGAACACATTGTATTGCCGGTTGAGTTGTCTTTACAAAAAAAACAGAATTATAAGCCTGTGCACAGGTGAAGGTGGCTGACTTTACATTTAATCTTGCCTTAATTAGTTGTCTGCTTATACATAACAGTAACACTAATATGCAGTAATAATAATGTTGCAAATTAAGGTTAGAAGTTATAGGTGGTAGAATGAATATTAGAATGTGTTTTGGGTTTGTACTGTTTTCTTTTTTTTTTCTTTGTTTGCCTTCCTTACTCAAATACCAGAAAAAAAAAAGCAAATGGAGTCAGTAGCTTCCTTTAACTTGTTTTTTATTTGTGCCTCACATTAATAACATTTTTGGCACAGCATGAGTGGAGACTCAGCTTTCCTCCAAGTCGGGACACATATGATGGTGTCTCCTAACTGTGAACCCAAAACTTCTGAGTCCAGAAAAGTTGAAAACCTTGACACAGTGTACTTTATGTACAATATTAGAGATCTCAAACTATGCAGCGAGTCACAAATGTCCCTTAAAATCTCTCAATCTCTAATGTCATCTTGTTTTCATCTTTCTTCTCAGGTTTTCTCAGCACTGGAGATCAGTCTGCGAAGGGAAACTATGGCCTTCTGGACCAGATCCAGGCTCTGCGCTGGCTTAATGAGAACATTGGCCACTTTGGTGGAGACCCTGAGAGGATCACAATTTTCGGCTCTGGCGCTGGCGCGTCGTGTGTCAACCTTCTCATCCTCTCGCACCATTCAGAGGGTATGTGAAGAATCTGTGTTCTGTCTTGGTACAACATGTATCTTTATTTTCAGTTCATTAATACAGATAGAAAAACTCCCAAGCACAAAGGCAACTGACACGGACATTTTTGGAACACAAGAAATGTTTTAGTGATTGTCAAGTCTACCTGTTTCAGTAATATTTCAGTCACTCATGCTGATCGTTCCTCACTGATCCCAGTAAAGTTAAAGCAGTATAAGCCAGTTCGGCTCTACAGCAGCCGCCATTTTGGATCACTATGTTTTTACAATAGTCCACAATGGACAAACTAAACAACTATTCACTTTTGATGCTAACTGAAGGCTTTATAGGTTCTCCAACACATTTGCAAGGGACGGATAGTGAGGGATATTCAGCTACAACATGCGAATACACTCAAAAAAACAAACAAACCTACTAAACAAATACTTTTAAATTCTCATCCTTGCAATGGAATACAGAGTAGTTAATGTTTTGATGATGTCATGTGGTAATAATGTTTTGAATCCGCTACAGAGTGAATATTGAAGTGGCAAATGATATTGCAATTGCAGTATCTAGAAGAAAAAATTCCCAAGGACTTTTATTATTCTTTGTACAGTACATCTTATATCTTCATAAGAATATAGTCAGAAACTCAGCTGCAGCAGCATCTGCTCTTCGAGGACGCCTCTCTCCTCAAAGTAAAGCACTCATTATCCTTTGAACTGTCAAATCCAAGCTGTCACGTGGCTAATGAGCTAAAGTCCTAATTTGATCCTGGTTCTGTCGTCTATTTCTGTGGAGGAGAAACGGCGCTGGAGCTCAAATATTACCCCACGTTACCTGAGAGGACAAGTGCTTGTGGCTGTTAACAGTCCACTGCTCTGCAGCAGAGCGTTTTTATATCCATCACGAACCGACATCTCTCTGATCTAATGCTCCCCATTATCAACACCGTACCCTGAGGCCTAAGTGTTAACACCGCACCACCTAAGGAGAAAGGCCTGTGGGTGCAGTCAACTTTGATCCGAAGTGAGATCAGTGTGACTGACGACCCGCAGCCAAATGGACACGCACACGCCGCCTTTGATCGTGCAGCTGCTCCGATCATAAATCCTCTGTTCTTGACGCGGCCCCTCAATATCTCATCCCTCTGTTCATCTCGCACACACAAACTGCAAAAGACAGAGACAGGGAAGGAATGGCGGGTGGAGAGAAAGAGAGAATTAGTTTGTTCACACAACTACAAAGATGAAAAAAATCACCAAGCATCATCAGAAACGTCTCTAATTTTGATTCACTGTGTCTGCATAGAAGCAGCTTGAAAATAACCAAGTGAGCATCTGTCCACTGTTTTCATTTAATACCTTCTCTGTGCTCATACTTCATATTAACCCAGGATCCCCCAACCCTTTTCCCTTATAAATCATTTTGATAAAAGTGTTGACTCAAAAAGTGTTCTTTTCATTCCAGACAGAACTTGATCAACAGAAGAACTTTAACTGTCAATGGAAAAAAGCTTGTGTTAACCCTTTGTCTTCTGTCACTGACACCCTCGCAACCTGTCTGTCCAAATGCCCTCCCCTTCTTCATCACCCCCACCGCCATCATCGTCTCCGTCGTCATCACCAGCATCTAACATCAGCCCACTAGACGCTGCCTGTCTGTCATGCACCCCACCCCCCCTCCCCTGCCAGGGTTTCCAGGTAAGGAGTCTTGTCATCTGCACCCTAAAGGGACACCAATCATGTCAACATCGCAGCGACGTGTGCTGGATGGAAATGGCAGACGACATGAGGGAGGGTCTGCAGGTGATACTGATATGATGAAGTATAGAAAGATAAGGAGTGGAGGAAGAGAAAGATTAGTGGAGGAGGCCTGAGGTGAGCAAAGGTAGGAGCATGAGAAAAGAAAATGTGCTGTCTTGGTATATCAGAAACAGGAAGGTACTGAGCCAGTAAAGCAGGAAATGCTCGGAAACTTATTTTGAATTAAATAAGGAAAAACTACCCAACTCCTACTGCTCTGTCTGTATATCTCCGTACACATATTTAGCTGTTTCCTAGCTACTTCTTACTGTAATTGATTTCCCACGGAATGGGTGGGCTCTGCGGTGCTGCTTTATAATTAACTGACCAGTCTTCAGCGCAGGAGAGGGTAAAGAAAGGGAAAAAAGGAACACAAGCAGAAAGGAACGAGGCAGGCAGCCCACTAACGACCCACTTAAGTGTCTCAAACACAAGCACAGGAGAATCACAGCTGAGGAGACAGCTGAAGAGACAAAAGGAAAAAGGGGGAGACACCTACCTAGAGGAAGCGCTGAGATAAGAATCAGCCTGTGTAAGAAAATTGAAAATTGGTCTTTTAAAATCTTGGATGAACCTCGTCTCTGTCAGCCATAGATTGGAACAGCCAGAGATTGTGTATAAAAATGGATGCAGTCTTCCAGTTTTTTTCTCTTTACGCGTCTGTCCTGAAGTGGATGTGTAAAGTTTAACGACATGAGGTGTCAATCACATTGGTGTCCACCATTATGTGCCAGGATTTATCACATATGTTCCTCCAAGTAGGGGCAAAATAATTTACAAAATTGAACTAAAACTAGCGATATAGATGATTAACTCCTCAGGAAAATGTTTTGTGACATTATATATTATATAGACTTACATTCAAACTGAGTTCTTTTTGCAACCAATCTATGGTTACATCATTACATCATGCTCCATGATCATTTCTGGTCTGCTACCTTTGCTCTTGTAAGAAATTTCTGACTGAGTGATAAAATGAAAATAAGATAAGTTGTCTGTCTGCATCCCATCCCATTCAACGTCACACAGTTCTATCCTGAAATGAGGAAGATCCAGATAACATTATTTTATTTTAAGTTTTATAAAGTTCAAAGTGTATTAATACAGATATTTCCTCTACTTTTTTCAGGTCTCTTTCACAGGGCCATAGCCCAGAGTGGAACAGCCATCTCCAGCTGGTCCGTCAACTACCAGCCACTCAAGTACACAAAGATCCTCGCCCGGAAAGTGGGCTGCACCTATGTAGAGACAGCTGACCTCGTTGACTGCCTGAGACGTAAGAACTTCAGAGAGCTGGTGGACCAGGACATCCAACCAGCGCGCTACCACATTGCCTTTGGCCCAGTAGTTGATGGCGACGTGGTGCCCGATGATCCTGAGATCCTCATGCAGCAGGTGAGGCTCATGCACCAGCATCAGAGGTGATGGTGGTATTTTTAGACTTTTTTTGATTGACAGTATCGTCCAATAGTCACTTGGTTGCAGGTGACACCTGTTAACTTCCCTTTGTAAAACCTTTACATGGTACTGACAAACACACAAATCTCAAGACTTCACATTTTCATAGATGACATCGCAGTCGTCTGCTACTCGTGCTTTACAGCAGTTAATGGGGATCCTATTCAACATTACACAACATCCCTGCTCTGCAGGTTTGATATTTTTATTATAAGCACTGCTGGATTAAAGAAAAAACCTCTGAATAAATAATTAGAGGTGAGCTTCATCAAGTCATAACCTGCAGTCTTGTTTTTGTGGATCTTATCTTTAAGGTACTTTCAGTGATCACAATAACACATTCTGGTATTAAAACAGAAAATTTCATGTCTTGTCTCTGTCTGTAACAGTGCATGTGTTCATTTCTCAATCTAAAAATGAATAAAAACTTAAATTAATACAAAAAACAAAACAATATTGTATTCAGAAGCATCTGTGTTTGTGATATTTCTAAATGTCATATACAGCCTGTAGATCCGATTGCATCACTCAGTCATTTCCTTACCTTATTGAACCACCAGGGGGAGTTTCTCAACTATGACATCCTGATAGGAGTGAACCAAGGAGAGGGGTTGAAGTTTGTAGATGACAGTGAGGACAACGATGGCATCTCCGCTGCAGCATTCGACTACACCATCTCTAACTTTGTAGATAATCTCTATGGATACCCTGAAGGTGAGAAATGTCAGCTGGATTCATCTTTCACATATCAAATTCTAATGATTCATTTATTGTGGACTTTTCTTCTATGGGTAATTAGCAACTCCACTAGATGGAATGTCCATGCACTACATATATAAAGGACAAAAAGTAAAGGGCAACTTGTCAAAACATATAATGTTGTTTAAAGAAAACTATAATGCCAGGTTTACTCGACATTGATGAGCATTACATACACACGTGGTATTTGACAGAAATAAAAGCAACAACTCAGACTGGCTCAGTACCATATATATGTTTAAGTGGTTGTTAACTAGTTCTACATTACATATTGCAATTCTACTTGTTGGATTCTGAAAAAAAGAAATGCTTCTTTTTGTTTGCTATAAACAAAGTTTATTCTCAGATCATTTCAACAAACGTACATCAAAATCAGCTCCCAGTGCTGATCCAATTCTTGAAAAGTATTGTGTGAGCAAAGGAAAAGATGATCTAAAGTTCCTAGTGGATATATAATCTAAGACAAGCATACTAAAGAGGCTGCCTATCAGTGAGATTATCTTTCACCGTGGTGGGTCTGTGCTTTGGCCTTTGTGGCTCTGTGGGCATTAATGTTGTCTCTCATCATCCTCCAGGCAGAGAAGCTCCCAATCGCAGTGCTGTTATTCCTAACTGATCAACCTGCAAACACCTCACAGCAGGAATACAGTCAAAATACAGGCTCATTTGGATAATGCACTCACGCTCTATCTCAAGTGCCTGTCATTCGCGATGCACTGTATGAGGCATGTTCTCACTCAGTTCATCTCAGCGACGTGAACATCCATCTTCTTTTTTTATCAAACCTATACATTTGTGGTATCAACTATGTATTAAACATTCTCTATATCACCTATTCCCAAATGTGCTTTTATTCAGTATCTAATATCTGTACCTAAAGAGTTCTTCATCTCATCAGCCTCAGTGTGTAGCTTTGTGAGGACATTTTGGCTGGTCCTCACACCTCTTTGTTTTAGGGTTGGGGTTAGAATTGGGTTTAGGTTAGGGTTAGGTTAAGCTTTAGAGTTAAGGTTTGACTAAGAGGCAATGTAATGTATTATTTCTGTGGGAGTCCTCACTCTGAATGCTGCACAAACAAAAAAATATGGGAGCAGGAAGTTGCTCCTTGTTTTATTGCAAGAATGCAACTTCTTTGTTTTGTTAGAATTGATTTTATAAAATTTGTATTTTAAAAAAGTATCATCAGTATAGAAAAGCAGATACCACATCTCTGATTTTTCTATTTGTCTTTTGTCTTCTGTCTTCAGGCAAAGACATCCTGAGGGAGACCATCAAGTTCATGTACACTGACTGGGCAGACAGAGACAATGGGGACATGCGAAGGAAGACACTGTTAGCTCTGTTTACAGACCACCAGTGGGTGGCACCAGCAGTGGCCACTGCCAAGCTCCATGCTGAGTTTCAGTCACCGGTTTTCTTTTACACGTTCTACCATCACTGCCAGACGGAGACACGACCTGAATGGGCCGACGCCGCACACGGAGATGAGATTCCGTACGTGTTTGGTGTTCCTATGATCGGTGCCACAGATCTGTTCCCCTGTAACTTCTCAAAGAATGATGTGATGTTGAGTGCCGTGGTCATGACTTACTGGACCAACTTTGCCAAGACTGGGTAGGTATCGTCCGTTTCATTTGATATGAATATACTTTTTTATTTTGCCTCTATTTTTTTCCTCCTGCATTTTATCTACTTGACTTAACTTGACTCGAGTCAATGCATTTATCAATTTAAATATGTGCCTTTTCAGACAAATCATGTGCTCAGACACCAGTGTAAATACAAAATAATGATACAAGGTTTTCATTTAAAGAAATGAAAAGTAGCACTTCTCAGGCAAAAACAGTTTCATAACAGTTTATAGAAGTCAAAAGCAGGTTAAATGGCTCCCTCATTTTCATTAGACATACTGTATATATGTGTGTTCTGCTTCACAACATCATCAAACTTGGTCTTCTTTTATTCTTTTGATGAAGAGGCCCCTAGAAATTAAATACAGTGCATTTAAACCAGATTGAGTATCTTAAAACCCTCTTTTGTCCTCTAGGGATCCTAACCTGCCGGTCCCTCAGGACACCAAGTTCATTCACACCAAGCCCAACCGCTTTGAGGAGGTCATCTGGACCAAGTTTAACTCAAAGGACAAGCAGTACCTCCATATTGGCTTAAAACCTCGTGTAAGAGATAACTACAGGGCCAACAAGGTGGCCTTCTGGCTGGAATTAGTTCCCCACCTCCACAGCCTACATGAGGTGCTCTTCCCAACCACTACCCGCTCTCCAGGTCCTCGTACAGTTACCTACGTACCCTGGCCCAGACCACAGGGCCCGCGCACCACTCGTCACCCTTACCCTACATTCCCATCAGAGTCAGAGCCTGAGGGTTCCGAACGTCCACCGCAGGTTCTTTTCCCTGGAGACACACGAGACTATTCCACTGAGCTTAGTGTGACAGTCGCTGTGGGGGCATCACTTCTCTTCCTCAACATTCTGGCCTTCGCCGCACTTTACTACAAGCGTGACAAACGACACGAGATGAGACGCCACCGCCTGTCTCCTCAGCGGGGCGGCCCGGCCAATGACCTGGCTCACAGTCAGGAGGAGGAGATCATGTCCCTGCAGATGAAGCACTCAGAGCACGACGCTCACCACGATATGGAGCCTCTCAGGCCCCATGACATCCTTCGGCCCGCGTGCCCGCCCGACTACACACTGGCGCTGCGCCGCGCCCCTGACGATGTGCCGCTGATGACACCGAACACCATCACCATGATTCCCAGTACCATCACCAGCATGCAGCCTCTTCATGCTTTCAACACCTTCCCCTCCACTGGTCACAACAACACCTTGCCCCACCCCCACTCCACAACCAGGGTATAGTAGGGACTATACTGACACAGCACCACCCAAGGACCAGCAAGTCTGGCTGTGCCACTGATCTAGAAGGAAGGCCTCTGTGTGTGGGCCTTTGTTCTGATCTCTGATTTCTCTTGTCTCTCTCAGGCTGTCAAATTTAGCAGCGCCCTCCACTGGTGGCGTGTGGAGGAGCAACTGAACTGCAAGGCAGCAAGTGATGACTTTGGGTTGGTACAGATCTCATAGAGATACTGCTTTCAAAGAAAGTCTTCTGTTTCCAGACTAAAGCCCTTTGACATTTGTCAGGAGGGCCATACGCATTTACTTTGGTGTCATCATTAGTTTTTACTCTCATTTGTGTATTTCTTGCATATAGGGTTCTTCTTTTCCCACATCTGTGTCTTTTTTCCTGCTTTGTTCCCCTCATTCAACGTGTGATTCTGTTTCTCCCCATTGCTCCGAACTAATGAGCTATAGGAGGAGACATAGAGTACATACACTAAACATAAATCTATGAAAACACTGATATCTTTTACTTTCATTCTACCAGCATTTGTGGTGCCAAGTATGTACAAATGTGTTTGCTTTCTCTTTGAGGGAGAGGAGAAAAACTAAAGGACATTCTAGACTATTCCTATTTACTGTCAACTAACAGATGCTGTGTGTTCTCATGACAAAGTGCCAAACTGGCCCTTGATTGTGTTTTATTTTCATGTTCTCTTCGTTTTTTTTGAGTCATTTGTTGGTCAATTGTTGTTTTTTGTGGAACGATATTCTTGCTGAAAATATAGATATAGAGAAATGATATTATATATAGTTATATATAAATATGTACAAAGCAGAAAGCATATAAATGGGTTTTCTCAGTGGGGATCTATGCATGAATTATTTTTAAAGATGATGATCGAACTCTGTATCTGTGAGTGCACGTTTCCCAAATCTACTCATATCATATCAGTCCACATTGGATTTTGGTCTGTTTCACCTCAGAGAATAAGAACAAAGCGGAAAAGTCCACCACTTGGCCTCCCAGCAAATTGCCACAACTCTCTTAAAGTCAAGTCAGCAGCATACTCATCCATTGCTTCTCCAAGCAATGCAACAAAGCTACAGCAATTTCATCATCTCTCTTCTTTCCATTTGCTCCGTTCCTGTGTTGCTGTTTTTACTAAATCCGTTTTTTGCTGGTGTGTACGGGATTATTTTTGTATTTCAATGAGGAGAGACAAAGCAGAGGCACACAGCCTCTGCTCTTTTACTTCTCCTGTCTGCTCCACTATTTCCAGCACATGCATAGCTTGTGTGTGTGTTTGTGTGTCACGCCCTAATTAGACAACAAGGAGATAGAAACATTGAGAAAGTCAGACAGGCTGCATAATCCCCATGGGAGGCGGAACTCCTTCCTGTTGCTTATTAAATGCCGCCCTTTCCGCCAACATCACCCCACTTCTCCTCTCCTCTCCTCTCTTCTCCTCTCCTCTCCTCTCCTCTCCTCTCCTATCCTCTCCTCTCCTGTCCTCTCCTCTGTGACGGCCCATGCGTACCCCACTGTGACCACAAAACACCTGACTTCACTGTGTCTGCACCGTTCTACACAATCTCTGACCTCAGTTCAGCTCTGCTGTTATCCTCACTTTCAAGGGTTACTTCACAAGGTTAGGGAGTTGTTTTTTTTTGGTTTTTTTTTGGGAGCTCATCAGTTGTAATTGAAACTCTTAAGCACACTGAGGGGAACTGGTGGTCCTTCACAGACTGCAGCACAGAGCTGCGAGACGAAAGGGGGCTCAGATCTCCTTAACAGGGTTGAAGCAACACATTTGTCCTGATTACTGTTCCTCTTTTTTTTTTGAAAAAGCGAGGATGTGCAGGCTTACAGGATCTCATAAACTGCATCATGTCATATACAGTATGTCAAGTGAACTGATGAGCTAAGGTTTGAGCCCACAGGAACCCATGAAAAAGCCTACATCCAGTATGAGGAAGTTAGTCACTGGTGCTGTCTTTGCTTGTGCTCTAGCGTTAGTGTGTTTGTTTGTTTTCTGTTCTGTTACTGCTTAAAGGGGATTGTGGGGAGGGAAGCTGGAAGGACAGATATACACAACATCTGGCTGCTCCTGTCAGGGGTTTGTAAGCCTCCTGAAAGGGAAACATGCACAATGTAAAACACAACAAGACAACTGACCAGGGTGTGTTGCAGGCAGATCTGTGGGATAGAGGATGAGTAGAAAAGGTGCAAACGTTGGAAACGAGACATCGGGAAGAGACTGGAAAAATAGAACTCACAGCCGTAAATGTTAAAATCACATCAGACGATTGAAAGGAGAGGATGAAGTGAAAATCAAAGGCTCGCCCTTCTAACACCTTGCTACTCTGTCCTATGGAGGATGTGTCTTATCAGACCCGCATGAACACTTTTGTACTCACTCCTGTGGATTAGGAGGTTGTGAAGTAAACCTCACCACAACACACAGCTACAGCGACAGGACTGGAGGTGAAAACAGAAACAAGGTATTCAGTTTGCTCTGTACCCTTTTTTTGGCTATTTTGTAACACTTGAGGGCGCTCTTTTGGCAGATTCACTGCAGTTTGCCCACTGAGGACGGTGGATGTGTGAAGAAAAATACCAAACTTGGTGGCAGGACAGAGACACACGACATCTGCAAGAGGATCTTAACTGTACATTTTTAAGTGTAAGAATCAAACAGACAAAAATATTTGTAAATATTAAGTTTAATGTTCGTTTTGTTTCCTTTTTTCTGAGTGAATGAATGAAATACTTATTTTGTGACAACAGAGGACAACAGGTGCAGTTTGCAGAAAAACATGCCCCTCATAGAGATTAGAGTTTCCCTGGTGAGTAAAACTGCTTGCCTCGTTGAATTACAAATTTGTTTTATTTTCATTACCTTGTCTTCTTTTCATATTGCCATTATACTATCAATCACATGGGCATTCTGTAGCATCATGATTCCTAATCAGGAATGTCATTGTAGCAGAATTCATTTCCTCTGCAGAGCCCACATCAGTATGTATTCAGCATTTGCTATGAATATTACACGTTGGAATGAAATGTTTAAGTCTGGTTTGCTGTGGAATTGCACTCCAAGCATCTTCTCATCTTGCTTGGAGTGCAAGGATGACGGACGGAGCCAGTTTGGCCTTTCGTCAGCCAACTAACGTAAAGAAAGTGTAGGAAACTGGTCAGGACTTATAAACTGTCCACAGACATGAATGCAGTTATATGAAGAGTTAACTCACTTCACATGTAGCAATGTTTACATGCTGCCACTTAATCCTTTGTGGGACAGACAATGAGGGCTTTGATACCATGAGATGCCTCGCACCCTTCTCGAGTAACTCCATCACACACTGCGTTGCATTGTGATTATGGAGGTTGTGTTGCTGTACAGTCACGCCATGTAGCAGAGAAGAGTTTGGTGTTGCGAACCATTGAAAGATGGACGAATGACAAGTGAGGTGAATCAGAAAAGAATGTGTGTCTCACAGTGGGACTGAGTGACGTGCGTGGGCGCACCTGTAACCAAAACAACTCATGAACTCAAGTGCTGTGGTTCACGCTATAAGCCCTCACTTCATTCTTACTTGAAAAACAACAGCGGAAACATGGTGGCTTCCTGCCTATTAGTGAGATTATCTGGAGATCCTGTGTCATACAAGGTGATGCATGAAAGCACATGATTAAAGCTGCTGTCAGGAATGTCGTCTTGTGGGATACTGGAAAAGTTTCTCACAGATTTACTGTCATAACCCGAGACTAAGGCTACATTCATACATCTCTGTTTTCATTTGAGAATGGCATTTGCAGGTATAAATGGGTTTTTATCTAACCCCGTACATGTGTTTCAGCTCCGTGTCAAAAATAATAATCTGCATCTCTGTAAAAAAGCATGAAGTGTGTCAGTGTTAGCAGGTCACTGATTCTGACAGTGGTAAAAAGACTGAGCAAAAATTGGTTATTGGCAGAGATGGGGAACTCGAGTTTGGTTGATTGACTCGAGTTTGACTTCAGTCGTAAATTTGAGGACTTGAGACTTGCCTGACTAACGCTGACAAAAGACTTGACTTGACTTAGACTTGGCACTCATGACTTCACACTCAACCTGGACTTGAGTAAATTGACAATATTCTCACATATTGAGGAGTTAACTTTGCAATTTGTTTTTGAAACAAGGAAAACATTGGGTCCATGATTTTGCAGGCTTGCTTACAAACGTGGCAACCCGAAACAAAGCTGGATGAGAAAGACTGCAGACATGGATCCATCTAAAAAAAAAATTCATAATCAGATATTAACATAAGATAATAATATGCCAGTACCACATATTGGGTCCACTTTGAGCAGTGGTTATGATACAGGAGCTAGCTTGAGCTATCAAGTTTGATGCATGTTTCATCTTCAAGTCTTTGAATCAATTATCCATTTTAATTAAAGAATAAATGACTTTAGTATGTGGAATGGCAAATTTCAAATTGTTTTGGAATTATGTAATAATGATGTAATAATGTTGGGTCTAAGTTAAGTTTAATTCTGGCTGATTGTATTCTCTCTGTCCCTAGTTTGTGCTACAATGACCTGCAGTTATTAGACTTAAATACAGTATGTAAAATGGCAAACTCCACATTTCATCGGTGTTTGACTGATGTAATAATGTCCTAGTAATATTAAGTAATAGTTTGCAGTTCACAGTTATTCCAGAGTTTAAACTGTCTTTTTAAAATATTTAAATGTGGAATATCTGTGAAATTTGTCTTCTTCTCTTATAGTCATATGACTTGACTTGTAACTTGCTTAATTCTTGCAAAAATGACTTTGGACTTGTTTGAGACTTGCGTATGTGTGACTTACTCCCATTTCTGGAATAGTTTTTAAGTAATGTATCAATTAGTATGGGACTGACAACGAAGTAAAACTGAAACTAAGTGTCAACAGAGAATGCGGGGAACAGTGACATTGAGAAGAAATGATGTCTTTTTAAACAAATACAGAGTGGTGTGGATGTAGCCTGAAATATCGCTGAGCGCACACTCTTAATCAGTGATAGCTGTCAGAGCGCAGAACTAATAAAGTCAGACTTGCGTGAAAGAATTTGACTGACAGCATCTTGAGCAGCCCACACTGGCAGACATTCACGAGAGGCAGTGCCACGTATACTGTCGCACACAAAGATGTCATCAGCCTGCAAAGGTGCACCTGTTGTCTTGTTTTTACATTCTTTGTTAAATTCTGAAATCAGAGACTTGAGATGAAGAAAAATGTTAAATAATGGAATTTAAAAAAAAAGACAATTATTTAAAAGAAAAAAAAAAAAGTAAAGTGAAACTATATAAATAAATGAGGTGATGATATTTCTGTTTACTTTAGAAGTTATTATACACTGTATGCTGTGATTCTGATCTGGGAAACATTAAAGACCTTCATAGCCAGACTGCATATTTAGTTTCTTTATTCATTCAAAGTCACAAAAAAATGAATGTTTACATGCTGAAAATGTCACTTTTTCCTCCAGGGGGTGAAACACTCAATGTTCTGAATTTTTGTTGAAGAGAAGGACAGGTCCCTGTCGCTCTCATTCAACGTCAACGTCTGTGTCCATCTCTTTGTTTGACTTCTGTATTTTCTGTTTTTCACTCTCACTGATATCTGCCACTGCTGTCAGCCCACAGCATTCATAACCTTCCAATGCTCATCAAAGGCTCTTCACACTGTTTGAAAAGTAATCTACTATATGGGCATGACCCTTTGTTTCATAGCTTGAAATGATCAGTTTGTCTTAAAAGTGTCTTCTCCTTACTGGACAGCACTGCACAAAGCATTACTTCATTCTGCCGAGTCCAGGATGTGACCATGAGACCCTTGTTTCCTCCTGTACTGTACATGTAGCAGCCATTAGACTCTTTCTGTCTTGAGACTTAAAGAAGTGAAGCACTTATTCTTCTCTGTCTGTTTTGTCTGCATTGTCTCATTTAAGCAAACGACAAAGCATGCACCACCATTTGAAGCAGCTGTAATTTTCCACTTCAACGTTGATAACATTGATGGTGAACAAGTGTTGCCAGCTCATTGTTGTCCGTCTTGTATTTGACCAACTCTGCACAAGAGCTTTGTCAAGAAACTGTTCATGGAGTGATCATACCTAGTATGAACAGTAGAGGGCAGATTTTCACCCTCTCTTTTAAAGCTTTAATATGAATTTGTTTAGTTCTTTTTAGAAATAAGGATCAGTAAGTGTACCTCAGGATTCTCCTTTTATTCAGCTTGAGGTTTTCCTGTTTTTTGAGCAGAACTGGAGTGAAATTGTAATAATTTGTGGTTGATTGTCTGACATAACACAGGTTGAAACTATAAGAATGGGAAATGTTTGTTCTCCAAGATCATGTTAACACAAAGCAAACAAAATATTATTCTCCTCAATATGATCAGGTTTGTCAAGCAGGCAGAAGTCAAATGTGCAGGCAAGAAGGAAATGCATTTTTATTTCTGAGCTGTGCGTCTTTATTCATTACTTTATTTCAGTGTAAGTCTGACACATAGAAGGAGCCACCACAGATGTATATATATATATATATATATATAACTTGAATAAACTCATGGACCATTACTTTCACTGTGGCACAGTCAGGACTGGGGGCACTTTCACTTACAAGACCATTTTTTAATAGACCAGGACAATAATGTGAGATGTGAGTGTGAGAAGCTATTTTCAGCTAACTTCACATCACATTGTCCATAGTTGGAACTGGATTTATTCTCATTTCAACTGTCAACAAAATCAAGGAAACAAACCGTAAAAGGGCATTCATATTCAAATAAATTGTTCATCAAATTTAAGGTAATATGAATGTTGACAACACCACACATGAAATTAATCAACTTTAAAGATAAAAATCAAATGAAAAATATTTGACTCAAGACAAAAATTTCACTAATTTCAAAAAGAAGAAAAGGCTTCCTGTAATACACTGACTACATGTTGACTGAACAATGTTATGTTGATAACATGTGTTGACAGTACTTTACAGGAACAAAACTTTAAATTCGGATGTTATGGCATATTGTACTAAATACGTTTCAATAATTATGATGAATCACAGTACAGAATTTATGATTTGAAAAGAGGTTAAACGTTACATGTAAGTGATATATCACAGAAACAAAAAAAAAAAAAAAACAGCATCTTGAATAATATTTGATTTGATGAAAGAAACACATTTTCCCAACAATGAATTTCTTTGAATATCTGGATAGATGTTTTCAGTGTCAATATGAGGACGATCGATCACATGAAATCAAACTTATTTTGTATCAACAGCTCACTTAAAGGTGAGCACCGTCCGATCAGTGTACATGAGATTATAATGACTGAATCAGTGTCATGAGGAGAATGTGCACCACAATGCGTTTCTCTCTCTTCTTAATTCTTAAGTGACTGTTTGAGACTCTCTTCTGCCTGCGCTCGAGTGACACTTTTCCAGGTGGAAGGAATATCACCAGGCTTTGTACCATATGCTTCTGCAAACTTCTCATTAAACCTAGCCATCACATATTTCCAGTAGTTTGATGCCTGAAAGGATCCATCGGGAGGAATTTTCCAGTCTGGAAAGAAATCTGCGTAACTCTTGTAAGGGTGCCAATTATTTTTAGTGGCAACACAACGAAAACGGCTGTTACTGTTCACTAATGACGTGCATATGTCGATGATGAGTTTTTTGGAATCATCCCATCTGTATCCAGTCAGACCCTGTGGCCTATGTAGATTAGCCACATGCTCAGAATGGGAGCCTCCTCCTTGCACACATGCCACTCCACAAAATGGACACTGTTTCCCACATCCAATGATTTGACTGAAAAGCTCATTCTGAGGCTTGATATCAAGAGATCTCAGTTTCGTGGTGAAAGGTGTGGTTTTAAACTCTAGTGTCAGAGTTTCGTTCATCTCCTTCACAAATTCTGTGAACCAGTGAGCAAACTGTTCTTGGTTTGCTTTGTTCAGGATCATGAACGCACTGAGAGCATCCTGGGGAATGACCAGTGTATCGCCAAGTTCCTGACAGAAGTTTCTGATGAACGTTTTCAAGTCATCGCTCGTTTTCTTTTTGGCCTTGCTGATTGCACCATTTATGCTGCCGATGCTCGACTCAAGATGCCGATGCTCAAACTCAAATGCCTTCTTTTGAGAATCTTTTGAGAAGTGTTTCACTGTTTGGTCGAGTATCCAGTCCTTCACATATGTTTCATATGAGCGGATGTATCTCAAGTACTCCGTATGGCTATCCTTTGAAAGCAAATCCAGTAAAATGTCATACTGGGAGTAAATTCTTGCAATGAACTGTGGTTGAGCCTTCATTTCACGAATGATATCAGGACCCAGTTTACTGTAGACATATTGTTCGACTGCAGGCTCCAAGCACTTGTTGGTGAATTCCTGAGCCTTTTTCTGAGATTGGTCTCGTTTATTGAACACGTCTTTAAAATCTTTACAATACTTTTCCTTGTGTTTGTTCAAACATATAAAGGGGTCATTCTCCTGTAAGAAATCTTCGTGCATTCTCTGGAAGTGTGCGGCTGCAAATCCACAGATGTGTTGTTTCAGAGACACTTCAAACTCTATATCTGTCTTAATGTTCTGATTGTTTTGCAGCTTGGTATCAATGATGCGAAGGATCTCCTGGATGTAGACGTCAGAGTAATTGTTAAGCTTTTTTGTTTTCGTCTCTTGCTTGTTTTTTGTTGGTGTTTCAGGTTCCTTCTTAACTTTGTCAGTCACATAGTCAGTGCATGCATCTATGATGCTGTTAGCCAGATTTTGTACCACAGTTACAGGATCTTGGACAGGTAGGTACGTGCTCGCTACATGTTTCATGTGCTCCAGTTTTCCTGTGGCCTTGTATTTGAAAGGCGTTTTGCCGCAATTTTTCAGGCTTTTCTGGCTTAACAGTTCACATGCATGACTCCCCTTAGGTGACAGATTTTGTCTTAGATAGAAAGAGACACTGGTGAAGACATTTGTTGGTTTTTGTTCAGAAAAATTCAGTTTCTTCACTGTTTGATCCCACATCTTATCAAATTCCTTGTCTAGCTCATTGTCTGACATCTGGACTTTTTTCCGTCGACATTCATCAATTAGTAAACACACTGCTTTTTCAATTTCTTCTGTGTGATCTTTCTTGATTTTATCAAGTTCTGTCATTCCCTCTTTAATTTGTTTTGCTACTGTGAGCTGACGGTTCACAGAGTTCTCTATATCTTTTCGAAGGTTCTTTGCACTGTTGGCAAAGTCCTCCTTGTACCTCTCTACTAGATTGACGTTTGCGTCTTTTTGCTTGAAATACTTCTTTAGTTTTTCAAGAAGCTCATTTTCCAACTTGGACAGCTTTGTGGAGGCTTCCTCCTTCAAAGTCAAAACAACTTCATTCAGGTCATTTGTTTCAGCTTTTGAAGCCAGTGTAGCAAAATTTGAAATTTTTGTTT
Organism: Brachirus orientalis; assembly: GCA_016785285.1. Taxonomy (NCBI): domain Eukaryota; kingdom Metazoa; phylum Chordata; class Actinopteri; order Pleuronectiformes; family Soleidae; genus Brachirus; species Brachirus orientalis. The sequence continues at coordinate 417,864 of JAFBJR010000891.1, forward strand.
CAGCGTATGTTCCCCACTTGTACATGGATTCTTTGAATTCCCATTCCCATTTGTTGAATTCTGTGCATAATCTCATGTATGCATCAGCAACTAGACTGTTTCTGAAGCTGAAGATGAAGTTTTCATGCTTTACTGCCTCCCACAGGCTTGACATCCAGTTTTCAAACTTTGAGATATCATTAGCAGAGGTCTCATGATTTCCCAGTAGTTGGATGATGTTTTTCTTGAGCTGATACACAGCTTCACTGTACCCTGCATTGACTGGTGCCATTGGTGGGTTTCCATTCCACAGCCCAGGAATGTACCAGTTCCCAGTTTCTGCACTGTAGTCCATCACATCAGTGAAGCACTTGTTCTTCTCTTTCTTTTCCATTTTGGCTGCTGCTCGTGTCATCTCATTTAACTGGTCTAAGAGCATTTTCCTCTCTCTTAAGTTGTTCTCATCAGCTGAAACATCCGACACGTTCTGGTGAACGAACTGACATTTAGGCTTTTTGCCCACCTCTTTCATCCTGAGGAAAGCATGTACAACTATTTGTAGGATATCCTTCATTTGTGTTGAATTCTCCATTGCAATATTGATAATGGTGATGTCACTCAGTCCCACGACAAGTGTTGCAAGCTCATTGTCATGCTCATAGCTGTCATCCAGTTGTGCCAATTCTGGTGACTTTAAGCCCTCAGTGTCAATAATCACCAAAAAGTCACAGTTGAGGACTTCTTTGACATCTTCATCGATTTTGATGAGCAACATGAAAGCACCTCGAGTGCATCGGCCACTGCTGACTGCAAACTGCACTCCAAACATGGTGTTCAGAAGAGTGGACTTCCCTGTGCTCTGAACCCCAAGGACCGTGACAACCAGAATTTTGTTGTTTGGACACACCAATTGGTTGAGCTGAGCGAGAACATTTTTCACCCATATGAGAGGTATGTTGGATGCATCTCCATCTACAAGCTCAAGGGGAAATCCATCAAGCAGCAACCTGGCACAGATTTTAGGCAGATTCTCTAATTGTTTTCGTGACAAATCAGTTTCTGGAAGGGAAAGTGAAGCTTCATAGATCTGACCCATTTCACGGAAAAAGTGTTCCGTTCCCAGTGAACTGTTGGACAGTTCTCTATCAATGACTTTGATAGCATCTTTGTTCTTAGGATCTTTGCATTTTTCTTTGTACTGCTTCCTGAGTTCAGACAGTTTTTCTCGAGACTGGTTATCAAGGTTCATTCGCAGCCACTTCAGGAAATAACATCTCTCTATTCCTGGGCTTGATATTGCTCTGATGAAACATGTCATGGCATCTGATATGTTATGGGAGCTCTGATGTTGCCTGAGTTGTTTTTGCTTGTTCTGCAGGCCACTTATGTAAGTTTCTACGTTTTCAGATCCAATGTCTCGAAGTCTAAATTGTTCTTTCTCTAATTTTGTCAGGTCCTTCCATACTTTGCCTTGCAGTGGAAGCTGATTTTCTTTGTACTTAAAGGTGTCGCGAATTTGTGCAGTAATGGCATCTGCATTCATCTTGGCATTATGGCACTCACTGCAGTCTTCATCAACCAAGATCCCCAGTTCATGAGAAATGTCAGTCATCTGCTCAATTGGCATCCTCATATTTGTGTTCTTAATTACACTGTTGATTGCTTTCCGCAGACTTTCAACAAAGTCTGCATCATTTTTCTGCTTTGTCTTAAGAATGACGTTCTTGGTTAAGGTCAGCTTTGTTGCCACTTTTTTTAGAGCATCAATACTAAAGCATTTGCTCTGATGATTGCCTACCAAGAAGATCTTTGCTTTGTGGTTTCTGTTGGAAAGCAGCTTGCACTCAGGTTCTATCTTGTCAAAAAACACAAAAACTGCCGCTGATGTGTGACACAAAAAGGAAAACTGAGTTTCAAATGAAGCAATGTCTCCACGAAGGTTTGCCACAGCCACTGGTTCACTGAAAATGTCTATGTTTTCGTTTCCACAAGGTAGGTACCAAGTAATTTCAGTCAGTCCATTAGATATTCTTCTTGGTCTGTCACCACACTGCATATCATAGTGTACAAAAGTGTCATGGTATTGTTGAGAATTGCTCAATATCATGTTGAGAATCTTTGACTTGGACAAGGAGCATTCCCCCAGTCTCACAAAAGATATCATTGGAAGTTCAGAGCGAACAATCCTGGCTTCCACAAAGCCCTTGGATTTTAAGACTGACTGAGGTCTGTACTTTTTAACAATGTCTCTCATAGCCCACAGCATGAGTGTGCACTTTTTGGTGTCACAATTTGGAAGCAGCAGTGGCACAGAAAACTGGCACATAGACATTTTGAGTGCCATTTCCTGTCGCAAAAAGCCATTGGAGCACAAGAAGAGAGCAGTGATTATGTCAAGCGGGTTTACCATGTCGTGTGAGTTTGTAAGGTCCAGCAGATTATCAAACTCAAATTCAATATTCTCTGCTGCTGAGCCGACTGTTTCACCTTCTGTTTTCACATTTCTTGCTGTGACATTTACCATCATTAATTTCTTCAGAAAGTACCATGGAAGATCTGACTGGCATGTGGCAGTTTCATCACTAATGGTCTTCTTATCAATCTGAAGTACTTTGCTCAGTGAAATCTTCTTTTTGTAGTGGTCCTTCAACCCCAGATCCTCCAACAAGCTCTCCAGTTGGTTTTCTGTGAATAAGTGATAATTATTTTTATATAAATCATGTGTGTTAAGGCTGGATTTTCTTTTATATGAAAGTGAAAGCCTAGCTATTCATATTCATCTTAACTGGTCATTTAAGGAATTAGGGACTGTAATTGGATGATGGACCTTATAATCTAAGAAAGGTGGAACAAGACAATTGTATGTTAATGGACCATAGTCCAAGTTCAAACACAAATGGACAGTAGTGATACTAAATTAGTACCTTGTGGTGAAGATGAATCATATTCTTTGGAAAAGAATATGGTCCAACCCCTGAACTACTGATTGATGTGAAAGATCACATATTTGCGTTTTTGCATCATCAATTATTGCAGCATACCTGTTTGCTTAGCATAGTTGTTTGTAAAATAATGCTCAACCTTTTATACCCGAAAGGTTAAAAACTAAGATTCTTATGGAAGTCCAGTCATATTATACTTTATTTCAAAGAACAATTCTGATGCATGAAGACGCACTAACAAGTTTATCTTCAAATTGTGTAATTCTGAATTCAGTGGTGAGATACCCAGTGAACAGTGTTTCAAGGCCTTTCATGCTTATCCAAAAAAAAAGGATCTGATCTGTGACTCACAAACCATGCTATGATCCAAACCCTAACTTTAGTGACCCATGACAACACTATTTATAATAACATTAATTAGAGACGATTGGCAAATGCAAAATATACACATTATGATCTTCCAGAGTAAATGTGGAGTATTATGGCTGGAAGAGCAATTAAGTTATATAAGTGTTGATTCATGAATTAAGGATTGTAGAGGGACAGATTTAGGTAGCAGTGTAGTGTTTGAATGGTGAAGTGGCTGAGGATGCCACCACGACATGTTACTGCTCTGTCCACAAGATGTCATATATGTGCTCCTGGTCTCACGCTTCTGTCTCTATCATGCCTCCTTCTTTCCCTTTCTCTCTTCTCTCCTCTGTCCCCCATTTTTCCTTTCACTCCAACCGTTTAAGGCAGATGACCGCACATCTTTGAGTCTGGTTCTGTCAGAGATGTGTTCCTTGATTTGACTTATTTGGCACTACAGAAATAAAATTGAAAATTAAAGTGATGGCCTAAGTGACTTGAAAGAGGACATATCTTGGACATAAGACTAAAAACATTACTTTAAAATACAGCATATTACCATATATATATATATATTGAATTTACATTGGTAAAAATTCTTATCAGGTATTATTAACCAACTATACGGTGGCTTTTTGCTTGTTTTTTGAGTTTTTCCTAATTACTTACTTTTATGACCTTGACCTTCGTCACAATCAGTCCAGCTGTCGGAATCTTCATCATTGCTTGTCTAGATAAATGGGAAAAATACACATTGTCACATATAAAGAATCATGAAAATCATGACATTTTATTTATCTTCACAAAACAGTATGTATAAAGTAATTATTTACCTCCATTGTGGGTACATGCAGTTTTCCCTCCCGCGCTCTGGATTATTCAAACAGCTTTTTACTGGAAGTAATGAGGCAGTTCTTTAAGATTTTGCAAGGCTTTTATTCCCAAGTGCTATAAATATCACACCCTGCACTTGTCCCCTGTCTAAGGATCACAACAACACTGCGCACAAAGTAAATGATTCTTGCGAATTAAAAATTCACCAATATTTGATTATTCATGTCCTTGTTTTATAGCAGCTATGTTATTTGTTTAGTCCTCTCATAAGATTCATCCAGAGTGGTTTAGGACCTGGTTGCCCAATTTTTATGATTAATATCTGCAGTGCACATCTGAAATGTAGCTGGACTGTATACCCAAAAAAAACGTAATGAAATGAAATTTGTACAATTCAGTTAAATGTGACTTTTGCACTTCTATGTTTAAAAAAAACGACAAACACTTGTAAAACAAAGAGATATTTTACACATCTGATGTAAATTTCCTTTTTTTTCCCCCCCTCAAACCATATACAGGGTAATTAACCTAAGAAATTATATTGTCATAAATGGAATTCCTGCTCAGCCCCCTCCGCGGAAATAACTGAAATTGTTACAGAAGTATTTGTACAATATTGGTTCATCATCTTTACAAAAATGGGTCTCAGCATAAAAGCTTTTGGACTGACTGGACTTGATAATACAGGCCCAGTTTCCCATTTAATGAATTCAGTCTACAATGTACATAAGCATGCATGCACACACATAACTCACTGTGGCAGGGACAAAGATATCACTTTACAATCATGCAGAGCTGCATTTCAAAGGTCATGTGGTTATAATAATGTTATCATCTTAAAGGTAACGTTATAATAAAGATTATTTGTGTTGGCTCTTTATAAAACTGGCAGAAAAGCCCCACACACATCTGTGTTCCCCAAACCTTTTATGTGGAGACCCATTTTTAAAATATAACAAACCTAATTATTTTTTACTGCTATTTCTGTGAACACCTGATATTATCTCACTTTTTAAGATATATCTATGACGGGCCAATTCCAACTTCGAAGAAAAAATTCTGCAAATTCATTCAGGACCCCCACCCCCTACAAAATTCAAACCCAGTCTCGACGAATGACTGCTCTAGACAGACAAATAAAGTGAAATTATTACAGCTCATTAGCAAACCTACCCTTGTTGATGTGCTGATGACATCAGTGCAAACATTCATCTAGGAATCTCTTTCTCTCTAGTGAAGTGTTCATAGGTGAAACAGCTGTCTCATCGCTGGCAGCGCAGTGCCTGTGGAATACTGTCCTGCAGACCCTTCCTTTTATTCTCTCTCTGTGAAGCAGTTTTACTTTCACTTATGTGGTCATGTGATTTCCCAGAAACTGGCTGAGCTGAGAGTGGCATCTAGAGTACAAAGAGGTGATTATGTAAAAAACTGTAAATGAAAATGTAAGGTGATTTTACTGAATAAGTCTCCAGCGTAACTGGAACGCTGAATGTTGGATCAAATTCTTTTATATAAATACACATACCTACATGAGAATTGTTTTACTGCAGTTTTCACTGATGTGGTCATGTGATTTCTCAGCAACAGACAGTTTACAGTAGACTGTATAATTTGGGGTCACAGTGGGTGGAGGGAACTCCAGCTCATGTTGGGGGGATGTCTGTGTGTGTGCATGTTTATCTATCCCTGTGGAAACTAAAACACGTACAAACCTATCTTTTGTGGGGACATTTAGCTTGGTCCCACCTGGTTTTAGGGTTAGGGAATTAGGTTTAGGGTAGGATTAGGCATTAGGCTGCGATGGTTAAGTGGCTAGAGAATGCATTATGTTTATGAGTGCGCAAAAAAGAATCTAAGACCTGTGTGTGTGCGTGTGTGTGTGTGTGTTCTTGTACTTGCTGCAGAGTGAGGACCAAAATTCGTATAATTCCTACAAAGTGAGGACATTTTGGCTACATTAGTGGATCATTAGGGGTAGGGTTAGCAATCAAGATAAAAATGTAGGTGTAGGTGTGGCAAGATTTTGACTGCAGATATGGGAGAAAACACAATGAGCAGTATGACAGTGATACTGACAGAACATAATACATAATTCACTGTCTTGTTGCACCACCATAGAACAACTCCAGGAACTAAGTATCTGGCTGCAGCCAGATTTTCTTGCCCTGGTATTTTGTGAATGTATTGCGGGGAGCTGGCAGCACTGAACATACCGGATTTGGTTTCAGATCTCCATCATTTGTACTGTTGTTGTGTGCTGTTTGAAACAGTATGTTCTGTAAGTGACCTGAGGGTTACACTATGTAACAACATTTTTGGGTTTGTGGTGGAAACAGCATCGAAACGTGACCATACAGCAACAGTCAGGAACTTTATGTGAAGCCTTGACATAAAGTTACTGACTTTATGTTAAGGAGTGTCAAACTAATTTTAGTTCAGGGGCCACATACAGTGCAATTTGATTTCAAGTGGGCCGGACCAGAAAAAAAAATAGCATAATAGCCTATCAACAACAAGAATTTCAAATGTTTCCCTTTGTTTTACATTTAATGAATTATCTTTTTACAAAACATATCATGCAACCCGAAATTTCTTGGGGAAAATAAGTGTAATTTCAAAAATATTATGCTTAAATTTACCATTTACATGTGTGCACTACAATTTACAGATCACAGTGAATCTACAAGGGCACAAAACAATTTGTCCCAAGGATCTGGACTTCAAATTAATGAGAATATTGTTTCTTTTCCGAAGTGGGGCATTTAAACAATAGTGATACAAATCTATGAATTTGGTTAACATTTAAAAAGCAGTTTTTCCGCATACTCTTGATTAAGAACTCCCGTCCTCTCGTGTTACGCCTTTAATGCGTCTGTCCGCAGTGAAAAGGCGGCGTGGCCATATTGGTATTACTTCCGGAGCAGAAGCTGAGCCGAAGACACTGCGTTTAGCTGCGGCAAACACCGCTGTGTCATGTGAACATGCACCTTAGACACTTGTGAAGCGATAAGGCAAGTAACAAAATCTCTCGACTCCTTTGTTTGAAGGTAAGCGAACATTTACGCGAACTCGTAAAGCCGTTGACGCTTCACTGTAAATGACTTAGATAAGGAGCCGAGCTGAACCGAGCTGCTCGGCTAATATTTGACCAGCTCCCCCAGTGACCTCATCAAGGTGTGTGACATCCGCACCAATCATTTCAAAATTATACGTTTTTAGTTTGACGCACGTTAATCTGACCATAAATAACAATAAGAGTAAATGTTTCGGTTCAGCGTACGCAGAGGAGCAAAATAGGTTAATTTGATTGTTTAGATGGCTGCTACACCCGCATCTGTCTCCTCTATCTTACGTGCTTGCAATATCGGTTATCGTCTCCGATTATACGGCAAGCGATTTTAACATTTAGTCGACAGACAGGACATTCCTTACCGATATATCTGCAACGTCATTCTTACTAGGCAAAGCTCCAGCTACCTACTGTATGTCTGCAATTCAATTTTAACCGGTCAAACTGACGCCACAGATCCGTAATTCAGTTTTTACAAGTCAAATGACGTCGCAGATATTAGCGTTTCAGTTTTTCTAGTCACGATGACGTCACAGATCAGTAATTCAGTTTTACTGGTCGAAATGACGTCACAGATATCCACAACTTGTCACTTCATGGGCAAGCGAATTGTAGATATCACTAATTCCAGTTCCAGATGTCTTAAATTATCTTCAATTGAAAATATCTGCATTGTCCTTTGTAGATATCTTGAATTATGTTTCAGATAGAGCCTCATGTAGAGGATAAAGTGGTTAGACGATGAGTGAGTGGGTGAATGAGGTCAGAATGAAGTTGTAGATATCTCGAACTTCAAGTGTGACTAGTCATAATGACATTGTAGATATCTTAAACTCCAAATAGAGATATCTACAAAACTGTATTTTAGACATCTATGATGACAACCCCCATACACATGAATGCCAAAAGTGACGTCATTCTGATCAGTAAAAACTGAATTGCAGATATCTGAAACTGTAGTTTTGACTAGTAAGAATACCATCACAGATATCTACAACTACACACTACCCACAATGTAATTACGACCACTCAAATGGAAGTCACCGATATCTGTAGACTTTGTGATTACGGTAAATGTCCAAAAGCTTTGCCAAATCACCGGCCTCATGCTGTGGATACCCTTAGTACTATTGTCAGTGATGGATAGAAAAAAAAATATTTTAACAATTGTTTTATGGTAATACGTGTGGTACACCTGTGTGTCTTTATTCAGCTGCAGGGCTGCAACTCGTCTCATTTGATTGAGAAGGAAACAAGCACATCACACCAGAGAGGACTTTCACTTTTAAAGTATTTGCTGTTGGGGTGTTTTTTTTTTTTGTTTTTTTTTTTAGCCTTTTATTGTGTTGATGTAACACATCATATTTTAAATATTTTGCTGCAGCAAATGTTGTTTCTAAGATGCGAGGATCTGTTGCTTTTCATTGTGTGCTCTTAACCAAAACATATGAAAATAAAGTGAAAATAAAGCACTAAAAATCACTAAAAGAAAGGTGTTTTTTTGGAGAAGAGACACATGCACATCAAACATATTTGAAAAGCCAGACACTTTTGCTGTGAAGTTAGAAGTGCTTACACAAGGCAAACTTTAAAATCTATGCTTCAATACATTTAACAAACACAGGGTGACAAACCTGATTTGAGGTGCAAAACAGGATCTGTACAAAGACAGGAAGTGACATCATACTCATAATGAAGATGAATAAAACAGATCTTGTAAAAAAAAAAGGTCTATTTATAATCTTTTTATTTTAAAAAAAAAAGTATTAATTATTACAAATATATTTTATTTCTCTGTAATTAATTTCAAAGCATTTTCTTCCCAACATGTTTTTTCAAATCTTTTTTTAAACGAAACTATCAATTCAGCAAATTTAGGCATTTAAAATTTAATTAAAATAACAGCCCAAAGATAACTTGTGAATGTTTCTATGATCCCAATTCATGACTGGCTCTTACATTGTCCCCGTAGCTTCTTCATTTGGGCCCAGAATTTATACATACATCGACTGACACGCGCACCAAAGGCAATCCTGTGATGTCCTCGATCCCTCAGACAGCTCCGCTGCATGCCGACTCTGCTTCCCCAGCTGTCGAGATGGACCCGGTGGAGTACACTCTGAGGAAGCGCCTCCCCCGGAAACTCCCAAAGAGACGCAACGACGTCTATGTCAACATGAAGACTGATTTCCGGGCTCAGCTGGCTCGCTGTCAGAAGCTTCTGGAAGGTGGTGGTCACAGGGAGATCTGTGTCCACGGCCTGGGCCTTGCCATCAACAGAGCTATCAACATTGCCCTTCAGTTACAGGCCAGCAGCCAGGGGGCACTACAGCTAGCAGCAAACACCTCTACTGTGGAGCTGGTGGACGACCTGGAGCCTGAAGATCCTGATGAGGCTGGGGAGCCCATGACACGGACACGCAACAACTCAGCCATTCATATTAAGGTTTTCTACCCTGATCCTCAGTAACTTAAGCTGTGCTCAGCATGAGTCCCCAGTCAAGAAGAAAACATCATCTGTTTGGATTTTTTTATGTGTTGACCTTTAATGACAATGGCAGAACATGGTAGAATGGAGCAGACAAGCAAGTGTACAGCCTATGTCTGTATCAACAAACTTTGGAAATGGACAGTGCTATTTTGTCATGTGTCGTAGCCTGCCTCTTTTAACTTTGCATGCCTTGGTGTTCACCTGCAGATGAAGCAGCTTTGTTCTTTAGGCAAAACCTTAGTGTAATTTAATACTTGAAGAGACTGTGTTATTAAAAAAAAAAAAAGAGCAAAACACATTCTTGTCTTTTAATTTTAAGACCCACAGGTCTGTGCAAGTGTTTTGTTTCATGGCTGTGTTTTCTGATATAAATAAATGAGAAAACCTGTTTACATTTCATGCAAGTGTCGTTGGTGTCCACTTGATGTCAGTAATGAGCTGCACACAGACATGCCAGGATGTTATCCATCTCCAGCTAACTTCTATGTCACAACTGGCTTACAATAGGGGTTCAACAGGGGGTCAGAAATATTTATAATTTTATTTACCTTTTGGCTTTGTATCATTGGCTGTTGGCGTCTACATTGGTCAAAATAAAAGCAGCAGACAAGTCTCTGAAAATGGTGCATTTGAGTTCAGGACAAAATGCAGTTAGCTGACAAGAATCTTTAATCACCACTTTACCGTTCACATTGTGTGAATGGCAGATAAATCTGATCATGGAGTGTTTTCAGCTTTTTAAAGCCACTGGTTTGAAAAGTCAAATGTAATGAATGGACAGACTTGTGTTTGTTGTGTTTCCCTCTATCTTTTCTTTTTCCAAGAATAATATTTTGTATTTCAATATCAAATAGCAGTTATGGGACAAAACAATACAAAATAACAGGAAAGAAAAACATGTACAAACATCCCTAAAAACATCTTGTGCTTCCTCAACAAGATATAAAAATAAGGGGGAAAAAAACAAGGAAGAACACTGAAGTAGTCGGAAAAAGTTGAGCTTCCATTTTATAGAAAACCTTACGTTCCCAGCACTAACTGATTGCCTGTCTGCCATTTGACAAACAACAGACAGGAGGAAGGCAGCATTAGACGTCACATTGTGGAAAACTATTCACAATTAGAGCCTCACAGGATGTTAATTGTAAAAGCCAAACACCATGTTTTTTCCCAGGCTGTAGCTATTAGTGTTTTGCGACTGGTCGAGTGTTGGTCAGGCGACAGTGACGTGGATGATGACGGAATGGTTTCACAGTTCTCTGGTAACCTCCCTCATCACTGTGACTGATAAGTCTTTTGCTCTGTTATCCAGCAAAAACATGCAGTGAGAAATGGTGACGGCTAGTCTGGTAAATACAGTCTATAAAAAGGAAGACAGCAGCATGCCAGTGCAAAAGATGTCCAACACCTTTGCAAATGTGTTACACATGAGAACAATGCAAGGAGCCCAACCAAAATATTCAAGATATGACACCAAAAAAAAAAAAAAATACAAATACAAGCTTTGAAGTATAAAATCTATATAAATAGTAAATTTGACATCACGTAAAAATATATTAAAATATTCACTAAAAAACTAAGAAGACCAGAGTTTCTCTGAGGCACAGTTGAAAAATGTTGCTGTTGGCCACAGCCTCTATAAATTTAGACTTTTTTGTAGTGGTATTCGAAATAGGTAACCTGTCACAACCTCTCATTTTCCCAGGTGCAATCAACAATTCACTCCATAATTCACTCAAAAGTGATGAGTGTGTGGGGGGGAGGGGGGGCAAACACATGCGCATTACATGCATATTTAAAGTCACAGTCTTCATTTACACAAACAGAAGTACATCCACACACAAAGTGCAAGAGAGTGCCAGGAGAACAGCTATTGGAGCAGTGCTTCCCAAAGGCCTCATTTTGGTCAGTCCTTCACCATGATCGCTTATCACTTCTATGTTCCAAGGTGCAATCATCCCCTGTCCATCCACAGTCCAGCTCGGACCGTCCTTTTCTCACAGCTTCCTCTGCGTATGCGAGTATAGCTGCATCTTTCTTTTCACACCACGTATGCCAGCCAGTGTGCAGGTCAACAGTGTCAAGTCCCTCCTCTTGCCTTTGGGAGCACAAATTAGCTTCGTCCGGAGTAGGGAGTTTGGTGGATCAGCTGACATCTGACTGACAAGCTTGTGCACCCAAAAGGAGGAGGTGCACTTTGCCTCGCAAGAAATTGACGTAGACTTGAAACAGATCTGTTGCTGACGACGCCCTCCATGTTCCCTCAAGCCCAACAGCACTTGGTGGTGGGTTGTATTCCTGAAAGAGGATACAAATAAATATGCAATGCTCTTATATTCATTAAAAAATAATATTTGTGCTTTCTTGGCTTTTAATTTTGTCTTCAAAAAGTTATATCCAAGATGGCCATACTGTGGCAATATTTTCTTTAAAACTACTAAGAATACATTTTTGTTGATTATCTGGGTATTGACTAAAGCAGTGTGCAATCTCCATGTTTTCTTTTTGTTTGTTTTTTTTTTCTTTTCATTCATAATTTGTCTTGGTTGTCGTGTGGGTTCAGAACTTCATCAACTGTTACCATCTCATAATTATAAAACTTTTATTTCCAGGAACCCAAAGTTTGGACATAGACTGCTCACTCGTATTTAGCCTAATTGTGTTCTCAAGGCTTAAGCTGGGACCTGAATCACTTTAAAGCCTGTTTTGTTATAACCTCAGTGATATTCGAAGCTTGTCGAGCAGCTTCAGTGCCCACAGTCTTGTCAGAAATAAGCTTATGGTCCCTCACTTTCTCTGTTACTAAAGAAAACACCATTCTTTTGTTGCAAAAAACTCAGCACTGCTGGTCAAGTCAAATATTATGTACTGACAAAAATATAATGGGGTTTAGATACGTGTATAAAATTTAGCAACATTTGAAAACATGGTGTTTAAAACTGCTTTTGGTACAAATATAAAAAGCTCATTCAAGAGTAATAAAAAAAACAAAACAATTGTTCTCACTCAATTTCTGCCAAATAAAAATAATATCACCTACATTTTATACACTGGACCTTAAGTGTATATTGTTTTGCACCAACTTTTTTAAAAGGAATCAAAGGGATTAAAACTGTTATTTACTATTATTTGATCATTTAATTTTCTTAATTTTGACTACATATTGAATGATGTATCAGATGGTTACTCTGCCATTCCTGTCCCCTCGTTATTATGATATTAGGCTCTTTTCATACTGTTGAAGATGAACTCACCTGAATGTTGAGACTACGCAACACAGCGTTGATGGTGAGCAGGTTTCTAATGGAGTTATCTATGTGGCTGTGCAGTGCTGTGTTGGTGACGGAGGTCCGTAGCAACCCGAGGGCCTGTTGTAGAAGCCATAAACCGGACTGCACCTCCTGGGCTTGCTGCAGTGCCTTGACAATTCATCAAGACAGAACAAGAGTTAAAGAGTCTCAACAACAGGTATTCAGTTCTACTTGCAGGCCCAAAAATAAAAAAAATGTGATTTAAAACTATACTGTATATATATAAAAGTAAATCTTATGTCGTGTAACCTATGCAGCTGTTACTTACATTTTTCTTCTCCCACACATCCAAGTCAACTCTGGTTTGGGGAACAGTGACAGTGTCTGACAGGCTGCATCCTTCTCTGCATGACTTCTATGAAAATATGACAGTGATAACACTCATCACTGTCCACAGTGAGTGACTACAGCAACATTGACCTGCTCATGTCTAACTGCATTCATACATTTCCTCTCACCATAGCGACTTCTGCGTCTCGCGCCTCCTTTATGAAGTGGTTCAGGACCCTCGGGTCACAGATTGGCCTCAGCGGGGACGGGAGGCCTGGCCGGGTCCACTCCAACACTACCAACAGCAAGGCAAGCAGTCCTGCACAGCACACACATACACACACAGGTGTTCAATGGCTGCGGAAGCATCAGAAACATGTCAACACAAGCTCAACGGGTTAGCAAGAACTGCAGGGAGAATGTGAGAGTCTTAATAATAGACTGACACAATCTGAAACTGGAAAAAGCACTTAGAGCATAAACCTCTGCCAAGGCTGATCAGTTCTCTGCTGCATCAACACACTTCTCTCTGTTGCAAGGTTGGCACAATTTCATAATTTCGTCTTCATCCCCAGAATATTTGATCAAAATCTGTCCTTATGGAGTGATGCTGCTCACAAACAGACAAACATGGCCCAAAACATAACCTCTTAGCAGAGGCGAGGCATAAGGAAGCAAGCCACGGCTTTAGTTTTACTCTCTGTGCCTCCAATGTCTTACACTGTCCTTCATACACAAGCGTGAAATGCCATCATAGTCTAACATTGTGTCTAATTTGCTTATAGAATGTTTTTCTTAGTGCCACCAACATTCTTTGATTTCCTGTTCGCCTACTTTCCATCTCAACAAAAGAGCAATATTCAAGTAGCTTGTTAAATATAGATTTTGTACAAAGGTGTCACATATGTAATAATATGATTACAGAATTTGGATGCCAGTTGATGTTTGTTCAGGCTGTATCGCATAAAAACAATTACAATGTTAACAATTCGGCATGATTGGGCAGTATGATTCTTTCTGAGTCATTCCTAAACATGACACCTAAGACTTCAAATTTGAATGACAAGGCATCATATTTAACCTTTATTCACTGTCGGGAGTTGAGTAACTGTGCCATTAGTTGGCTCATTCAGATGCAACTTTTTTTTTTGCTGAGCGTTAAAGTTACAATGAATGGAGTCAATGCACTCTTTGAACTTTTCTGATATACTGCTGTTAATTTCATGTCATGTGGGCATCCAGTTCTTCTGTGCCACATGTTGAATGAAGCCTTTCACAGCAGCGTAAGTGTGTGACGCAAACGAACAAGAGAGGATACAGGCAACTTTCCAACGAAGATTGCTCAGACTCAGGCTAGAGTTCCTCTGATAACAGCACAAATTGAGGTGACCAGTAAAAAAGATTAGACTGATATTGCGGGTTTACCCACAGTCCATTGCAGTGGTCCTTTCAACTGTTAAATCAATTTAAACTCCATATTCCACTCACTGCAGTCACTGAGGCAACTGCACATCCAACTCCTACCACTCCTATACCAGGACCCATACTCTAAACTGATTTGACTCAGTAGCCATAGTCTGCTCCAGTGTTCCACAGCCATTAAATAGCAATACAACCTTGTTCCCATGAGCAAGTGATTGTAGTGCTTACAGGTTTGTCATTCAGTAAATATTTACATCATTACATAAACATACAGTGTATGGTACCATCAGGTCTAACAGTAAAAACTAAAAACTCTTGACATGCTGCTAAATTCTAAATCTCACTGTCTGACAAAAGGAAACTCTGGGAATATCTGGATTACATGGATTTTTCATACTCACTCACTCAATCACTCATCTTCTACCCCTTTATCCACATGAGGGTTGTTGGGGGCGCTGGTGCCTAATCCCAGCTGGCCTTTCATTTGCTTTTATGTATATTTGTCAGTTTTGTTTTGGTTTTATTCATTTCCATTTATTTTAATTACTTTTTTGATAAGCAGCTTGTTTGTACTAACTCTTTAATTAAGTAATGTGTAACTTTATTTTTCAACTGTCCATTTATAGGGTAATTAAAAATTTGTGCACATCAAAACATAAATCATAATCTTTAAATCTCTGCACATGTGCTCTTTTTACATTATCGTCTCATGGAGACTTGTGAACCATGCTCACTTAAATCACTTTATGACATTATAGCAGAGTATATTGACATTTCAAAGGCGGTGCACAGAAGAATGGGCTCCATGTGTCTTGTCTAAATTGCGGTCACTTTGTTAAATCTGTGAGTGTGACTGAGCTTGTGGATTAACATTGACCTTTTCACCTCCTCCATTGCCTACGTGAGAATGCATCATTCTGAACTGCATAGGCACGCGCATGTGCACTGGAATTTGCAGCCCAGGACTGTAGGACTGTGGCCAAAGTAAAAGTTAGGTGCTTGGTCTGCTAACAGCAGCTGACAAAACCATGTTGCTATTTTGAATTGGAAGCAGTGGTCCACAAGTGGTAGTGCTTTGGAAAATGGCAAGGTCCAATCCAGATATGTGACGGATGCTTTGGAAAGGTGACCAAATGCTCGCGTGAAATGATGCCTTTGACATGTGCTATTTTAAAGGTCCAGTAAGGAGGATTTATTGGCAGAAATTTAATACACTACCCATTACATTGCACATATCTTCTTCAAGCGAAGTCCTTTTTGTTCCAGAAACCACGTTTTTTTGGCCGGCATGTTTCTACACCGGCTTGAACGGATATGCATTTCACTTTTGAAGCAACAGCTTAAAAAAAAAAATCTCCGGCCACATAAATGCGATGCATAAATCAATGAAAAGGAGCTGGGAAAGGACAATGAGGGTAGGGAGACTGGAAAGTGGAGAGAGTTGTTAACATCAGCTTGGGAAAGGTAGCAGATGAGTCTTTTGTCTGTTGCACTCTAAAGCAGTGTTTCTATGCATGTACATGCATGTAACATGCAGTAAATCACAAATGCATAAAAAAATCTGACAATTTTTCCTGCTATTACTGTAACAACTTTGAAATTTTGAAAAGATAAACTAGCCACCCTCAGGAAGTGAGGGTTTCTGTTGATATAAAGTCAGTAAAATGCAGTTTATTTGGTGACCCAAAAGCACTGCTCTAGAGGGTCACCGTTAGATGTCATAAATTTTTACACACTAACAGACACATGGTATACACATGCAGCAATTTGAACTGAGTGGTCAGGAAGGAGATGACTGAAAGTTACTGCTTTTTTGAACGGGTCTTCCCTACTGACAAAGTACAGAGCTTTAACTAAGTCGCTATTAGATGACACATGTGTGACATAATTTCCTGTTTGGTTCTGCTGTAATCAACCTTGTCAGCCTTGAACAACCTTTTCTCTTTCCTGCTGACATCATGACAGTGCCTAAAACTGCAAATTCAGCTTGTGCTGCACAGTATCCTCAACTTACCACCCTGCTGTGTCATGGTAGAGGAGAATGACTGGAGATGTTATTTTCTTAAGGAACACCACAGCAAAAGAAAACACAGGTCACCAATTCTCACAGAGTAGAGTATCCTCAGAGCCTCACAGGAAACACATATATCATGTGCGTGGGAATAAATCCTGTAACTCCAAAAACACAGAGTGCTTTGCTCTATTCAGTCACGTTCAGGTCCAACATGATGCCACACATCAGATTCATCAGCAAAACAAGAAACTGTAGTTTCTCTGTCTTGTTGTTAGGTTTGCTTAATGGCTTGTTTTAAGAGGAATTAAATGGTTGCATACTGAGAAGATTATTTTTGCAGTGTAGCTTAATGTGCCGCAGTTTTCAAGGAAGGGGCATTTCCATGAACTGCGTTCAATACATTCAACTTAGAAGTATGAGAATTGCTGCAGGTCTCAGCAGAAGAATGTGTAAACAGGCAAGACGATTCAAAGGCCCACGATCCAAAGACACTAACACACATGATATGTCATTACTGAAGAAGTGGCTGTACATTGACATATTCATACACGTCCTCCAATACACAAAGCATGCAGCGCGCAGGCAATGCGCACTAAGTATCCACACAGTGCAGAGGATAATGTTAAACTGCTCTTACCTCTACCCGATTTCTGCAACATCTACAAACAGGTGCCGCATCTTTTAAAAACATCGTGAAAGATTTAAAAATGAACGCAGACGCGTCACGGCTCAACTTAAAGACGCACCGAAAGTCCAACATACGCGACCAAGTGCGCGGCATCCAGAGCTGCTCTGGCCAGCGTGTGGGTCCCTGACCAGGACCGAAGTGTGCTGCCGGCCAGAGCAGTCACCCACCAGACTGCATCACTGCTGTGCTCTGACAAAACCTTCTATTTACCTCCCACGAGGATATAGCGGCAACGTGATAACCCGCAAGCGCGCGGGCGCACCGCGTGGAGCGATTAATCATCAATCAGTGCATTTGCGTAAAGCGTTAAAATAGACTTATGACTAAAGGCAGAGTACAGGAAAAAAAATTACGAAGGCATGTCCATAACTCACTGGGAAACTCCATAGCAGTGTCCTCATAGTCCGTCACAGGCTCCTCGCGGTTTGGCCCATAGGTCAGACTATTGCCCATTAATTGGAAACGAAGCTCTTTTGTGGATCTCCTGCACTTATCCGGTAGGTGTTTCTTAAAACTGATCCTGTTTGATTTTTTTTTTTTTAATTAATGACTGTAAAAATAAAGCTACATTGTTTGCTATGATGACAATCTAAACTGCCCCCCTCCCAGAGGCAAAAACATGTTTTCATTTATTGTCCAAATAATAGGCAATCCTTGTTTATAAAACATTTTCTCTAAAAAGTAAATAACGTCTCAAAAAAAGCCAGTGTGGAGACTTCCCATCCATTGTTCGGATGATTATCAGATACGGTCATAAAAGGAGTATATTAAAAAAGAAATTAATAAAAATAACTGATTGTTAAAGAAAATGTAGATTTTGACCAGCAGGGTTACATCACAAATATTTAATTCCAGATTAAGGCATATGATGGTGCATTCACTGACCAGACACACAATCACAGTTTGTATTAAACTTCTGCTTGAAATTTTTCAAACAATCCGATGCAGGATTTTAAGAGATTTGTTTATTCATAGTACATATGTGAATTGATCAACTACAAACGGGACAACAAACAATGTTTGCATCCTGAGCCTGATCACATGCCAACTTTTATTCCCCCACCCTGCTCCACCCTCTTTTCCCACAGTGACATCGTCACACATCCTGAATGCCTGTGCCCAGACACTCCTGTCATGTTAGGGTCAATGAAGCACCATGGATGAGTTTACTATACAGCCTTTGCGTTGTGATTCAAGGAAATGCCCTGCAAAATAAGGACGAGGAAAGGGGCAATCAGATCAGCCACTCAAAAGGAAACTGGTAGACTGATTGCCCATGTAAAGTTTTACTAATGGGGCGATAACAGACATCCATTGGTGTGCAGAAACTAAAAATAATAAAAACATATCACTTGCATGTGAGGGCAGCAGATAAAAAGGAGGTGGCTCTGAGTGTAATGGGAATTATGGATCATTTCACTTTTTGTGCATTTCTTAATTATTCTTGTGTGTCTGGTATATTGCAGTTGTTCTTATAATATATAGTGTGGATTAAGGCTGCACAGTTCATTGGAAAAATAATCAAAAAATTCTTATATCTGAGTAGAGAGAAATTACACTTATTCGATTTCGACAATTTGTAAGGAAACAGCATCATAATAAAATTCTGCAGTGATTCAGAATTTCACTAGTGAAAAAATTCTTGCTCTTCAGATGAGATTTATCTCTGTTGTATTTGATAACCGACTCAAAAACACCATGATTTGGAAATATGAAAATCATAGTTAAGATGCAAAAATGATTAGTTGTTCCAATTTTTACCATATTGTGCAGTTCCATTGTGTAGAACGTGATTTTATGATATGAGATTAGGAACACACAGCATGTCTTGTGGCCAAGCTAATTTATATTGTACATTTTTTCCACAGTTTTTTTTCCCAATTATTATTATTGTTATCATTTGTGTTATTGACAATAAATGTGTCACCTATTGGACAGTTGCCGCTTCATATAATTGCTCTCCACTACCATTGTCCAAAAATGTTGTTCACCTCATCATCAGAGTTCAGGCATGTATGGAGAAGAGCCCCGAAGCTAGAGACGGATGGTGAAACACACTTTAATGAATCTATATTTACTGTTTTGTTATTGCTACATTGCCAACATTGACAACTTTCTAGAAGAAACGTTGCGTCATCGAACTTCCTTCACTTACCAAAAGCTATCTCCATCAGCCGAAAGAAACACCAGTGTTAACTCTCGGTTGCTTCTATTGTAATCAGCATATCCATTTGTAGAATTGATAGATTCTTAAAATCTGTAAAGTGAAGTCACCATGGAAGAACCTAGAACGTGTATTCTTGTGAATAGCCATCAGGGGGTGACTCCATTTTCCTTAATTTGTGATTTCTCTTGTAACATTCAGGTCTTCAGTACTGCACGATGGCGTCATGGTTCCATGGTTGAGTAAACTAGAGGGTAAAGCACATTATTCTTAAGGCTGTGGCTAAAGTGGATGTCATGCACAATGACCTGCCAATCTTTGTGCTCTCTTCTTCTCCAGCTCCACCTTCTCATCCAGATATGATCTCCTCTAGTTTCAAAAAACCGAGATGATGTTGGTCGAACTGCAAAGCCCAGTCCATTAAAGATGTAACGAAGATGTTAGCCAGTCAGTTACATCACTTGATTAAATAGCGAGTTTCTGTAGCATCCAGTCGACCCTGGAGAAGTTTTACTGCTCACAGGGCCTATTATAACCTCTTGTAAATGATGATGGAAGCTTTGGGCAAGTGACTACCACCCGCTGATCCTGTCAAGATATTTATATTGCATACAGAGAAGATAGCTTTTCCTATTGCTCATACAGTCGTGCCTTCTCTGTACTTGCTGTGTCCTCCTCAGTCTATTTGTTTCTGCACCCATAGTTACAGGGCGAGAGTGTATCCACAAGAAATAGAGTGGCACTGATTGGACAGAGTAGTGCTGATGACGTTGTTAAGTTGTCCTCTTCAGAATATACTTCCTATACTTGAAACAAGGCACACTTTGTCTGCCAAAATATGCATAGTAGCAATCATACTCTACAACACAATTGCACTTTATTAATCACATTATTGGGTGTTCATTAATTTACTATGGTCTGGGTTCCTCATCTCTTCTCTGCTGGGAGCATTTTCCTCCCATGACCTCCTGTGACTTGTCCTCATTGTCAGAAATGCTTGAAAAAAATGATACTGTCAGAGGAGCTAAATTTGTTCTGGCTGATGTAAAGAAGCAAAGGCTTGATTATGGTAGATATCCTCTGACAACCTCTAGTGGATGCTTCTTAATGATGGCTGTTTTTGTAACTAAGAGAATGATGCCAAATCCTTTTAGAAGTAGTCTGGCCTGAAATTGACCCTGAGACTCTAAGAATTCACTAAATAACACAAAACTAAAGACTGAATAAATATATCCAAAATAAATAATACTAACTGCTAATACAGGGAAAAATCTTCCCATTCCCTCTTGTAGAATAGTTACAGTAAAAAGGACATTTCAGTGAGTTCATTGTGAGGAAAGGGCGTTGACCCTGATCCAGGTACATGGAGTAACAAGGACTTACCATCATGAATTTGCTTCAGAAGAATTCAGGATCAGTCAAGGAATTTGTCTGTGTAACGTCTTCATTGTAATGTAGTTATGTTAAAAGAGTGGTGGACGAGTCTGTGTCACACTTTCCTAGGGGGTCTCCATTAAAAATATCATGATTTCATAGGCCTTTATTACTACTAATGAAGTGTTTTTCATTTTAAATTTAGAATAGTAATGTACTTATAATCCTAACCACTTCAAGGGAAACACATGACAGGGTCCTCAGATTATTTGTTGGGCATCCTAGGCTGAGGGAAAAAAAACACATTGTTGGATGCCTGTGTTAAAATGTCCCAAATCATTTCTATTCCCTGCACTGACCTGCTCATGTACCCATCCTGACTTCTGACAGCCCCCATGGAGCCAGCACAAAGAAATGTATTGAAATTTCCTGTAAGTGTCTATGGGTTAGTGTGGGGGGGGGGGGAACATGTGGGCTGGCTGTTTTCTAGTGGTTACAGAAGCCTTTTACATCAGACAGGAAGTAAAAGTATGCGAGCATAGGCATTATCAGGACAAAATGCAAGGGCAAGTGACACACTTCTCAAATACAAATTCTTGGAAACACTGATAAAGGCCTACACACTATTGCTTTTCCACAAGTCCACATTAGGTGCATGTACTGTATGGAATGTACATAGGTGTATTTCACGTATTTTCACTGAAAATACGTGAAATACTGAGATTAGTAGTAACATCATGCAAAGTGTGACTACATTAAGATCAGCATCAGAAGATTAAGCAAATACAAGCATCTGTGTTATTTATTATATTAGTACATTTCCATGTAACCAAGGGCCAAGAAGGAGTCACTAAAAACTTTTGTGGATGTTTACTTTAAATCTCTTCTTAAAGGTGTAAGTCCAAAAATGTGATGTCATGAGGAAAAGACTAACATGCATTTCATATAAAAAAGCTTTTTAAAGTATCCCTTAGGAAGATTTTTCTAAATTTACATATCTAAATGTAAACCATTCCTTATATGAGTCAGCTTTAATACTTCATAGGTACTGAAACATGAAGACAATGTTGACATATTGTTAAACTGTTTGCTCAAAGGTTTGTTTGCTTTTGTCTGAGCCAACATGAGAGACAGAGGAGAGAGAGGGAGAGAAAGGTACGTGCTGCGAGCCATGCTTCATGACCAGGGCAGGGGATTGGGGTGGGAGGTCAGGGATGTGTGGGGAGTGCGGGGGCAGGGGAGTCCAGTCACAGTGACTCCTTGGTTGGAATGAGACACAGTGATTGAATTAAAGGTGATTTCAAAGAGGAGGGTCCATGTAAGGCTAGAGATGAAACCGAAAATACTCTTTCCCTATATCACTCATGAGAATGAACAAAGATGATCATTGATGATGCAAAGAACCTACATAGGAAGAGAGTATTTATTATATAAATTGCATTGAAAAGTGTGGAGAGTGTGTTTACACGTTTGTGCTTTTTTTGCTTTCCCACTCAGGTTTTGGTCTTGCAGCCAATCCGGTCTACCTCTCTGATGTGACCGTGGACTGTATATGAAAAAGGGCGCGACACAAGACAGGAAGTTGACATAGAAGAACGAAGGACCGACTGTGAGGTACATAGGAGCCAAGGCAGGAGCCACTGTTGAGGTCGGAAGTTATTGTTTCAGCTTGCAGGCAGCCACAGTGACAGGAATCTTATCACTCCACTGAACTTAGGGTGATCCCGTGGTGAAGTGTGGAGAGTATTCCAGGACAGGAAATATTTAACCCTCTGAATACTCCAGTTAGGCCACTTGCTGGCCATCAGCACATCACTGTAGACCCCTCCTCTTACAGCTCTCCATGATCCCTGTACTTAAACTAAGCACATTTAATGTGCCCTTAGTTCAAAGGCAAGTGTGTCATGACGAGAATAACTGAAGGCAAGTGCATCTTAACAACACTTCCACAATCCCACTTCTTATTTTTTACCCCTAGCCACTTGGAATTAATGGCGCTTTTCCACTATACAGTTCTGGCACGGCTCGGCTTGGCTCTACTGTACCTGGGTTGGTATCATATATTTTCATTACTACAGGACCTCCTCAACGTGGGCAATGTCTTCATAAAGAAAACTGCCATGACGTTGCTTTATATGTGACACACAAACCACTGACAAGCAGCTCTTTTCGGTGTATTCAAGCATTAGAAGCAGTTAAGTAAAAAGATTAGTTGAGTATTTCCTGCATGAACGGAGCCTAGACTCCATTTGACACAGTCACCGAACTAAAATACAGTACGGTGGAAGGGGTTGTGATTTTTCAGCTTTCCGCAATGCTGTCACTAAATACACCAGGCCCCTCTGTTGTACTCATGACTCTTCCAGTGATGACACTCTCTACCAATCAGTGGCTCGGCACATTTGTCACATTTTAGTATCGGTTCAACTTGCTTGGAACCTCGCCAGAGCAGATATTAAAAAGGTACTGGGTATTACCACCAATAGAGAAGCAAAAAAAGTAGAGTTGAGCCAAGCCGTACTGTGCTTATAGCCGTGTAGCCCCTTAACCTTCCACTTATCCTTACCCTATCATTTTGCAAGTTATAATGTGTCCCCTCTCTTGTTGAGGTAGACAGGTAGGGCGAAGTAGCACAAACTAATGTTGCTTTCATGAACCTAACATTAGTTTGCATGTTGTGTAGCCTGTCCTTACCTCAGTTAAACTAACACATTGCTACAGACAAGAGCTTGACAACTGTATTCTAAGATAGCAATGTAGCAACAGGCGACAACAGCATTGTTTTTGTTTAATTAATTCTTGGGGGGGGGGGGGTCATATTTTGTAGGGCTCCTTGTAATTCAGTTCCAAGAGGTAAGGCTACACATGAGAAAAAGGATTGGGCCATAGAGAATCATGAGAATAGTTTAGTTAAGGATCATGTACTGTATGTCTGATCAAATCTTTTATCTGCTGTGGCCAAAAGGTCAGATGTCACCAAAACTAATGAATTTCATCCTTACAAACATTTTATGGCAAGATGTAGAGCTGATCCAGCCTGGACTGAAACACTGGCCTGACTGGTCAAAATTTGAATCCACAGCAGAAGAATATTGCAAAAGCACAGGTCCATGCATTATGCACCTGTCGCAGTTCTGACTTCCATGTGAAGTTTCTAGACTTGTTATTGACTGAAAAGCCACAAAATAGCAATAATAGTCTGAAGAAAAAGAATGAGTCCTTGCACTTGGTGCCCAGGAGCCGTTTTGGCACTGGCACTTTGGCTTTCGGGCCCTAGTTATATGTAGTATATTCAGTTTCTGCCAGTAAACCCTCAACATCCTTTGTCTTTATAGAGCTTTGTTCTGCCTGATATTCTTCCTGTTGCTAAGCTCTTGCATGTGGTATTATTTTTGTGCCTCGCTGCTTCTAGTCTCACACCTTCAGATATTCTATCGGCTTCTCATCACTCTCATCACACTGACTGCTGTACTGCTCAAGAATGCAGGTTTAACATTCCTACTCAACCTTTCACCTCTATTTGTATTCTGTATGTGGACATAAATACAGTATGTTTTGCAAGAGTCTGGTAGTGCTCAAACTGATTTAGACTTAGACAGATAAATCTGTCTGGTTGGGTTGTTTACATGACAGGCAAGGCAGACATCAAGATATTTTTCTGAAGTTAAGTGATAATCTGATTACTTCAGGATGTGTGTACTTTAGACATTTGCAGCTATACTAAAAGAGTAAAAACAATAGCGCATTATTCCAGGCTTAATATCACCCTTGGGCTTTGGTCCGTTTGCACCAAAAGAAAACAATAAATACTGTATATTCCAATACAGCAGTGGGGGATGTCCAGCCTTTAGACCATATGTGACCTGCGAGACAGCTTGATCAATTCTTGAGCACAGAATAAAAAAGGATAAGATAAATACAGCTGGCTGTCCATCTGGTTCTTTCTCCAGGTCACACTGGGGGTAATGTTCTTAGTGGTTATATGTCATTGCTAATAAACATCATGGCATCTTTCCTAATAGATGAGTGATGTAGGAAAAGATGATGGAAAAGATGATCTTTTGTTGATTTTAAAGACAAGCCAGGGGGTTTAGTTTGTGGGGACTTTCTTTCAGTGATGCACGAAAGGCCAGTCATGAGTGTGGCTACTGCTGCAGAAAATGGAATTAGTTGTCCAGACAGTGCTCTTGATCTTTTTATGGAATAGTTTGTTTCGAAGAACAGCCATAATACAGATTGCTCATCTGGTGCAGGGACAGAAGGAATACAGATTTTCTATCGGGCCTATGATGCCCACAAACCACCCTGGATTCACCCTGTTTCTTGTTTAGCCTTCTACTTAAATTTGTTTTCTCATCCACCTTGGATTTTTATTTTTTTTTATTTTATTCACAGCATACACTCCACTCAGCTGCCCAAAGAACATTGTACTTACCACTAAGTATGTTCTCAACAAAAGTGTTGGGACTTCTGCCAAGAATGAGAACACAGTGATCTTTTGAAATGACCTTAGGAAAGACAGCAATACATTAAAAATATCTGCCTGCAGAGACTGTGCAGTTTGAATTCCTTTAATGTTTAAAGGACTATGGTGGCTCAGTCAGTCCTGTCCGGTTGTGATCATCCACTTCTGGTTGAAATCATTATTCATTCTTCTGGAAGGAGAAACAATTTAAACCCTGAGATAACGGTGCCAGAGACTCATTGTGACTCTGGACCAGTCACAATGTTGCCTGTGATGCTGTAAACTGACCAGGTACAACTGATTATGATCACTCACCACCTCAGGAGTCATGTGGGGTCAAGGAAAATCAGAGAGCGATTTTTAATTTAAAATGTTCTCAAGAAGAATTAATCTTCAGACTGCCCTCAGACTGATCAATGTGCATTTTGCTTTTTAAAGTGGAGGTTTACCATAGAACAACATCCTTTTTGGTTTACAAAGGCCACCGTAGTTACCTGACATCACTGATAGGCAGAGTAGAGTCCTCTGTTTGTTACAGTCTCCAGTCTTGCCATTAGATGGCACTGATTCTTACTCACTGGACCTTTAACTATAGTAAGCATCAAAGACATTAATGTAACTGCTTATTTAAAATATCCTGATCTACAATCACGTTATTGTTCTGTGGATGAAGGAAAGATCAGCATGTTCTATGTCAAGAAAGAGCCTCCTCCTGATATAGTTACTAAATAGAATAGAATAGAATAGAATAGAATAGAAAAATCACCAGCATAAATCATAAAAAGAGACATACAGAAGGCCATAAAAACAATACACATCTAAAATAAGAAAATATATAGTAATAAAAACAAGACAGACACAGACTGCTTATTACTGCAGCTGTGGATTAAAAGCTTAAATTAAATAAAGCTTAAATTAATACAATGGCTGGTTTTCACAGATAAAGATCAAGAGTTACTGATGTCATGGAATAAGACACACTGTGCCATGAAATTTACCAGGTTTCCCATTTGGTCGGTCACATTTCCTCTCATGGGACTAGATAAGTGTTTTCCCTGCAGATAGTGGACCCAAAGTACATAGCAGTTGAGAAGTTGTCCCATTCTTAGCCAAGTGTGACCCATTGTGGCACTTCAGTCACTTTGAGGAAATTCCTCATAGGCTTGTTTTCACGGCTATCAGTTATACTAGCTGAATGGAAAAAAATGACACATTCTTCTGTCTCTGTCAAGTTATGTCACAGATATTTCTTGTGCTCCAACCAAACTAAAACAGGTTAAAGCCGATGGTTAATGGTAGCTTCAACATGAAATTCTGAAGTTATTGTAGTGTAGTGTTTAACTTTTAAATAAAAACAAATGTCTGTTACATCCAAACCATTGTCAAATAAGTTCATACAACCAAATCCAAAAGTCTCCCTGTGTTTCTCAGTATAGCAGTGTTCTCAATGTGATCTCAATTCGCTCTGCACCATCTCCACCATCTAGTTTGAAAACATAGAGTGCCCACAAAAAGGGAAATTTCCTGCTCAAAAACTTCAGTGGTTTAATGAGATAAATGCTTGTTATGGTGCTACACACAAACGCTCCCTCAGTCTGATAGTATTGCTTGACAGATTTTGTATTGCTTGACAGAGTTTGCTTTGAAAAACACAAACAATACAAATAATGCAACATAATTTCTGCTCGCAGAGACCAAACACTGGCAGAATAATAACAATCACCAAAAGTTTTAAGTCAATTGTCAGTGAAAAATGGTCTGTTTCATAACACACAGTTGTGTTACTCTACATGTCGTGATAGTTATACTGTGTGAAGTTTACAAAAATTAAATAATGTAGCTTTTAAAGTGACACGGTCACATGTTTGTCCTTTCATTTTAACTGTATACCATGTACAGTAAAAAAAAACTGCTGTAGACAGCCTCCATTCAGAGTAATTTTTTACTAATACATTTTAAACTGTATTATTTGTACACATATAGATCAGTGGAGCCAATGCAATGGGCTTTTTTCACTACAGACATTTTGACAGGTCACAGAAGGAAAAAGTGCAGATCTACACTACCAGTCAAAAGTTTGGACACATTCAAAGTTTTTGCAATTTTCCAGACTGACTGACCTTCAGTTCTAGCTGATTGGTTCTTGCCATAATATGAATTCTAACAGTTGTCCAATAGTGCTGCCAGCTGATTACCAACCTGACTTCTGCACAACTGATGGTCCCAACCCCATTAATAAGGCAAGAAATTCCACAAATTAACCCTGACAGGCACACCGGTGAAGTGAAAACCATTTCAGGTGACTACATCATGAAGCTCATTGAGAGAAGGCCAAGGGTTTGCAGAGCTGTCAACAAAGCAAAGGGTGGCTACTTTGAGGAATCTAAAATATAAAACATAATTGGAGTTATTTCACACTTTTTTGTTTACTACATAATTCCATATGTGTTCATTCACGGTTTTGATGCCTTCGGTGAGAATCTACAATGTAAATAGTCATGAAAATAAAGAAAAATAAAGTGTGTCCAAACTTTTGACTGGTAGTGTAAGTAATCAAATAAATGATGGCTGAAATCCATTGAGCTCCCTCAGGTTCAGGATGCTTGCTGGCTCACTGTCACACACTGTCCTGACTTAAACAAACTGGACCAAGTCATTGTTAACACCAGTGCCAAATCATGTCAAAATGTCTGGTGTGTAAAGGCTGTTGTTCATGGCGCCAGTTACACACATTCCTCTGAAGTACTAGAATGCACCTTTCAACCTCAATAATAAGTCATGGCAAAAAACAATATGTGATAATGCTTTATTGGAAAACTCCCTTGGGATCCTTGATCTCAGCAGTTTCTTTAACATTGGGAAAAGGTTCTTTAGTCACCAACCGACAGACGACCTGTCCAGTAGGGGTGTTTCAGGATGTTTAGTGGCCCGATTGTTGTGTCGCCCTCATGATTCTTTTCTGTCAAATACAAAAACACACACATTTATACAGTATATATACAAATAGTAAGTCAGCATTTAATCAGGTTGCGTTGTAAATGGCTGTAGAACCTGTATCTGAGTGAGTCGTAGGCACAGTGTGGTCATTGTTCTCCTCTCCATTGTGTCTCGCACAGTCATCAGAGTGCAGACAGCATTCACACAGAGCATCATCTCCCTCTGTGGTGCGCCAGCTGAATGACAGGGAAACATCCTGATGATACACTTTTACACAACTTATTTCACATTTAAATGAATGGATTTGAAGCTGCAATGGATGTGAAAACTAAATAAGACTGACAATGATGACCTGATATAATGTGAATACCAAACAGGCAGTCTCACCTGAATGTGGGCCTGTGGAAGAAACAGGCTTTATTCAGATGACTCTGTGATTTTTGTTTCAGTGTGGCCTTCACGTGGCAACTGATGAATATCTAGATAAAGGAAAGACAAATTAATATTGTGGATTTGTGATATGATGATAATTAGGATAATTAGGAACAACAATATCATTTAGATTTCATGTGAGTGACTTAAAATGCTTTCATGTTTCCCCACATACATACTAGTAATTAATTTTGAAGTGCTGTAAGGGGAAGCCTATGTCTATTCGGTTACTGCATGATGATTAAGATTCATAATTATCATATTTATGATTCTTGGTTTCACTTCAAGTGTTTTAAGCATTAAATTTTAGGCAATGTGATGTCACTGTGTTTTAAAACTATTATATCGGTTTAAAAACATTTGTACTATTATGCAATAATCTGATGAATCACTATAATCTTGGTTTGGATGATCATACATGGACTTTTTATACTGTTCCATGCCTAAAGTTTAATGTCTTTGGGAATAATCTTTTAAAAACCAAATATGACATGATTAGAAAACAATACAAACCATGCCACAAGATATTTGTGTTAATATGATGATTAGAGTGAGAGCTATTATTATTCAGCATGTAATCAACTGTCTACTGTCTCTACAGACCTGCTCTACAGACTCCTGCTTGAACTGGAAGGCACTGATGCTGAAGCATAACCTGTTATCATACTGCCTACGGAGGAATCTCGATGAAGACCCCGGTAGTACGCTGTCCACAAGACATCTGCAGTGGAGGAACAACCCATATTCAATAGACATTATAAGTCCTACCTTGCTTTATTTAATTTCTAATCTATAGATTGAATGTCACATTTGAACTTTTGGATTAAGAGCTTTGCTTTGCAACATACTGTATACAGTGCATATACACTGCCTGGTCAAAAAAAGTCACCACCTGGATTTAACTAAGCAAATAGGTAAGAGCCTCCTATTGGATAATTACTGCATGGGCGATTATCTTTCAGCTGGCAACAAGTTATTTAACCCCAACTGATGCAATGAGTGACTTCTCATTTCTTAAACAACCATGTGGAAAGACACATCCTGTGGTCATGGAAAAGATGTTAGTCTGTTTAAGAAGTGCCAAATCATTGACATTCATCAAGCAGAGAAAACATCTAAGGAGACTGAAGAAACTACTAAAATTGGATTAAGACCTGTCCAGCACTTTATGGACTTTTATTTATTAAAAACTGGAAGGATAGTGGGGAACCATTGTCTTCAAGGAAGAAATGTGGTCGAAAATGATTGTGATCTGCGATCACTTAAATGTTTGGTGAAATCAAATTGTAGAAAAATAACAGTAAAACTCAGGACTATGTTTAATAGTGACTGGGGGATTAACAAAAATAGTCAATGGAAGAAGGTCATGTGGTCTGATGAGTCCAGATTTACCTTGTTCCAGAGTGATGGGAGCATCAGGGTAAGAAGAGAGGCAACTAAAGTGATGCAGCCATCATGTCCAGTGTCTACTGTACAAGCCTGTGGGAGCAGGGCAACGATCTGTGGTTGCTGCAGTTGGTCGGGTCTAAGTTCAGCAACATTATGTGCCCAAAGAATGAGGTCAGCTGACTACCTGAATATTCTGAATGACCAGGTTATTCCATCAATGGATTTTTTCTTCCTTGATGGCATGGAGATATTCCAAGATGACAATGACAGGATTCATTGGGCTCAAATTGTGAAAGAGTGGTTCAGGGAGCATGAGACATCATTTTCACACATGGATTGACCACCACAGAGTCCAGACCTTAACCCCATTGAGAATCTTTAGGATGTGCTGGAGAAGGCTTTGTGCAGTGGTTCGACTCTCCTATCATCAGTACAAGATCTTGGTGAAAAACTAATGCCACACTGGACGGAAACAAATGTTATGACATTGTAGAGGCTTATCGAAACAATGCCACAGGGAATGTGTGCTGTAATTAAAGCTAAAAGCAGTTCAACGAAATATTAGAGTGTGTGACCTTTTTTTAAAAAAGTAACCTTTTTTGGCCAGGCTTGACTCTGATGGAAAGACTGACCCATGTCTGGTGATAAATTTGTAGCTGGGCATTGAGAGAGGGTCAGGCTTCAGTGTAGCAACACAGGAGTCCACATACAGAGTCAGTGGATGGTGCAATGGAGCCTCCACACTGGCCTCCAAAAACACTGCTGCCCCCCTCTGGTACACTGAGGAACTACGTACAGAGGTACAGTCATCTGTGAAAGGACAGAAAGTGAAACAAGAAAAAATTAAAAAAACAATATACTATTATATCCTGTTTATCTTCTGCTAGCCCAAAGGCTGGATTGAGTCAGATGATAGTTTCACCTTCCATGGTATGAAGGGAGAAGTGCAGGAGGCCAAAAACACTGATAGTGGATGTCATGGGTAGCCACGTTGGAGTTAATGGTTGTGCACTCACTCTCTGCTTCCTGTGCTCATACAGTAAAACGGGCACTTGTTAAACTACTACAAAGTGCTGATGCCGCTGAATTTGCTCCAGTCAATAAGGTGACAGTGAAAATTTGACCCACTTTGCATGTAGAGAACATGAAGGGTTGTGTAATGACAGGGCATCGACTTTACCTCTTAAACCAGCACTCAACAGGTATGACAGTAGTTGGTCCTCTAATAATTACACTGGCCGAGGAGGTAGAAGCCAAAGCAGGAAATAGTAATAGTTGGTTGGAATATACAAGCCACTCAACATGAACCTGAAACAAAAACAAATAGGTTAAAATACATATTTTTTGTGCTCAGACTCTTTGCACTCACTGTTTGGAATTCCCTGCACCATGTTATGGTTTTATGATTTCATAATAGCATGATGGATTTCTTGTTTTGAATAGGGTTTTATGTAATGTACAAATCTAACAATTTCCTATCAATAAAATAATGCATTTAACATTTACACCTACATATATTCACTAGTACACACACAGGAAGGGTTTGTACACTATGCTCTAACTCTCAAGCTCAATGAAGTCATGTGGTTTCTGCACTTGGCCTTATTAAAATTGTCCCAGTATAGGAAAGTGGTAGGTGTTAAGCATACATATTACAACTGTAACCTAAATGTGGATCTCTGGGGCCTGTGGTTTATCTAATAATGCATTAAAATGTGGACGCAAGTCTGTTAGACAAGACAAAATAGTCAGAGATGAGTTTCAATAGTCAATAGTCAGTGACTGCTCATTTGTATCTTTGGTCAAAGAGGCTCTTAACAACTCTGCCATCAAACAGGTAATGGAAAAGAAGCAAAATGGAAATCCTTTTAACGTGCATTTCTAATGTTTACGTTTCAAACTGGCAAGGAGCTCATGGTCCATCACCTTCAAAACAATATATTTAAATGCCATTTTCTGGGGATATGGCCCAAGATAGAAATCATTACATTTAGTGGTAATAAAGATTTTATTTTTTTTTATTATTATTATTATTATTATTACTTGCAAGAAAGTATATTTGCAACATGATGTGGCCTAATTATTGACTGTTTTGTTTTGTTTATGGTATTTACGTGTGGGATTTATATTGTGTAACGTATCTTAAATACCTGATCAAATAAATATAGACACACATTCATGAATATCATAGTAAAACTAGCTATTAAATAATTTAAACCTTGAATGTTATTGGATTTTTTCTCTTCTTTGCCCTCCGTACTCTTGATACAGATGGACAGGTGTTGTGATTTCACTAGGGCTTGTTCTTACTCTGGACACGGCGCCACAGTCCTGAAGCCCTGCTGAGATGACCAGTACTGCGTCATGGTCAGACATTTGTTCGCTCGGTCCACACCATGGCTCCAGTGCTGTTGTGTTTGCTCCAAGTTGAAGATGCTCGGGCCTGAATGGGATCCGTTTCTCGTCGAAAAACCGTCGCCTTACAGTGATTTTTAATTTGACTTCTTCACATTTTATTTCAAGTCCGGCGCTTTTCAGGGTGTTTTCAGACAACGAAATGGTGCACAAACACAGCGCGGCCACGAGATGGTGAAACAGTCCTGTAAGTCTGACCATTTTCTTCGCGGAGTCGAGTGGGTGTTTAATTAACTGTGACGCCGTTATGTCGTGTATCAGGTGTGCAGAATTGTGTCTTGCCTAAACTTTATTTAACGCAATGAAAAACATTGTCTTACAAGTAAAAATGTATTATCGTTAACCAGAAAACAAGCAGCGGCGACCCTTGTTCTCTGGTCATACTTTATCGCTAAAGTTAAAAATGTAGATGAAGAAAGTTAAATT
This sequence comes from Brachirus orientalis, assembly GCA_016785285.1. NCBI lineage: Eukaryota > Metazoa > Chordata > Actinopteri > Pleuronectiformes > Soleidae > Brachirus > Brachirus orientalis. The sequence continues at coordinate 450,838 of JAFBJR010000891.1, forward strand.
AAATATTCAATTAATCTCAGCAAATTTTGGCTATGGTCAAGGCGGAACTGTAATATGATTGCACGTATTCCCGCTGGAACCGTTTTTGCCGTTACACCAGATATTACCGGATGTGTCCCGTATAGATGTTTTTGTACAGTTTCTCTGTCAAGTTGTCCGTGAAGTTTGTTCTCAGTAGAGAGCAGTTTTAAATATGGATAAGAGGGATAAAGCAGCGGGATGTGAGGAGATATGTTGGGGAGGAAATGGAGCTCAAGACCGGGGGATTAAGAAAAACACAACTTTATTAAAAAATGTTCATGTGGATCTTCCAAATCCACTCACACACCACGCGAAGTGCACTCTGATTAAAGGAGATTACCTCTACTTCCATTATGGCTGTGACGGACAGGATGACAGAGGGTGGGGATGTGGCTACCGCACCATTGAGACGCTGGCTTCCTGGGTTTGTCATAACTTGTCTCCCCAGAAGCACCAAAGTAAATCCCCACCAAACATCCAAGATATCCAGCAAGCATTGGTTGCAATGGGGGACAAGCCAACCTCCTTCTCAGGCTCCAGGGAGTGGATTGGGACATTCGAGGCGTCCTTGGTCCTTGACTATTTCTATGATGTCCCCTGCAAATTGGTTCATATCAGAGGCGGGGGTGCCCAGTTGGAGAATGATGCAGTGGAAGAGCTCCATCAGCACTTTGAGAAGCATGGATCTCCAGTCATGATGGGAGGGGACAGGGACAATTCCTCCAAAGGGATCTTAGGGGTGTGCACTGGGAACAAGGGTAGTTACTTGCTTGTTGTTGACCCGCACTACTATGGATCTCAGCCGGAGAAAACGGAGCTGCAAAGACAAGGATGGGTGGAGTGGAAAAGAGTATCATCTCTGGATCAAACTTCATTTTATAATCTGTGTTTGCCTCAGACTGCCAGAAAGGGAACATAAACTAAGTGGCAGACGTGTGTGTTTTGGACTTAAATATTTATTATTATTTTTGATGACACTGTAACTAATTGTGGGATTATGTGTTTTCAGTACTGTCAGTAATTCTGAAAATGGTCTGCAGTGCCACCCTGTGGTGAAATTGAAAATCTGTTCTATTTATTTGCATCACTTCAAATTCTTTCTCATGTGAAAAAAGTATGAATCGAGCCAAATAATAAAACAATTATACACACACATTTGACACTGTTTTTATTAGACTTAAACTGACCAATCATTGAAGTCACTATCTTTTTAATTTTCAACAAGACTAGTTATTTCCATGTATCACCTTTGCCTTCTGGGATATAATGCTAGGCATTTTTTAATAACTTTTATAGACTTAATTATAGACTGAATTAGTCGAATAAAATTGCCAGTGTCAACCATCAGCACTTACAATGTATTATTTGACAATAAAATTCAGTTCTATATTTTTTTGACCTGCAAGTTCTAATTTTGTAATACACTCTAATCTTACATTCAACAGGACACCACACCTATTAAATATTAGTTGTCTGGCACACAGTCATTATAGAAAATCTGGAAGTTTTTGTCCACGTCCATCCTCCCCTTGAGGAACCTCTCCAGGTTCTTAAGTGGAACTTCCACAACATGGTTGTTGATATGACCGTTTAGCCCATAAGCTCCAAACACTGGGAACTTGTAGCGTACAAAGTATGGTGCGTTTTGGTCAAACTCAGGGCAGCAGTAGGCTGACCATATGTATTCTGGTACAGCGACTCGGTCCAGGTTGTGGCGACGTATCGTGTGCCCGGAAGTGGTCACCCCTCTTACCACAAAGGCTTTGCCTCGGCAGTAATTGTTGAGGCGTTTGCGGAGAAGCTCCTGGTATTCTGTCCAGGGCCCTAAGCTGAACTCTCTGCTCTGAGGTACCACATTAGTCAAAGTGTAGGTGGCAGCTTTGTCTAAGGGGTCAGCCTGATGCTCATCAGGATTTAGTTGGCCACGTTCATATTGAACCACATCAGCATAGTCTTCGAGGACTGCTTGGGTGTCCTCAAAGTTCATATGCATGTTTGAAGATTGTGGGAAGGGCTCCATGTTGCTGCTGCCTTTTTCTGAGGCCAACTGTTCAAGGGGAGAGGGAAGAAAATACTTAACATGTTTTATTTTTCACATTAAGACAATTCACCATATTCACAAAGTACTATTCAAAGTTCTTTATCTCAAGCTAACATTTCGCCAGTTGGCAGCACTGTTATTGTTACACCAGTTTAATAAACTGCTTGGTTGGTTTGTTATATTTAGTATCCTATATCTACATGAACAGTCAAATCACAGTTTACATTGAATTCATACATAGAGCATCTGAACCTGTATTATAACTGATAAACCCTGAAAGAACACTCACCTGGGGCTCAAACATCCAGGGGAAGTCCACTTTCTTTTCCCCATCTGACTTCTTGAATGTATAGGCAGAGTAGATTGGAATACGTCTATGGGGGTCATACAGGGTGACATAGCGAGGTTGGTCCTCATATCGTTGACAGATCTTCTTAAAGGAGTTGCCGAGGTAGCCACGAGGTGGAGTCCCCATGTATAGAGAGTCCTTACAGCGTTCCTCATGGTTAAAGTCCTCTACCACACCAGCTTTAGCCTCCAGCAGTAACACACAGATCAGCGCAGTCATAAATGCTGACACGGGTAAGGCACAGTTTGCAGATATGGTGAACATCACAGATGATCCTTTTCCTCTCATGTTTCAACTTTTACGTCCGTTAAGATGTCTCTACTCCTCGTTGTGTGTGTCTTTTTCACGCCAATGACAATCCACTATTATCTATCAAACAGCCTCTGTTTCAGCTCTATCAGACCCAGCATTTCCCTCCTTGCCTCATCTATACCTCACGTGAACTGCTCTCCCATTGTAGAGTACTTTACATATATACAAAGTGCCATGAGCACCTTAGCGATAATTTGACGGTGCTGAACTTTATCCATCATGAAGAATATTTTATTACTCTTCAGAGTAAACCTGCAGAAGAAAAAAGAAAGAAATGGCTCATAATCCACATAGATATAAAGGTGGGGCCAATGAAATCATTTCTTTGAATCAGTGGCTTTCAAGCCCTACTTTAAAGCAGTTTTCACATTATATGGTAAAATGTAATACTTTTACAACTAATGTATGTATCATGTAGGTACTTTGAATATTTTTAAATAAAGATTCACAGACCATCATTTAATAACACTTTACTCAGGTTTATTATTGCAAATAAGACAAATCATTTAAGTTTTTGGTGCATTTTATTCAGATAGATAGAAAGACCAGATGTTTCTAAGCCAAGCAAAAAACACATGGTTTCTGTGAAGTAAGCTCCTTCCAATGTTTTGGCTTTGGATTTGTGCCCACTGGCTCATGTTTGAATTTCAGTTTGAACAATCCGACTCCCAATCGCATTATCTGGGTGACTTTTCAGAAATGTCAGTTGGACAAACATGTTTTCATGCATTATAAAAGTCATGTTTATAAAAGTCAGAGTAACACAGTCATTTTGTTTTTTATATCATCATGTACATTTACTGACTGTCTTACTAGGACAAGTGAAACAAGCCTCTTTTATTGAAACCAGTGCCTTCTGATAAGGGTTTGTTAAACAGGAAAAACAGAACATGACCAAGATCATTTATGGCATGTAGGTTCCTTACAAAAACTGTTGTCTCATATGTTTTTACTCGAAGCTGGTGGGACACAGTCTCTGACAAAGATCTGAAAATTCTGGTCTACAAAGGTGGTCTTCTTCAGGAACTCCTTAAGCTTCTGGACAGAGATTTCCATGGCCTCATTGTTCTCCTCATTTAGCCCATAGTAAGCAAAAGATGGGAACTTATAACGCTCCTCGTAAGGAGCGTTGTGGTCAAACTCAGCACAGCAATAAGCAGACCACACGTATGTGGGCACTGCAATGCGATTTATGTTTTGTCGGAGGATCATCTTCCCCGAAGTGGTAATACCTGTGACAATGTACGCTTTCCCATGGCAGTAGTTGTTGAGCCGTTTGCGGACGATGTGCTCTTGTTTGTTCCAGACTCTGTTGTTGAAGTCAGGCACAACTGGCACCACATTAGTCAGCGTGTAGGTGGAGGCCTTGTCGTCAAGCTCACCCTGATGTTCATCTGGGTTGAGCATACCACGCTCATAGAGGATGGCATTTGTATAATCATCAAGAACAGCTTGGGCATCTTCAAAATTCATATGCATATAATCAAGTGGGAAGGGTTGCATCTCCTCTGTATCAGAGGATGTGGAGAGCTGTGTAGGCAGACAGACACACAGAGGAAAGATTATGATAGAACATGTTGTGAAGCATTTGTTCAGCATTACTCACTTGTCTTCAGTACAGAAAAAACTGCAAACATTTCACGTCTATCTTTATCATTTTCTTTACCTGAGGCTCATACATCCAAGGCACATCAACACACTTCACCCCATCTGAGCGTTTGAAGGTGTACGCAGAGTAGATAGGTATACGGTCCACAGTGTTGTACAGCGTCACATAGCGTGCCTTCTTGTTGTAATGTTGACAAATGAAGCGTAGGGAGGGATGTTCTAGGCCTGTTGGTGGTGTTCCCATGTAGAGGAATTCTCTGCACTCTGGAGATAGCTCTTTTTCCACTTTCCCTCTTACTGCTGACGATGTTAAAGTGAAAAGCAGGACAGCCATCTGTGCCTGAAATGCCATTAGCCTGATGTCAGGTATGTTTCTGTGAGCTGCTACAATCGATTGACCGTCTCTGTATCTGCTCGTGGAGCTCAGTGAAAGAGCCAACACAGGCTTGACACTCCGCTCTGTAATCAGGGTTCAGCATGCAAAACAATGCACACCTTTCAAAAGATCCACCCACAGTGACACTACAAAGCCATGCGGTCCAGCTATCCCCCTATGTGCTACAATTTATGTACAATTCTAGTCATGATTAAAGGATTCTCTTAGATCAGAAAGACATGAAGTCATTATACATATGATCAATCAATAACTCAGTGATGTGAGCGCATACATAATATTCTGATATCAATGAGCAATGTGGGAATTTTACATTTACATAAAATGAATATGATGATGCTTTTATGCCGCAGTGAGGCATGAGCAGTCTTCAGAAAAGCTCTTTTCGACAGTCTGCAAACAAGACTGAAGGCCTGTTTTTGGCCACTTGGTTTTAGTTTGTTGTTTTTTATTTCTTTCTATAAAATTGCAATACATGATGTTCTTCATTAGTATCCTACTGAGCATCATTCTAGTTGGTAGGAGACCATGGAAACAGACAAAACAGACACGATGGTCAACAGTCCACATAGGTTTTAGTTTATGTACAATTCCACCTCATGTAAAACCCTATAATTTAACCAAATAAAATAAGACATTAAATAAGACAGCAGTTGGCAGAGCTAAAGATTTTAGTTGCAGTCAACATGCTGATATTGATGCTTTACACCATGAATCCATCACTCCATTTACCACCAGAAGGACATAATGTGGCCCTGTTTTTGAATAACACATATTATGAGAAAAAATTAATTAGCGTCAATAATCATATTCTGATGGTTAGAAGACATTTTTTTTGGTTATTTTAAATTGAATTCCAACCTTTATTTACACATTCTGTTCAGAAAGAAGCACTTTTCAGCACAATTCCAAATGTGTTAAGAGTCAGAACTATACATGTACATACACTGTCTTTTTAAAAGTTTATTTAAGTGAGGCCCATTTGTCATTGACTTTTTACCATACAGTGAATAAAATCCCATTCAACATGTCCATTTACACTGAGGCACTGCTTATGTCACTCCTCTTTTGCTTGAAGGCATTTTCTAGCACACAACCTTTATAGAAAATATTTATGTCATCATGTTGGTCTATCTGTCTCTTCAGGAAGTCCTCCAGAGTCTTCAGGGGAACTTCCAGCACACTGTGGTCTGTCTGTTTATTCAGTGCATAACCGCCATAGGAAGGGAACATAAATCTCACCTCATATGGTGAGTTTTGGTCAAACCGTGGGCAGCAGTACGCTAGCCATAAGTGTTTTGGGATTGCTAAGCGGTTCCTGTTGTCTCGCTGGAGTGTTGCTCCTGAAACTGTCACTCCTGTTACAATAAACGATTTACCATGGCAGAAATTATTGAGGCGCCGGCGAACAGTGTCCAAGTACAGATTCCAGGATGTATCCAGGAATTCTGTGATTAATGGGACTACGTTGGTCAGAGTGTAGGTGGAGGATTTGTCGTCTGGCTCAGCTTGGTGTAAGTCAGGGTTCAGTGGGCCACGTCTGTACCCCACAGCGTCTGCGTAGTCCTCAAGTACAGCCTGGCTGTCCTCAATCAGAGGAGGGGTGGCATCAGTCAGGGGAAGTGCTCTCATATTTCCACTTTCATCATCAGAAAGCAACTGCAGGGTGGAAAAGGAGCCGTTAGTTACTTTGCAGGGTCATGACTGAATAATGAGCTAATTGAGAACAGCCATAATGTGCAATATCACTGACAATTTAAAGTATGAGTTCATAACCTAGTCTCACAAATGTTTTTCCCAAATAAAGTTATAATCGCATTAGCTTTATGCATAGAATTGATGTTAATGATTGATTTTGGAAATAATTGGCCAATGTCTTTTTCAACAAACATGGCAGGAATTGGCAGAAAGGCAATGAGAAATAAATTCCAAGAGTCAAAATATCCCCTAAAACTTAACTGTATTTCCAAATATTTATATATTTAAGAAGAAATGTGTCTTCAATAACAATAACATTCAAATATAGCTGATCAGGAGGTACTACTTCAGATAAAACAATGTGCAAAAGAGTCATGACCTCTGTACCTGAGGCTCATACATCCAGGGTGTATCCATCTTCCTCTTTCCATCAGACTTCTTGAAGATGTAGGCTGAGTAAAGGGGAAGGCGGCAGCTGCTGTCATATAAGGTGGCATAGCGCGGTTTGTCTGCGTACGTCTGGCAGATCCTCCGAAGGCTGGTTCCTCTAATCCCTGCAGGTGGGGTCTGCATGTAAAAAAAATGGCTGCACTCTCTGAAGCTGTTCGACACAGTGGCGCACACCAGGGCGGACACCAGCAGCAGGGAGGACAGGACACAGGTGCAAAACAGGTGCATCCTCACTCAGCTGGAGTAGATAGAAAAACAACAGGAAACTTGGTTATTTCCTCCAAATTGTAGTTTGACATGCTCCTCACCAAGAACTAAGAAATTCTTCATGGTGATGAGAACCTTTCTGTTTAACCTATTGTACTGTATTGGTGGTGGTGTTGCCAGTTGTAAAGACTGTTGATAGGGAGTCAGTATGCAAAGCAGCAGCAGCTCAGAGTAAATCCATTGGTTAGATTCTTATATGGTTCACAATGTCAATATGGCCATGAATCTGCACAGGCTGTGCCCATGTTCTAACTCTATTTCCCTCACTGAAGACAATAAACTAGTGTATCAGTGGTCATCATTTCATTTGTGTCATATCAACATATCATGTTGTCTGTGTCATTGTCTGCAACAATTAATACAGCTGCAAATGTTTTGTCCACCTCAATATCATAAGAATGAAAGGGCAAAATATTAAAAACACCATGTCTGAATCCACCTGCCGTGGGCCATGAGGCAAAAACTGAATGACCACTGTTTACATGACACTCGTTGTACATTAGGTCTTTTATGAAAATGAGTGACAAGAGGTATTGCAAACAATGTAGGAACCATATTAAATAAAATAATAAAGTGACTTTTGACAGTGGAACCCACTTTTTTTTTAACTCCTCTTCCATGATGTCTGTTTTCTAATTTTCTCTATTTTGAATTCATGCACTCTGCTTGTTTGATTACATGTGTATTAGGTTGTGGCCCAGGGAAGAAATAATTTTGGTTATCCAGATCCAGATATGTTTTATTTATTTATTTATTTAATAAACAACTGCTAACGTGACACGACTGTGGAATAAATTAACACTATGGGAGACTGACCAACCTTGGCGGATGTCAGCAAAGTGCTTTTTTCAACTTTCAAATTAAATATTCCCAAATTGGGCCACATGGCTGTTAGTAGTGTTAAGAACTCTTGCCTTTGCAGCCAAAAGACCTGATTAGAACAAGGTTTCTGACCCAGTCGGAACAAAGGCCTTTATCTATGCAGTTTGCATGTTTTTCCTGTGTGCCTGGGTTTGGGAACATTGTAAATTGACTGTAGGTTTGAGATTGAATGGTTGTTTGTCTCTATGTGTCTCTGTGATGGACTGGTGACCTGTCCAGTGTGTACCCTGCCTTTCACCCTATGTCAGCTGGGATTGGCATCAGCACCCCGACAACTCTCAAGTGGAAGATAAAGCGGTAGAAGATGAGTGAGTGAGAGAATAATCCCAAACTGATTATCAACATTTAACTGTTTTATTGCATATATCCTCAGTCATTTTGTTTTACAATTATTCATTCAGCTATTGTCAGTGATTATTTAGCCCTAGTACGTGTTGACAATATGAGCAGAAACGACATGTTCCACTCTGCAGGTAATGGCCCAAAATACATTTTTTCACTGTTTTTCTTTGTGGTGCAAAAGGATTAACGCGCCATCTGCTGGTCAAACTGTGCAACTGCATTTTACAAACGAACCGCGCATGCGTAGTCCATTTAAGCCGCTAAACAACTACTTCTACTCAGTTTTAATAAACATATAGCTTAAAATTCGACAGTTATCCCGAACTTGAAGCGAATGTCTTTGGGTTTTATGATAACAAGTTTGTGGGAAATAAATAGTGCGATTATGTCACTTTATTGCTAAGCTGGGCGTGTGTGGGGCTGTTGTCGGTGCATCTACGCCTTCACTACGATCTCCTGCTGAGGGCGGCTCGGTCCTACAGTTTACCGAGGAACCCGTGCGTTTAAAAATGCTATTTCAAAGTGTAAAGTCGCTGCCGTGAGAAATATTCGCTGGTGCCTCGCCACAACATTGGTTAGCCGCTTGTCAATGTCCAGTCACGTGGTGTCACACGGACGGCCATGTTTCCGAAACACAAACAACAAGAAGAGTAGCGACTGGGAGCCAGGCAGACACGTACTGATACGCAGCAGCGACCGTTGGAGGAGAGGGGCAAATAATACATAAAACACGGAGCACGACTTTCTGGAAGTGCGATTCTGTCGAATGAATACGTTTACAGTGTTTGAAGAGACCAATGCAGACGACGTATTGGCTGTAGACGCGCCGTGCAGAGAACCAGTCTGGTAGCTAAAAACAGTGAAGGTAAGCCACGGTTATTTGCAGATGGTGTTGTAGCTAGTTGGCTAACGTGAGCTAACAGGCTAACAGCGGCTTTTGCTGGTCGACTGGTTTGGGGTGGTCTCATGATTTAAAATGCATACACAGTGAACCATTTCGTATGAAAACGTAGTCTTTTTTGCCGCCCAGATTGCTTTGTTGGCGTCGTTTTTGACCGAGCTTCACTCCGTTGCAGGCGTAGTAGAGGTGGTCGTTCCCTCCGCACAGTGGCGGAGCAGGCCGGGCAGTCTGATCCAACACACCGCCCCCTCCGCCATCATATCTGGTGTCATTTGAACTTACAAGCCAAGGCCTTAGGTAACAGCGCGGACTGTGTGCTAGTTTGGGAAGCAAACTACCGAATCTCAACTCTGCTGTGCAAGTGAATTACGATATACCGTGCTACATGGTGTTCAACCACGATTTCATCTTAAATTTCCAACAAATCTGTGTGCAGCTTATAGGCTCTGTCGACGAGCAATGTTAATGCTAACGTGGTCCGCAATCACTGACGGCAGCTAATGTCAACTTGAGCCAGTTTGTCGTCAGTTTCACCACTAAATCTTCAGCTCTGTGCAGTTTGTGCAAGTTAAAGTGTAAAGTTAGCATCGACTCGGCTTTTACAAACTGCACTCTGAAAACCACACTGTCCCGCCACGCTTTGAAATACAAAACGTGTAAATAATCAATTTTATGGCTTCTCTTTAAAAGTAGACACGCTCTTCGAGATAGCAAACCTCTGTTAATGTCAATCAATTTCTATCACTATATTCTACTGATGGTGACATTTATTATGCTGTTATTAGAGAGGTTGTTAAATCATTTTGAAGGCAATACTGTTTGATTGGATATTAAGGTCTATTTTCATAAATCAGTAATTTCCCATTCATACTTCACATCCGTAAATTGATCCGCGTTTGACAGAACTAAACAGTTACAAACACTTATTATTTGACATGATTGTTATTTATTTATCAGCAATTATGGTGATGCTTGATTGGTTTGAGCCTTTTAGTGATCAAAACAAGTTCTTTGAATTGTTCCAAACTGAATGTGAATAATTTCTGGTTTCTTCACCATATAACAAAGAAATGATTGAAACTGAGTGATTTTGGTTTGCAGACCAAACCAGACATTTGATATCATCCTCATTTCAAGGTTTAGGAATCAATTAAATACATTTTGAACCAATCAACAGAATAATCAATCATGGAAACAGTTAATTGAAGCCATAATTTATAAAGGCAATACTGACACTTTTAGCAGAGAAGTCAATCTTTCCTATCTCCCAAGGTTAACAATTGTTTGTAATTAAAATCTCGTGTTCAGATTGCCACAGAAATTTCACCCTTGGGTCATAACCTACATCTCCAAGAAACAGTAAAAAATTAACTTTTTCCGCTATTATTTATTAGTTAGATGGTGTTGGTAAAAAAAAAAAAAAAAACATAACCTCCCAAGTGGCCATTTAACTTCCTGACCTTGGCTCCGTTTTCTGTGTGCAAAATTAGGAGGACACATCAAATATGTCAGTTCTTTGCATGTTGTTGCCAGAAGTCTATAGCTTAGTCATGAAAATTCCATAAGTGAAATAGCAGACTTAATATGATTGAGATAAAGTTATGTTTCTAACTGCTGCAGTTTCCTGTAAGCAAAGTACTTTCCTCCATTGTTGGGATGGTCTACAGTAATTTGTTTGATTTGTATGAGTGCTAAATATGAATCCTAAATGTCATGAGTAGTTTTTTTTAGTGTGTTTTTTGTATAAGCTGACCTTCAAAGTTACAACATTCTCCAGATGATTGCACTCTGTAATAGTATTAATATTATATAATGCCTAGATGTAAATGAGACTAACATTAGTGCCATAAATGAGTTCACTGTCACAACAGGAGACTAAAGGACCCACAGAGTAATCTCCAGCAGATAGGTGATTGCAGATAGGAAATGTGTACATATGCATCTGTATGTGAATCAAACTAAATCTGTTCCTGTAGGATTTGTAGGGAGGCAGTCTATAATAATTCTGATTTTTACTTCAGAATTTATTTTTTTCTAAAAAATCTTTGACTTGCAAATTATTGTTTTCATAATCTATCAAACTAACAATTTTTTTTTTATTATTGTTTTCCAGACCTCAGAATGATGAAGTTCCAAATGTCTTGTATTGTTCATAAATCAGAATTATTCAATTTTCATTTCTTTGATAAATAGAGCAAACAAACCAGAAAATATTAATATTAAAGAGGCTGAAATTTCAGACAAGTAAAATATTGTTTTCATTATTAAAAAAAACCCTACTCAAACTAATTGCTCAACTTTCAAAATAGTTGACAAATAATTTAGTAATCAATTAAGTGAGTAAATGATTAATCACTGCAGCCCTTCTTTATATCAGTGGCCAAGCCGAAGAAATAGGCAAGCTAAATCAAATCTATACTTCGTTACTGAATTATATCAATCATGGTTTGGGGACACACTCATTGAATAACTAAATATTAAACACTATCATCTCATACTGAAAATCACTGCCATCTATATATAAATGAGATATTTTATTAGTTTTTAAATGTTTGTAATAAGCATCTCATTTAGTATGTCAATAATGTGCTTTTCACATCTGTGTTTCCCCAATACCATCTTCACATTAGTCCTAGGAATGAAGACACTTGAGTTCAAATACATGTGAACATATGCCTAGTTGGTTAAGTTTATGGTTTGATTATAATGTAGACTATGTTCTGCTGAAGTTATAGTATCAGCTAATTTTTTATGTAGAAGAGCAATAGAAAAAACACCCCTCGAATGTTTACCCTTAATATCCTATGATAATACGGCCATGCACATAAAGTCTAGAGTATAATTAAACAAATGTTAAAAACACTATAAGCTAATTTAAGATGATGATAAGAAACAATATCAGTTTGATTGCATGTGATGACGCATTTCCCACCCCAAGAAGGTGTGTAAATTACACCTTCTATTAGAAGCCGTGCCACGATAAAATGAAAGGTAAATATTAACAGAATCTGTTTGAGACTGTCAAAAAAAAAACTATGTTTAGTACATACAAACTATCCATTGAAGATACCAGTGTAACTTGAATTAACTTCACTCGAAGATGTGATGTTTTAACCTTTGAATGTATGGATGTCATGTTTATGCACCAAGACTACTGCATTTATGTTAAGATATTGAAATGTAGTTTGCCGGTGTTTGATTTAGTTGCCATGGCATTCAGGAATTGTCCCCCTCCAGCTGCATGCATTTAGATGCAGCTGGTTCACAACATCACTGAAATAGACTGTACATTTCTAGATGGAAATGACCAGTGAGCAGCTAAAACAATGACCTCTGAACTCGAAATAGTTGTGCTGTGACTGACCAACTGGCCTCTACCTTTCAGTCTGTCAAAGATAAAATAGTTCGTCAGTCACAAAACTAAAATATATTTTCTTTCCAACAACAGAGGAAGATTGCCAACCTCTAGCAGTGCATCTTAGTGGCTAATTTATTGGTTGTAAAGTCTTTTGTTTAATTACCCAGGTTCTCTGATCTTTTCTCATACTTTTTCCCCAGTGGTGCAAAGGGAGGAGGAAATAAAGGAGTCACCTGGAGATTGTCCGTCAATCCACATTTCAGTTGGAGCAAGAGAAAAAGGCACGGCTGGAGAGAGGGAAAGGAGACGAGGAGTGTGTGTCGCGTCTGCTCTAGGCAGCTGTTTCAGCAGCCTGTTTCATTGTTTTTGCTGTTATTTTTGTTCCTGCGTTACCTTTTTGATGAATCAGTTCATATTTTTAACTTTATTGTGAAATAAAACTGCTGTAGTAAAAAAACAAACAAAAAAGAAAGGAAATATAACTAGCAAACCTGTTTTTATTTTGTTCTGATGTTCATTTCCAAGGTTTTTTGTTTCTTTTTTAAGTTCAACAACCCTTTTCAGCTGTGAGTAGCAGGAGCTTCCATTCTCCAAACTATCGTTGAACCCCCTACCTTACCTAGTTAGGACCTGATAACCTGATATTCCTCAAGCACCTGAAACTGGCAGCTATTCTTTTTGTGTCTGTGTGTTTGGGGAGTTCTGTGACCACAGCTTAAGCACCACTCAGCCTTCTAGTCACCTAAGCCTAACTAAAGCCAGCCAACTCTCGCCTGGTCCAGCCCAGCCTAGTCCAGCCTGCTCCGATCATTTGGACAGGGTAAGTTAGGCTGGGGCACATTTATTCCTCTGCTAATTAATATTTGCATATCTTTTCTTTCTTTTCTTTTTTTTTTAAATCGAGGAAAAACCCAACAAACTAATTATCCTTTTCCTCTTCAGATACTCAGTTCTGTGTGGACGTGAGGAATATGACTGCTGAGACTCTTAACTTCGGCCCAGAATGGTAACACATCTCGTTTCTTTTTATAATTATTTCAGCATGCTTTCAAAAACAGTACTTAATACACAAAGAAGAAATTTCCTGAAGCAAACCCAAATGACTGTTCTCCTCATGATGTAGTAGATTTATGAAAGTGATGTAATTGCTTGAAGATGTCATTTTAAGAGTTAACGCCATTTGAGGTTAGTCACATCATATTCCCATTGCTTAGAGCAGGGTTTTTCTTAAAATTGGCATTTAAAAATAATAGCATTGACAAGTTATACATAATGTGACTCTCGAATAAAGTCGTAGCAAAAGATTAATGAAAATATGGGATTCAACCTCTGGGTATTGCATGTGCAGTATACAGTATATTCATTGACTTTTTGTTGTCATTTGTATCAGAGGCCAGTAAAATGTTAATATTGTGGAAATCTTGGCTGAGAATTGATCATTTGTTTGTCATACAATTAACTGGCAACAATTTCAGTGACTAATTCTGAAATACAATTTATTTGCCTTTTAAAATGTGACTGTATTTCATCTTTTTTTCTTGCTGAGATTTTCTACTAGCTGATCAAAATGGTGAATATTCACTAAAAATGCATGTTTTGGTCAGCAGTCAGGAGCCTGACATACACTATTACCATTAGGTCCATTAATAAACTACTATCCACATGGAAGTAATAGTTTTTGCCCTCAGTTCAGTGGGAACTTAGTGTTTTTATTTGTTAATTTCGAAAGTGTTTCCTCTTAAAGTTTCTTACAGTGGCAAAACCTTGTACCTGTAGTCAGAATGTTGATCTAATTCATCACTTTCTTTTCTGTCCCTCTGATGTTTCTCTGCTTTCTAGGTTAATGTTTGTGTAGCACTTAATTGGGGGGTGGGGGGTTGGTAGCTCTCCATCTCTAACGGCCCGTGACTGCTGTGTGCATTCTTGGTGCAGTGCCAGCCTCGCAGAATATTTCTCTCTTTACACATCTGCAGCTGCTTTCCTCTCTGTGGCCCCTGCAACCGACTTTTATCCTTGGGCCATTTTAACAAAGCTATAGAGAGCACCACATACAGCAGCAGGCCAGAATACTCACAAGTCTTTTAAAGACCAAGTAATTTGAACTATTACGGGTATGTTGGTCATAGTCTGGTATGAAAGTGTGGTACTCATCAGAATTAATAGAATGTAAAGGGCAGAGAGGCTGCCCCTCATTTGCACTGATGCAACCGTTAATAGACCAGCGTTTTGCTCCGGAATAATCTGACAGGACACTTAAGTCTGGACAGTCCATTAGATTTCATTGTTGTCTTTATCAAAGAGGAAAGCTAAATATGGCCTCAGTAATGTAAATTTAGTGAGAACAAAAATATTTCTTCTCTTTCTCCCCCACTGTGCTTTCACGGTGTTCCTCTTATTATGCATATTAGTTGGTGCTCCACTTATTTTTGAAATGGCATATGCTGCCAACTTCTCTTTCATGATGCTTTCCTTTACCTCTTGCGTCTCGCACCCACCTCTGCATCTCTGCCTTACATATGGTTTTGATGTGGGGCTGTGAGTCAATGACACCCTTTGTAGAGACATGTGAATGGAGTCATTGTTGAGCACCAGCTTTGGGAACTGGCCTGCTAGTAATAGCGTTTAAAAATGAAATCTTGAGATTGGAAAGCTAATGTATCATCTTTGTCGAGCCAAGTCTATTCAGGGGGACCTGCGTAGGAGGACGAGTGATTTGTTACAGAACGTTTACTAAATTCTTTTCTCCTTACTGCAAGATGGATGCTATTTGATTTTTTTCCCTTCCATTTGGGATTAAAATTAATTTTATGGTTGCACAATAGGTCTCACTTTTCTGTGTTGCTGCCAACAGGGGGATTTAAATGAAGTTATATATGATGATATTTCTCCAGTTTATGTCAGCTGAAGTCAGAAGTGCTGCAAACACGTGGCTTCAAAAGTTTGACCTTTAGCTGTAGAACTGCCAATGTGTTGGCATGTGTCTTCGTACTAGTCCTGTTCATATGCACACGAGTAACAAATACTTCATATTCCACCCATGTTTTGCAGTGTAAATCCAATATTGTGTTCTTTCGAGATTCATGCGAGAAACATCCATGTCTAAAGTACACTGTCTTAAATTTAAAGTACTCCCATGCTTTTGTTCACACAGGCTCCGTGCACTGTCCAGTGGGGGGAGTGTGACGTCCCCCCCTCCTTCCCCTGCCATGCCAAAGTACAAGCTGGCCGAGTACCGCTACGGCCGAGAGGAGATGTTAGCACTTTATATCAAAGACAACAAGGTGTGTAAGCGCCTCAGGAATCACAAAGTAAGAAAGAACAGTAATTGGTGCAGAAATAGAACAAGCACCCTTTTTAAATATCTATTGTGTATGTTATTTTTAAAATTATTTTCCAGTACTCAAATTTTTTTAAGTCATAGTTTTTGTCCTTTTTATGCATCTTTTGTCATCACTGTGTTTAGGTCCCAGAGGACATGCAGGATAAGGAGTTTGCTGCTATTCTGCAGGATGAGCCTTTGCAGCCATTGGCACTGGTTCCTCTCACTGAGGAGGAGCAGGTATGCCACTAATGCACTGGTACCTGTTCATGTTAAGCAGTCCCATTGCGCATGACTGACAATATGACCTTGGCTCCAAAAGCCATCAGCTGTTGCTCGACAAATGTCACTGTTTCACTCACATGCCTCACATTCCTCCCTTTTGCTTTTTCCATTGTCTCTTTTCAGAGAAACTTCTCCATGTCTGTGAACAGTGTGGCAGTGCTGAGGCTCATGGGAAAAGGGGTCGGTGGGGCTGCCCCGGCCGGAGTGGTCCGAGGACGAGGGGCCACACGAGGTGGTCGAGGTAAAGACGCATGAAAACCACCTATATATATATATTAAAAGAGGTGAAAAAACTAAGGACTGTACTAGTTCAGCCTTGTTGCATTCAAGATAATTCCACTACCACTTGCACTGAAACCAACATGTGTCTAACAGCAACAGAAATGCTGCCCAAGCACTTGGCTGAAACCACTGTGGCTCTTATCCAACGAACGTTAAACAGTTTATTCAAGCCAGCCACTCAAGTGTTTATTTCCCCCTTTTCTTCCACCATCTTGATGCAGCACACTTCCTCTTGGCCTGTCTAAATAGTTCTCCTTTGTCCAGCCACATCTGTGTGGAAACTGCTGGGCTTATGAACCCACCTAGTGCATGAACATCGCTCTATGTATTTGAAAAGCCAACATAAACATTTGCTGTCCGGTTCAGTGTAGACAAGGAAACAAATGAATGTGTGTGGGATTTATATATTGTGAGTTTGAAAAATCATATGAGAACTTGAATGCATTCAACTAAGTACGGTAAGTGAAAGTGAGTCTCTTTGGCTCAGATGTTGATTGTATTAAATATCAACACCCTTGTGTGTAATTAATCAGGACGAGGTCGTGGTGAAGGTGGATTCTACCAAAGAAGTATTGAAGATGTGGAGGTTGGTTTTGGCCGCAGCGCAAGAGAGATTCATCGCAGCCAAAGCTGGGATGACCGGTAAGAAAAACTTTACAGTTCAAATTTGTTTGACCTCCTAAGTCAAATAAAATCTCTAGTGTCAATGTTTTCATTGGTGAGAGGAACTGTCATCAAGTGTGACGATCTTTTATAATCTACTCTGGTATTTTGTTTGTTTTTGTTCTCTTTTGGTGAAATTGCGGGCATCTCTGCTTGTCTGACAGAACTCAAGTATTTTTATATCACAGACCTGGATAAAATGCAGCTGTCATGACAAGATTCAAGTTTAAACAGAATGTGTTTCCATAGAATAAAAACAGTTCATTTTTTGGGATTTTTTTCCCCTCTGTCACTTAACTGATGTGATTTCCTTAGGGGTGAGCGCCGGTTTGAAAAGCCACTGCGGCGGGAGGTGGGGCGTCCTGGCTTTGAAGATGCTGGAGGTCCCACGGGTCCAGGGAGGAAGGAGTACACAAGGGCTGACAGCGATAACTGGCGTACCCTTCGGGAGGAGCAGGAGGAGGATGAGGGGGAGCCAGGCAGCAATTGGAGACTCACTGGACCTCGCAGAGATGGTATGATAAATACAAATATTTATTTATTGTAGTACTGCCCCCTGTTTGTGTTAGGAATGTAAGCTCTATACAGGAACAGGATTCATGTTTTGCTCTTGTAATTTTTAAAGTCTTAATGCAACATAAGCACCATATTTCTCCCTTTAAGACCAGCTGTGACGTCTGCTTTTCCTCACCTTTTTAGAGCGGCACAATCTGTGCAATGTTTTTTAGCCATATGGCCAATGGCTACATTGTGATTTGCTGATGAGATGTGCGGTTGAACCACATTGCCGAAAAGTTTAAAATATCAATGTGCCTGTTTAGCCACTGGCTCATAGAGAAGTTTGAGTAAGTTGACCTGTTGCAGTGCCCCAGCAGGGTCATAACAACCTTTATTTCTTTGCCACTGAACAAGATAGAAACACAAAAAGAGAAACAGTTGAA
Source organism: Brachirus orientalis (assembly GCA_016785285.1). Taxonomy (NCBI): domain Eukaryota; kingdom Metazoa; phylum Chordata; class Actinopteri; order Pleuronectiformes; family Soleidae; genus Brachirus; species Brachirus orientalis. The sequence continues at coordinate 468,951 of JAFBJR010000891.1, forward strand.
AGCTTAAATCATTGTAAATTAAATGTCTACATTACACATTTTTTGTCAAGTTTCACTACTTCTTTGGTGTAATCAGTAAAACTCTGGTTTTTAATTGAGCATAACAGCAGGTATATTACATATTGTTCCATTAAACAATGTCTGCAGCACAGTGTGATTACTAGATAACTGAAACCACTTTACTTTAAAGCTTAGAGTGTCTTACTATTTTAAATGTTGATGACTCTGATTATTGCTCATCAGTATCTTCACTGACTTTGTTGAATGTCCTGTTTATGTCAGATGGGGGTCCTCGTTCAGCAGGCTGGCGGGACCACAGTGGTCCAGGCGAGAGTCGTCGTCGGAAGTTTGATTTTGACTTCCGGGACTCAGAGGGTCATGGCGGCAGTCGCCGGCGTGCAGGCAGCGAGGGGCTGGAGGACGATAGAGATGGCTTGCCTGAGTGGTGTACAGATGAGGAGGATGGGGAGATGGGCACATTTGACTCCTCGGGAGCTTTCATGCCGATGAAGGTTTGTTGACTTGTTTACAAGAACTTGTGTTTGGAGAAAAACTGTAGTTTGTTTTAATCTTGATGTCTGACATAACATGCTTTTGTATCATGTAGTCTTTATTTGCCTGCCCTCATTTCCTCTTTTTTTTTTTTTCTTTAGAAGGGGGGCAAGGAGACAATCCTGGAGGATGAGTTGGAGTTTAAGGGGATAGAGGAGGAGGAAGAGGACGAGGGCCTCCCTGATACAGAGAGGAACAGTGCCGAAGGAGACAAAGGTTAGGAAATAATTTCCTTTTATCTAATGATTTTAGAATGCTTGTACAATGTGTTTAAACACTTCTTTTTTTGGGCAGCAGTTACTAAATGATAGGCATGATTTGACGTTTTCTTCTTCCCTCTTTTTTGCTGTCACCTCCCAGAGAGTAAAGAAGTTGCCTCTGCTGTAGTTGATAGTGAGGCAAAGCCAGCATCACCCTCTTCTTCTCCTCCAACACACTGTACCCCTTCATCTGTGGAGCCTCAACCCAGCAATCCGGGCCCAGTGGTGGATAATGCTTCACTGAACAACAGCCACCCTGTCAAGGCCAACAGTATGCCTGGTGAAGGTATATTTAAAAAAAAAAAAAAAAAAAAAACTAAACAAAACTCTCTCTTTGTGCTTTTAAGTATTACTTTGTTTTGAAAGGGAAAGTTAATGAGTCAGAAAAAGAGCAGCATGATGTGAAGAACATATGATAAATTAATCTGGTAAAAGTATAAGAAAACAATATTTTGCAAATGCAATTTGCATTTTTTCATGTATTGTTTTTCTCCTATTTATAAAATGATGGGGGGCAACTTTATTTTTACCAGAATATTGTATGTATCTTTGTTAAATTCTTCCACAAAAGGGTTGTACCATTTGTTTTATTTATTTATTTTTTTAATGAAATAATTGTTTTTGACAAAACTCTTCACCATATAAACTTGAATGTACTTTTTGTTTTAGATTTGAATCTGTTGATTCCTTGTCCTTGCTCTGTGATCATGTTGATATTTTGGGTTGATACACGATATGTTTTAGCCACAGTCATTTAATATCTTGTTTACTAAATCTGCTGTTCCTGCTGTGTCAGTTACAGAGCCAGTAGGTGGCTCTATCGCCCACATCCAACACCACTACCCCAGCAATAGAAACGCTAAAAATAAGGCCCATTGTTTTACTAATGTTTGTTCTTGTTGTTTATTTTTCTCAGACGTGACTCCAGTAGGGGGCTCCAAGACTCAACTGAACCCTGGCGCCACAACCTCTACCAGTCTGCCTCCCCCACCCCCATCCTCTGCTGCTCCTCTCCTCCCTTCCTCTGGAGGAGACAATGAGGATGATGAGGGCATGAAGCACCTGCAGCAGGTAATAATGGCAGCTCTGTATTACAGCCACTGATTGTTTTTACTTCAGATTTATCTCTGGTCATTACATTGACAATCGGCATATATGCGTGTTTGCGTAGGAGGCAGAGAAGATGGTGGCATCACTGCAGGACACCTCTTTGGAGGAGGAGTGTTTCACCCAGGCTCTGCAGCAGCAGCAGGAAAGCAGGAACACAGCTGCAGCTCTACCACTGTCACATGAGGCAGCCATGAAGTGGTTCTACAAGGACCCACAAGGGGAAATTCAGGGTACACTCTCCTTCACAAGCATGGAATATTAATTTATTAATAATAATTTACCTGAGGAATGCAGTGTCATGCATAATCACAGTGTTTGTGATTGTACATTCATATTTCTTTCCTGCTACCAGGTCCATTCACCACGGTGGAGATGTGTGAGTGGTTCCAGGCTGGCTACTTCACCATGACTCTACTGGTGAAGCGGGGCTGTGATGAGGGCTTTCAGCCACTGGGGGATGTCATCAAAATGTGGGGGCGTGTTCCCTTTGCCCCAGGGCCCTCCCCGCCGCCCCTGCTGGTGAGACCGCCACCACCAACGCAGCGCCCGCAGCCCAACCGGGGGCCCGCCGGGACTGTGAGTCAGAGCTCAGCCAATATAGAGGGTGGGGAGGGGAGGATGCAGACTGGAAGACAAGTTTGAATTTAACAGAATTCCAACTCAGTGAAATTAAATTTTGAGCTAAAAGACTACACAAGGGCTTTTTCTCATGTTAGCCCATGACACAAAACTTGCTGCTGTGCTTTTATAGCTTTTTACTTGTCTATTTGAAAAGGTCCAAAAGAAGTGTGAATGATGTCATAATGAAACCTCTGTCATGAAATGTACATTTTGCAATGCCCTACACTAATATGCACTGCTTCATATAAGTTCAGAGCATTGTAGGCTCCAGTACATATGTAACTAAAAATGCAATCTCTTTTTATATGTGACAATGTTTGTGATTTTGCAACTGTGACAGAGTGGCACTGTATACCTCATTTTAAAGAAATCTCATTTTAAGTTTGTTCATATGAAAAAAGAAAAAAAAAGAAAAATATGTATGTTTGTGTGGAAGAGGCACTGGGCTGACTGGAATATCTTTTACTCTCTTCTTTTCAGGGAAACCTGGACCAGGAGCGTCTGAAAAAGCAACAGGAGCTGGCAGCAGCAGCTCTTTATCAGCAGCTCCAGCAGCAGCAGCTATTCCAGCTCATTAACAGGTGGGCCTTCCGAGTGTGTGATGGTTTTACGTCACGTGTGGACTAGTTCGCATATAAATGTGTGCCATCATTTCTGTTATTTCATATTGAAGGAAATTTGACTTAAAATTTCTTGCTGTTTTTGTTTGTATGTTTCAGGTGCAGTGAGCAGGGTATGATGCCTCCGATGAACAGGTCGATGTCAGTGCCAGATACAGGGTCCATGTGGGACATGCATACCTCAGCTTCACAGCCATCAGGTACTTTTGATACTGCGGCTGGTCACCTATGCACACACATGCAGCAAAAATAACTAAGAAAATTCACTTTAATTTCTGTGCAGGTGGTGAAGCCAGTCTTTGGGACTTAACAATGAATCCTTCTACTCAGGGTCCAACTCTCGAACAGCTTCAAAAGGTGGGTTCAGTCCTTGAAACTAGACATTGTTTGTATTGCTGACAAACACAATTAATGGTCATTGCTGACAATATAGAAGCCAGGAGTTAGTGAAATCTATCATTGACTGTAATCTCAGTTAGTTCTTGCTACTTTGTTTGACTGTTAATGTTTCTTAAGCTCCAGCAGGAGAGGCGAGATGCTGAACTCAGGGCGAAGCGTGAGGAGGAGGAGCAACGAAAGAGGAGGGAGGAGAAGAGGAGGCAACAAGAGGAGCAGAAAAGGAGAGAGGAGGAGGAGCTATTCAGACGCAAGCAGGTGAGACAAACAAAGGTATTTTTTTTCTTCTTTCTATATATATATATATATATATATAAATATATAAATTCTTGTATGTTCTTCTGACACAAGGATTATGTCCATTTGTCATTAATTTGGACTATTGTTAGTAATGACTGTATCAAATGCACATTCATTAATTTCTTACATTAAGGGTAAAAAACATATTGCAGAGTTATCACCTGGCCCCAGTGCATGGGTGTGAAAATTTCACGTGCCTTGTTGGTGCTTTTAAAGGCAAGTCACCTAATAAAATATGTTTTACATTTGTCTTATCTTCTTGTAGTGTCGTCAGCAGCAGGAACTGATCATGAAATTGCTGCAGCAGGCACCCCAGCAGCAGGGACCAGGGGCAGGCAGCTCAGGCTGGAGTGGGGGTCCTTCCTCTGGGCTCTCTAAAACAGGAAAGTCCCCTGTTCTGGCTCTAATGGAAATGCAGCAGGAGGCAGAGAGACTTCTGAAGCAGCAGCATCAGCAGAGAGCCCAGCAGCAGAGAGATCGCGTGAGTTTCATTGATTTTTATACAGTGATGTTCATACATTTTTCAGGAATGGACATAATAAAGCTCATATTTTCAATTGTCATAATCACAGACTGATTCATTTGTGTTTCCAGCACACTGGCATGTCAATGGGGAGTTCCTCCATGGGTGGGCAGTGGGTGGATGGTGTTGGCATGTGGGGTGGTCCTGGAAGTATGGAAGGTAAAAGTGGCAGTGGAAGCTCTTCAGGCAGCATGGGCATGTGGGATGAGGCTGTCAAGAACCAAGCCAGCCTGCGTGGCAACAGCAACAACAACATGGGCTTAAAGAACAGTCGCAGCAGCCCATCACTCAGGTAAACACAGACTAAATAAACGTGAATGTGGTATTAGATGGGTCAGTTAAAATGAGGACATCTACTTGTCTTTGATTAGATCACTGTAGTTAAAATGCTTTTATTTGTGTATGTGATGTTCAGTGATCAGTACATGATGCGACGTAAGCGGACAGAGGAGGAGGAGAAGCTGCTGAAGCTGCTGCAGGGCATGAAGCCCCAAGACGGCTTCACCACCTGGTGTGAACAGATGCTGCATGCTCTCAACACCTCTGCCAACAACTCCACCTCCTCTCTGGATGGTAGGCTGATCAGCTTTTATGTATTTAGCAGTGGTGAGAATGAGGAAAGTTCAATCTCTACTAACTTCCTGGGGTTGAGAGTATAACCTAATTTTAGCATGTGTGTGTCCCAACAGTTGGCTATTGCTAAACATTTAAACTGTGTCTTTATTTAGTTGCCACAATCGTGGCATACCTTAAGGAGGTAGAGTCTCCCTATGCAGTGCTGGACTTCATCCGGTCCTACCTAGGGGACACAGTGGAAGCCAAAGAGTTCGCCAAACAGTTTCTGGAGCGACGTGCCAAACAGAAAGCCAACCAACAGAGACAGCAGCAGCAGGTAAGATGGAGTTCACAAGGTCTTTCTCCCCTCAGCAGGTAATGTGAGGTGAATTTGTTTGTCCATCTACAATCATTTTGGTTCCACAACAAAATATGAAAACTACTTGAATTTTCTTTTTATTAAACTTTCCTGGCATTTTGTCTGTATTGCAATAAGTTTCACTCAGCCAAATTGAGAGTAACTAAAAAAAGTACAGCATTTTGTGTACATGGCATTGCTATAAAGGTATAACCTTCACCCCCCATCCTACTAGCTTCAGTATTCCTCTTTTGCGTATGGAAAATGTGACTTATTACATACAGCAAAGAATGTTGTTCTCTGCATTTTCTGTCCATGTCTTCTATATCTGCTATAAGTCTATATTTTCTTAATTCCCATGCAATGCACCTCACTCACAAGGTATCTTTTTATTTTAATTTTTAGTAAATATATGTAGGCTTGAAATGACTAAACTTTCTGAGTGTGCTGTTTAAGTAGGACCTGTATGAATACAATCTCTCTTCTTTTTCATAGTTATCAAAGGAAGTGGCTGGCCTAAACATGAACTTCCCTCTACAGGTAGGCTTAAATGTTTCTCTACACTGATGGAGTTTGAGATGTTAGTGGAAGGAGTGTTGTGATTGTTGTTGTCTGTTGTCTCCTGCTGTTACAACATCCCTGACATGTTATATTTATTTATTATTATTTTAAATGTATTATTAGTGTTGTATTTAGTTGTACATAAATTGAGATTAATTGATCTCATGTGACACATGGACATGGAAATTCACTTGATATAGTCAAAAAAACAGTCACAGGTTAACTAGGAGCAAGTGCCAAGCATAAAGTTGGGATAAAAACAAGCCTTTTTTGATTTGAAAATAATAGAATATTTAAAGCAATATTAGGATATATAAAGTTAACCAGTGAATAATTGTTAGTGGTTCATCTCTTGGTTTTCTTTTCAGTTGTTATTTTTATGCACAATAGGCAATTCCTCTTTGATAAATTCTCCTCTCCTCTGCTTTACCCCTAGGACTCAATGCGAGGTATGAACCCCAGCACCCTGCAGTCCATGTTTCAAGCCAACCACATCGGCAAGACTGGTCTCTATGACAACCAAGGGGGAAAGATGAAAAAGAAACAGCCCATGATGCTGCACTCTGACCCCAGCATCTTAGGTATGTGACTTCACTACAGCTTAATAATCCTTCTTTTTTTGAAATCCTTCTGCTGTTCATCGTCAGAATCTATTCTTTAAATAGCTTGACCACTGTCAAGGACTGTGATTATGCAGAAGACAACCCGCAGATAAAACTCACCAGCTATACACTCCCTTGTCAAAAGTAGAATTTACTCACCCAAAGCAAAGCAAAGAAGGGTTTTAAGGTTTAAATATGAACTCACCCATTTTCAAACAGCTTATTAGTGTGTCAGACAGGAAGTCAAAAAGCCTAATAGCAAAATACAGGGATGGTATATAGCTTACATGTAAAATAGACAGTAGCAGGTGGTCACACAAATGTGTTATATGTAAAACTGGAATTTGGAACCACTGGTTCAAATACAGCTGTTTTATTCTGATAAAAACGCAGTCTGCAGGTTCTATAAGCTCTGGAGTTATTTACTCTCACAAAGACAGTTGTTTTTTGGCACTATTTGTTGGAAGTTCATATCATTTTTACACTTCATCTTTATTCAGCCTTCAATGAATAAGCCAGACCTTCAAACTTCTGTGTCTCATCCTCTCTCTCTCTCACACACTTTCTCTCTCTCTCTCTCTCTCACACACTTTCTCTCTCTCTCTCTCTCTCTCTCTCTCTCTCTCTCTCTCTCTCTCTCTCTCCTCTCTCTCTCTCTCTCTCTCTCTCTCTCTCTCTCTCTCTCTCTCTCTCTCTCTCTCTCTCTCTCTCTCTCTCTCTCTCTCTCTCTCGACCCTGCCCTCCTCTACTCCTTGCAGGTTACTCATTCCACAACACGGGCGATTGTCCGGGCCTGAATGAGATGGAGATGGTGGAGGATTACTGATGTGACGCCGCGCAGCAGCAATAGCTACCTGAGGCCTTCTGTCTTTTAATCAGACAAACCTGATGACGAATGTGCACTGCTGGGGGAACCGGGGGTGAGGGTAGGAAGGCAGCGTGAGTGAGGGGAGGTGCAGGATGGAGGCGCCTGGATCTGCGCCTCCTGACCTTTCCTTCCCTCTTGAAAGGAAAAAAGGGCTCCCTGCTGCACCAGTTGATCACTTAAGCAGGGGAGACTGGGGTGAAAAGGGGTGAGGTTAAAAGGAAGATGGGTATCCTCTGGCACTCAAAAGATTAAGCACCTTATACTGAACTAATGCACTTTATTGAGATGGGATTTGAATAGTTTTTTTCATGTGTGTATGTATGTGAGATTGTCTGGGAATCAGTGCACATACAGTATGTGTACATACACAATCTGTGTGTTTGGGTGTGTGTGGGCATCGCAACTGGAAGGGGTTGGTGAATGGTCGGGTTGTGAGGTTTTCAAAGTCAGGGGGACCTTTAGTTGAAACCTTATCAGAGAGCAAATCCTTTCTCAAAAGACAAACACTGTTGATATTTCTCTTGTTCAGCATTTTTTTTACATTTATATAAAAAGTAAAGCTATTGAAAAATGGATTATAAAAAGACTTGAAGATTTGCACTTGCCTAAAAAAAGAAATGATAAAAAAAACAACAAAAAAAAATCAAACAAATGGGTTTAGTTATAGAAGTGAATATTTTTTGGTGAATGTGTATGAATGACTGATGTGAGATGGTTGGTTTTTGTCCGTAATATACCAGTCTGCACAATGTTCCTTTTTCTTTTGTTGCTTACCAAGATGTATGAAACATAAGAGGCCATCTTTGTCCTTTTTTTTTTTTTTTTTTTTTTTTTTTTTTTTTTTTTTTTTTTTTTTTTTTTTTATTATTATTATTCTAATGTTCAGCGTGAATGTGTGTCTGTGTGTCCCTTCTCCAAACAGGGACTTGTTTCGAGTATGAACGAGAGAGAGGGCAATTGCACAACACATCCTTTCTCTCACCAGCTCTTCATCCCCACATAAATGAATTAGAAATGCACACATTTATAAATGTCAGCTTTCGCACTCATAACATGACCACCACTAGTTCATTTCCCCTAGCTTTTCCCCATTGGGAGCTGCCTCTAGCCCTGTGAGGACTAGTAGACCGGGCGAATCATGAGGGACGTGACGTTACTGTGTGTGCATCTTAATGAGAATGTGTGTTTGTGTGTGTGTTTTCAGAGTGCATGTTCATTTACTGGTCATAGAAATGAGTTAAGAATACAGGTACTCATTTGAATACATGTGCTTTTTTCTGTATGTGTATGAATGCACATTTGTGCCTAAGAACTTGGATAGGGTGTGTGGCCATTGAGACATTAACTCTTTTTTTGAGAGCAGGTGTGACGTGTGTCAGTGCTCAGCACAGTGTATGTAAAGTATGTACGTTTGTATCGTAAATAATTCTAGTTCAGTCTAGGGGTGATTCATCAAAAAGGTTAGTCCAGTATGTTTTCCTGGGGTGTGATCACATTGCCTTTTGTCAGCTCTCGAACTTGTGAATGAAAGGTGTCGAGTTTCTGACTCTGAAAAAAAAAAAATTGCATCTTAATGTGCGAGTGCACAGAACGGTGCATGAAATGTTAGCATATTGTGTTACTTATTCGTTGTTGCAATTTGATAATGACGAGTTTTCTTTTTTTAATGAAAAATATATATGAATATATACATTATATACAAAGTTTAAAAAGTATTTGGACTAAGATAATGAGCACTTGGGGCTGCTATTTTTGTTTTTTGTTTTTTTTTTTTTAATTTTTCAGTAATTTGTTTTTTATTTTGTTTCATTATTGCCATGTGAAGTGTGTGTATTTGTTTCTTAAGAAAATATTGAATGTATTCCAAAAAATGACAAGAAACCCTTGCTGATACCAGATATTTTTTTTCCTCAGAAGATTTCAAAAATGGAAACAATACAAAAAAAAAAAGCTTCAAAGAGTTTAGCGAGGTCTCTTTTTTTATTTTCACAGTAGAGAAGAAAAAAAACTTGGGATGGAAACAGTTGAACACACTGCCTCTACAATCCTGGTCGTACAAATAGTGACTAAGAATTCAAAGAAAGGACTTTTTTTATTCCATACTGGAGCTTTGGTTGTTTACAAACCACATGGATTTCTGTGGGTGCAGTTTTTTGTTTTTTTGGTTCATTTTGTTTGTCTCAAATTTGTTTGCTTCTAAAATGAGACGGGTGGGGTTTGCAAGTGCGCTTCTGCCATATGGACATTAAGTGGCGTTGGATTTTTGTCTTTTTTTTTTTTTTCTCCATGAGACAGAGTGGCAGGCATCACTACAACATGGACAAGATCCTTGAGTTGGACCCATATCTGATCATGGATTCTGAGACTTGATCGACCATGGAGCAGAGGCGGGAAAATCAAGGATTGACTCTGTTTTGTAGAGAATGGAGTGCAGGGCTGCATAACCCTGGAGGGAACAGGGAGGGCGAAATGAGAACACCTTGGTTCTTCATCTTCACCTAAACCCTCATTAGCACTCACACCCTGTCCTCAGCAACTCACCTATGCACTTTTGTTCATTCAAGCTGTGAGGTACCATTTTGGGGATGGGAGCACAATTACAACAGGAGGATTGCAACGACTTTGACTTAGTCACTGAAAAAAATATTCCCAAACCGAAAAAGAGAGACTTGAGAAGCATGCCTTCTCCCACCTCCTGTACATATTCATATTTTTGTATTATCTTTCAGAGTAGAAAGTAAATTTACAAATGGATGAAGGAAAATTCTTGAGACACTGATAATATGGAGTGAATGTTCTTTAAGAATACCAATCTTTTTGAAAATAGTTTGAGAGACTCGCTGTGAGTTTCCCTTAGTTTGCCAGTAACCCTGAAATAACCGGGGATGGAAGGGAAAACCACATGGAACATGGACTGAGGTGCTAGATGTGCTACAGCATCTGCGAAATGACTGATATTTACTTATCCAAGTGGATGTTGCGGCGCTTGCAAAGCTCCACCATGAATGTTTGCCAACATATGGAGCAAAGAGGCAGACATTTGCTTTGAAGAACTGTCAACAAGGATGCTTCCACTTCGTGTCCCAACCTGGTGACTGCCTTGAGAGCTTATAGCATGACCGCAGGAGGGGAAGTTCTTGGCATTGGTGAGACATGTTTGCCCAGTTTTCTGTGCTTGTACATTCATGACTTTTAATATTTTATTCACGGATTAACGATTAAATAAAACAATGTTCAGGCTGCATGGGAATGACGCTTTATTTTATTTTTCTGTCTTCTCACAGGTTCCTGGCTGTGCTTTATTTGCTGCCCTCTACAAGGAGGATCTAATCTACAGCCATCGTGTGAACCATCCGACCCAGAATATCTCCTTTTGAACTTAAATACTAAGAAACTTCTTGACCTTGGACTTGGCAGACCATTGGCATAATGAGTTGGACAGTTACCAGATGAAGTTACGGGTTCATCACCCATGGATTCCATCTGTGTTGGAAATGTTTGGCTGGGCATTGGATTGGCGCTCTCCTGCAATAGTATAAAGGAACACAAATTTCCCAGATGTCATCATCCGTCTCAGCCTGAATCTCTTGGGTGGATTAGTTCAGGTCTTCTTACAGAGTGGTCAGACCTGCCCTCCTGCTCACACATCTGTGTTTGGTTTTGGTGGATGTGGCTAAATTACACCTAGGCCACTACACATCCCTGCAGCTGTAGAACTGGAAGAACTGAGAGAATTGTACAAAAAAGACTTAAATACATGACAAAACACAAATACATGGATACACGTCTCATAGATTCTTAGAGTCCAAAGGAGTGGCAGACACTACATGCACACTTAGAGCAAAAGCATTGTACACACAGTTACTTTGCCTCTCCTCTGGAACTGCGTCTGCTCACCTAATAGGGCTACATCAACATCAGTTCACACATAAATGCAGACACAAGCATCAGTTCTCAGCACTATAAAAGCTGAGCTTTGTAAGTAATGTAAATGTTTGTGTTTTGATTATTCTCAATAGGATTTGCTTTATTTCTCTGTTCAACATGCCTTAAATTGTATAGTTTAGTCCTGAATGGCTAACTGAAAATGTTCTAATTTGGAAACCACCTGGTTCACTGTCCTCTAAAGTTAAAGAAAGAAGAGCATTTAAAAAGACTGTTTCCTGCCGGCTAACAAACATGTCTATTCTGTATTACCTTCGTAATGTTCATCTGATCACCATTAAAATAACTAGTTAGCAAAAGAATAGAGCAGCTTGGTGGTCTTTGGTTAATCAGACTGTGCCGGTGGTTGGCTTATGTTGCCCCTTTGGTTTACTTCAAATGAAGAGTGGATTTGTTTAGATTTTCTTTGTAGATGATTGCTATAAATGCAGGCTAAATTCTGTCCTGAGTGGAGCTGAGCTGATGGGCTGGAATGCACCAACTTGTGCTGTCTGATTAATGTTGAACTGAACCAGACTGGCAGGTCATTTTTGAATTGGGATACAAGTTTCCTTTCCTTTTTTTGGACGTACATGGTACTTTTTACAGTAATGAGATGATGGCTTGGACTTGTTAGAGAAAGCTTACATGATTGTGGGTCTTGACACTAAACCTTCAAGTGGGTCACATCTGGGCCTGAGTTGGCCTCTGTTCTCTGTGAACCCTGGATGTGCTGCTGACCATCTCACAAGGCACTGACCAGAGGGTTCAGTCTTGTCTCTCATTATGTGTATATCTAATTGGATTTGAGAGATTGTTTTTAGTCAATCAATAGATTTTTCCTTGTTTGTATCCTTGATTGCTTAAAAATGTGCTGTTTTTAAATCTCAATGGCAACTGATCTTTGTAGTATACCATCAGCCTAGATGTGTAATACATGTGTACATTTTGATAAGCTGATATGTTGGTGGATTATTATCTGCCATAGTTTACTATTTAAACTGGGGTAGCCATGGTAGCTGCCAGTATACCATAACCGTTGAATTGATACTGAACTTTAAAAAAACATATATAACAAAAAAACGAGGTTGGACATTTTAAAAAAGCTAATACTGTGTGGAATAGGTGTTGGTCAGTCATTCAGTCTTAAAATGATAAACAGTAGTTGTTTGCAGTTCATTTGACTTCATGTTGTTTGCAGTTCATTTATGATGAGATAACCTGCAGTACTGTGTTGTCAAAAAGTCCTGGATATTTGGTTGTTGTCTTGGAAATCATCCTGACATGGTTTGTCCCCCCAACAGTGTTACTGGCCTAAAAGATCTAATGAAAAGTATTCTCCAGTCAGCTCAGCTCCTTTTGCTTGATAAGTCTTTGAATGTTGTTAAAATAACAGCATAAATGTAATGAAACTGTTTTGGAAAAGAACAACTAAAAGTTATGTAAATAGTTTGGCTTTTGTTTGTTTGAAGAACAAAATAAATACTAAATAAATGGCATTCAGCAGTGAATGAGTGTGTTAATTATTGTCAATGATAGCATATATGAATTTAATATGAGTACAATAGATACTACATTCCATTTCACTGTAGAATATATTGTAAGTTTTAGATATTAAATGTCTTTTTAGTTTATTATACTATAATAGTATAAGTGCTCTTCGCGATCTGAACCTTTTGGTCGTACAGAACAGAACAACTTCCTCAAAAAAACATGCGTGATGACGCATTTGAACGTCATTACCTCAATTCTCGCGATACCTTGAATCACATGGCCGCCTTCAGTGTTTACAACTCATGATGAGCTGGTATATGAACACAAAGTCCTGAAGTGGAAGGACGACGTGTAGTGTTGTGTGATACCTACATTTTCCGGCGTCAGTTAATATTCCTCTACCGTCGAGAAGAAACGTGTGTAAGTGCGAGGAGAACCAAAGAAAAAGCAAGCCACAACAGGTATGTTGGCATCAAGCTGCTAGTTTAAGCTAATGCTAACATGAGGTAACGTGAGGTTGTTGATGTCTCTTTCGTCAAAGGACTTTAAAGGAGGTTGAAGCGTTTAATTTGTCCCCCGAAATATGTACATGATTCAGTTAACGCAGACAGACCATAATATGGAGAAAAACGTTCGACGAGTGTTCATATTATTTGTACCTGTCGAGCTATTGCTAAATGCTAGTTTGTAATGGTTGGTAAATGGCATATCACGAGCTACAGGTGTTTGTGTGGTTAGAGTCATTTATTGCTTTAAATGAGAATGTGCTTTTAATAAACAGTATTAAAAACTGGAATAATAAGATGATCTGGTTATATATTTCTTTACATTATTTAGATGCATGTTTTTCATCTTTTGTGCTTTTGTGAACATGATCTCACCTGTTCTGTTCCCTACCCTTAATCTTTGGTGGCCCAGCTGTTTTTCTAGAATAGTGGTAGCTGTGATGTCCTCGACCCTCGGCAGACTCAAACATCCACACTGCAGGAAGAAGCACTACCCCAGTAGCACTTACCTCACTCACGTCTGACAGCCAACTGTGTGACCCCAGGAAGAGGAGTTGATAGAAGACTTTGATACACATACAGAGATGTCTGACTCTGCTGGAGGTGGTGGTGAAACTGGAGGGGTGACTGGTACAGTGCAGGACTCAGAGGCTGATAATGAGCCCCCTCAACACACCTCATTTCCACCTGAAGATGACCACTTGGAGGTGGTGGAGACCGTAGAAGAAGGGGCACCTCCAGCTGCTAAGCGGCTGAGGATGAGTGGGGAGGAACAGATTCTGGAGCAGGTTCCTGAGCCTCTCAAGATGTCTGTAGAACCTCTAGCACTGGCTGGTTTGCTACAAGAAGAGCCAGTTGAACCAGAACAAAGTAAAGTACTTGTTTCAATTAAGCTATATCTATAAATGAATATTTTGCATGTCTGGAATATCTTGAAGATAAATTAGTTAATCTGCATAAATTTACTATTTAAATTGAAACACAGGAGAAACACCACAGTGTAAAGAAAAAGGTCAAGGAGGGGAAGAGGTGTCTGTCATTCAGGGAACTGATGAAGAATGTCATGAGAATGGAGATGGAGTGCATGATACACCCTTACAAGAGGGGGAGGCAAAACCAGAGGAGGAGTGCAATGCTAACGGATCTGCCGACAGTCCCAGTGAAGGACAGCAGTAAGTGGAGAAACAAGACAGGTTTATATTTAACCTCAGGCTGCACATACCCAGGGGTAAAGATACTGCAGGAACACCATCAAGTGAGCTATTTAAAACAGGAGTTTGTGGGGGGTTGGTGATGTTATGCAGTGACTATGATGTTGAGAAATATGTTTGTGAAATGATGAAAGAGACTTTTTTTTTGAGAGTACTGCAGAGCAGGAGGATTTGCTTTATGCAATTTGTCAATACAATCTAAAAAAGATACAGATTCAAATACTGACCAGAATGTCATAATGCCAGTATATCTGGTCAAAGATGGCCTAAGTGTTGAGTGTTTAAGCATCACATTACACCAAAATCACTTTTAACACAATTCCTGCTATTTACAATCAGTTTTTTGTTGACTTTTGATAACTAAGGGAACAGGTCTCACACTGCATTCAAATGTGCATGAAAATATCAAAAATATCTGTTAACAAAGTGGTTAACTGAGCAGACTATCCAGTAATGATGAGCAAATTTATTACAAAGAAAAAATGTTTTGTTTTTGTCACAGTATCAAATTTATAGTGTCATACACAGAAAAAAAAAGATATTGTACCATACCGTGAAATTCTAACTGCCCAAGTCCTCCATTGACATAATTTATTGTAAAAAAATTATAATACTTAAGTACTATTACGAGAAAGCACCAGAGACGTTTGAAAAATCCTGTGCACACGTATATTTATTTGCATGTAATATTATAAATATATAAACCATAATTTGTAAACTGACACAAAATTTGAAAGAGAATTGCGCTGTTTTAGACTGTAAAACTAAAAGAAACTTCAGTCAAATGCACCCAGGCATATTGTCACTTTCTTCACATCTAAGCAGGACAAAGTAAGAAAGAGTCTGAGCACTAAATATTATAATAACTGATAATATTTAGCTGTTGCAGCAATTTGAGCTAGTGTAATTGCCTTGTCAATGTTAGTTGTGTGAGCCATTGCTCTCCATACCCTGTACATTTTACAGGTGCTCAGGTTGTTATTGGCTAGCAAACAGTGTCTCAGCTACACAGTATTAACTGATTAAATGTGTAATATTTTCTGTCACCATAATGGTAAAAATTGAAAATGCCATGGGAAAATGGTGGAGTTTATAATTTTGTGCCCAGTGTGCATTGATACTCTGTCTAAACAGAGCAGCTCTAGAATGGATATGTCGTCCTGGCATGCCCACTATCATTAAACCATATATTCAGATGCCTGCATATACAGGTATATCCTAATAATGGGAAATTAAAATGTTAGTGCATTATTTGAGACTGTTGAGTGATTTATTTGTTTTTGCTTTACAATTCTCTAACTGAGGAAGTGTCTCCATCTGTCCTTCAGGCTTGGTTTGGAATTTGCCAAGAATCCCCAGATGCTGACTGGTTCATGGGCTGAGTACTCCAATTTCCCAGAGAATTATCTGAAAGGCTGCAAATGGTAATGTATTTGAATATTAACCTAATTTAGCATACACAAAAAATGGTGATTTGAATAAAAGTCTAATACCTTATTGTGAGACATTTTTTCAATACCATAAATCAGTAAAGGCTATGACATGGACCTGTGTATTTTACATTTTTACCCAGTTTGGGTAAAAATTTACCCATTTTGATCTTCTGGATTACAGTGAGAAAATAACTTATTGTCCAAATCGATTCAAAGGGCCAATTGTATTTATTTTATCCTCTTTTGTGGTAACAGAAGTGCCACTACCTAACCGTTACCCATCTTTTTCTCCTCTTTTCTGCTCTGCTACCCCAGGGCCCCTGATGGTTCCTGTATCCTGACCAACAGTGCAGACAATGTGCTCCGTGTGTACAACCTGCCACCAGAGATTTACAGCTATAACTGGGACTTGCTACCAGAGATGGTGAGGGCACCTGTAGCTTCCCATCAGTGCCCCCCCTTTTGATGGAGTATAGTAAAATAGCTGGACAAAGAAATGTTTCTTGGTAGTATATACCGTGCATACACCCTTAATGTACTTCTGTGCAAAATTCACAGTTTCTGTCAGATGAAAGACATGTTTAGGGCTCTCTTATAGACTTTACACATGACAATGTTTTAATTTATCAAAAACTAAAGATCATATCTAGTGACACAGGACATCTATGAAATATTTTTTATATTTTTATATATATATATATATATATATATATATATATATAATAGTATAATAGTTTTTTTATAGACATTTTTCACTCTCCAAACATATGGGTGTCAGTAATAAAGTTAAGTTTATTTAAATATTCCTAGACTTGTTTGTGAATAATAGTATTTCACTGCTCATCCATACACTCCAGTTCTTCAGTTTATTTATAGTTTATTATACTGATATTCGATCTGAATATTTTTACTAGCCATTATAAAGCTTTTACAGACACACCAGCAATGTCTGTGTGGGGATTTAAATTTAAAGCTAATGACTTTTATCTTAGTCATAGAAAATTTTGAGTAAATGTTTTAATGTCTGTATTGTGGTTGAGACATTTGATTTTTGGAACATTGTCTTTTTTGTGAATTCATGATATAATTTGTCATAAAAGGTCATTGACTTGTGTGGAATCTGACCTTTTTTTTTATAAAGATTGAAGGTTGTTGTTAGACTTCATTATTGAATATGCTCCAAAAGTACAACAAAACAAAAGTAATAAGTCAGTGGCATTTGAAAATGTGTGGAATATTAATCAGTTGAGTATTTTACGTTGAACACTTTGAGTTAGAGTGAAATAACAAATCTGTCTTTTTGGTTGTGGAAAATATTAAATGGTCAGCCAATATATATAATCAATTACCTTCATCACAGAGATTGCAGAAAGAAAAAAAAAGTGAAAATGAGCTACAGCTTGTGAAATATTACTACAAAGAAGAAGTGTGTGATTGAAGTTTGTAGCATTACAACTAAAATCCCATTGTTCATTTGAGTTACCCTGCCTGACCGTCGCTTTCTTTGCATATGTCTCTATTGCAGAGTCCAGTGCTGAGGATGGCAGAGGGAGACACCATCTATGACTACTGCTGGTACCCCAAGATGAACTCTCTGGATCCAGACACTTGCTTGTGAGTTGAAATTGATCCTCTACAGACTATTCTGTAAGCCTCTGCTCTCAACAGCTGAATAGATGAGACATTTATAGATAAGATGCTGGATGTTTTTATCTAGATCATTGATGCTTAGACCAGGAAGCTGTGTGATTATTTTTGAGACAACATTTTTTATGTGTGGGCCTGGGTTTCTTTTTAAAAACCTGTAACTCGTTCTTTGATCCTGATGGTATTTGCTGTCATTGTGGGTACCAGCGGTCAGCATGCAGAAAAACTGTAAAGGCGGGCTGATGTAATACTTTGTGTCTTCCATCCAGAAGCATCAATGGTCACTGTCTTTTTTTTGTTGTGTCTTTTGACTAAAGCAAGAGTCCACCACCAACTGGATTAGAAAGTATTTTGGGACTAGGAGCACAGAATGACTTACTTTACATCAGATAGTCCTTTGTGCACATGCCAATGCTTAAACCTAGACTGGGCCTTATGAATAGAGAGCTGGACTTCGTCGCAGTCTACTCAGCTGTTTGAGACCCATGATGACCCTTTGCAGCATGTTTCTGCCCATGTACATCACTCTCAAGCCCAGATGACACTTTGAAGGCCTCATAGTCTCCTGACTTCAGGACTCTTCCTTTGTCTTTTTTATCTTTTGCCATGTGTGAACATATGCTGTGGCAGACCTTTACATTGTGGTGCTTATAACATCATATGTCAAGCCAATCTTAATGTATGGCTCGGAATGTTGGACCTTGAGAAAGGAAGAGAAAGAGGAATTAGCTGGCTACAAAGGATTCTCAAAGTATCCCGACTTCATCAAATAAGAACGATAACAGGTTACACAAATGTGTAACTTGTCTTCACTGTGGTGAATGAAGATCATCTGTTAGTAACACTGTGAGTAACACAGGCCCTGTTACAGAGTCCTCTAATCCAGGCCCTTTTGGGTGGAAACAGCAAAACAATCAACAAACACTTTTTATGGGGTCAGTTAACCACTTCAGGGGCCTATGTGTTTCTGTCAAAGCTTTACAGAGTCCTGCCTGTTGTGAGGAAGAGGATGGCAGCAGGAGCTGACAGTGTATACAGTTGTCTTCATCTGTGTCTGCCTCATATCAGAGACAAGCTCCTGCAGAGCACATCCATGTGGTCAGTCATGCTCAGAGTAGCTTGTTAAGAGAGCAGCCAGATAAAAGGTTACGGTTGTGACTGTCAAACTTGTTTTGCTACCACCTTTTCTGTCTTCCACCCTCCTCCCCCTCTTCAAATCCCCCATTTTGTTTCTTGTTCTTCCCGAGTACTCCTTGAACTTGGTCTGCCAAAAGCCATTTGTTATTGATGCCCCTCCTGTAGAGAGGGAATAAGGGCCCCTGTTAGAGCATGGTTAAGTTGTATTGAGTTCTAGGCATTGCTCCAAGCTAGCAGCAGTCTAGCATTATAATTGGGCATTTCCCTGCTCTGGAATGAAGCTGCGGCTCAGAGGGGTTATAACAAAACTCAGCACCTCCAGTAGGGGCTAATATCCGTTTGTCTAATTGAGCCACAGTAATGTTTTGGCATGTTTTCAGTTGCCAATAATTAGAGTTTAAAAGGCATGATTTAGTTTTTTGCACGAATTCAAATCAAGAAGAATGTGTTTTGGTCTTATGTCCTTAATACATAGCACAATGCTGTGTGTATGGTAACTAGTATTGATAGACTCCGGTGAATGCAACATAACTGAGGCTGGAAACAAGAAAATAAATGAGGATGTGTTTGGGTCATATATGATTTACAAATTTATATCTCAAAATCAAATTTCAGCTTGCAACTGCACAGTAAATATGGTATTTTAGATTTAACTCATTTGTTATCTGATATTCACTAACTACAAAGAAAAGTTTGACTAAATTATGTATCCTTTGTTTTAAAAATTATTTATTCAGTAGTTACATCATTACCATCATTGGCTATTATTATTATTTTCCTTCTTATCTCACAGTCCTCTCCCCATAGCTCACTCTCTGGTTTGCCTTTCTTTTTGCCTCTTCCATAGTCTTGCCAGCAGTAGCCGTGACAACCCAGTCCATATATGGGATGCATTTTATGGAGAGGTGCGAGCCAGTTTCCGACCCTATAATCACCTGGATGAGCTGACAGCCGCTCACTCCCTCTGCTTCTCACCTGATGGCATGCAGCTTTACTGTGGCTTTGACAAAACAGTCCGAGTCTTCTACACAGAGCGTCCAGGCCGAGACTGTGAGGAGCGGCCTACAGTAGGTCAGTTATTATCCAGCAAGTCCCAGTGTCTCAGTATAAAGCACCCACTTTGGTATTATTTTGTTTGTTTCTATAATACTTAGTAGTTCAAAGAAATCATCTCAATGTCATTTGTGGTTTCTTTTGTTCATTGTTATAAATTAATATTAAACACTTCTTGAAAGTGATAAAATATTCATGTTCTAAGATGGATCTAAGATGGATGATGGATTCATCCAACAATACAAACAATAAGAAAACAGGAACTCTGTATTAAATGTGAAATTGGTTGTTTCTTGGATCCACTGAGTTCCTGCTAACAACTGACTGTCACTATCTGTGTTGTGTGTGGCTCAGGTTTCCTTGAACAAACAAGATCAGTTTTTATTTTGTACTTCCTGAGAAAAATCATTGTCACATACTTAAGTCTGAGTGTGCTGAAAGGTTCTAATGGACTGAATGAGCTGAATTAGTTTTCTTATGTTCTATAGCACCAAAATAACCTTTGTCAGCAAATGTGTTTTATGTTTTGAGTCCAAGGTTTCTGTTCGTCATCTTTTTTTTTTTGTTCTTTTGTAAGTGTCAACAAACAACCATGGTAACACATGAATGGAAAAATGTTTTTTGAGGTCATGAGTAATCTTCAGCTCTGGTGTGTTGGCAACTCAACACTCAGCTCTGGTGGATTACTGCTGTCTATGGTTTCTTGTGTGTTTGGCTGCTTCATGTCTACTTGATAACTAATAACTGCAAATTATGCAGATATGTATGGTTGGTCCCAAAACCAGGTTATGTGATCCATGCGAGGTTATGTGCCAAACCCTCGTTTCTGTCTTAATGTTCCAAAAATGTGTCTTTTTGCAAAAGTAAGAAAGAGGATGACTTGGAAAGGAGTGAGCCATAAAAAGAAACAGATGATTCAAATGTGACTGAGTGCACAGTTGAGGAATATTTTTCTCTTAGAGAAATAATCAAAAATGTAGGCATTGCCACAATGTCAAAGAGTAAAACTGAAAAGCTCCAAAAAAACAAGCTCTGTGAAATGTCACTCTTTTTTGCTGCAGTAAAGAAGCAGGGCCTAAGTGGCATCATCTCCTGCTTTGGCTTCAGCCCCTGCCAGTCTGTTTACGCCTGTGGCTCTTACTCCCGTTGCGCTGGCCTCTACTCCTGCCAAGACGGCACCCTGCTGGCTCTGCTGCCCACCCGTCATCACGGAGGCCTCACCCATCTGCTCTTCTCCCCTGATGGCAACTACCTGTACACTGGTGGCCGCAAGGTGAACACATTAATGCACAGCACACAAATAAACAGTGCAGACAAGAGATCGTAACACTGCTTCATTGTAACACAGTGATGTTGCATTGAGGAAGTAGGTTACACTTGAAAAGCTTATTGTTCCAGGATGGATGGTAGAAGGTGGCATGTAATCGGTCTGATTAACCATTAAGGCCATCCCCACATGTGCAAATGCATTAACATTTCTGATGTAGACATTGTGTTACTTCAGGCCTATTGCACTTCTTTTGATTAGAATCAGTCAAATATATCTAAAAGTCACCTTTTTTTAAAGTAAATTTATTTGATTCACTGTCAATATACACTGATTGGAGTTGTTTTACATTGATAATATGGATTTAAAAAATGCTGCCAAAATAATAGAATTTTAAATGTGATTTAAAAACTTTAGAACAATTAGATTCATTGCAATTATTCATGGATGTCATGTCAGTGTGTTAATGCTTTGGTTATTATGGCTGAGAGGAAATATTCATTCAGCAAAATGTCAGTGTGCTGCAATGAATATCTACTCTAATTTAGAAAATACAGGGCTATTTGTCTTAGACTCAGGAGTGAGTTTAACATGAACAGAAGTTGACTTCAAGTCAATGGCTGACGGCAATAAAAAGACAATAATGGCACCAAACTTAACCTCTTTTAGGGGTATTTTTGTTTCTTAATTTAAGCTTTATATCATAATGTGTCATGATGTTCGTAATCACAGATTCACTGTGATGTTATTGTTAATTGTGGTCTGAAAGTAAAAGACCTTAGATACTGTCCAGAATGTTTCTTTTGACTCCATAACCTCTCACATCAGACTCTGTGATTCTGTGTTTTTTTTTTTATTTCCCTCACTTCATGTCCCCCTGATCAGATTAAATATCAGATAAAGATAAATATACAATAGTTATAGTTATTCTTATGGGTCCCACTGTTTCTGTAGGATCCAGAAATCCTGTGCTGGGATTTAAGAGAGCCGGGGAAGGTTGTGTTTTCACTCAAGAGGAATGTTGCCACTAACCAGCGCATCTACTTTGACCTGGACCTGTAAGTTTTTTTTTTTACTTGGTGAAATGTGTGTATGCTTGAACAGTAATAAAGTGGCAACTCTGCCCTGAACTCGTAAATACAGTTTCTACAGTTCAGGAATGGTGTCACTCGTCCTGCTTTTCTGCATCCTGATTCCTCCATGTTGACTTGGGCTGACCACAGTAGGAACTTGCTCTGTATTTTCTGTGTCCTGTAGGTCAGGCAGGTTCCTCCTGAGTGGTGACACAGAGGGAGTGGTGACAGTATGGGACACCCAGACAGCTCCTCCTGATGGTAATGAAGAGCTACTACAACCTCAGCTGAAGTTCCAGGCCCACTGGGACTGCACCAATGGCATCAGGCAAGTCTGACCCGTCCTAGTTAGGCCAGTGACACAACATGAGTGAGTTATTTTTAGCATATTACTGTGCCTTATCACATTTAGTGAAACAAAATACAGAAATCCTTGTTCAAATAATGTTCCACATATTACACTTGCACAAACGGTTTAATATAAAGTCTGTGGGTCTATAAAGGTTGTGGGTCTGGTTGGAGCTGAGATGATATTGGAGATTATTTACCTCAATTCTAACTGTCGTATGTCCTGGAGGGAAGGAGGGGAAATCCCATAAGCATATTTCATTAAAGTGGAAGGAAACGTCTTCACCAGTTTATCCATCATATTGGTAGCAGCTTGTTCCTAATGGGTAAGGATCAAACTGAATGTGGTTGAGTTATATTAATTGACTGTTGTTTTTCTGGTTGTGTTTTCTTGGCACAGGCACAGATCATACAGAGTAAACAGCATCCAGTTACAGAGCTGTAATGTTGCACAAAATGGATTGTTTTTGCGTTGTGGGAAAAATGTAGCATAGTAACCACAGCCTATATTTATGAAAAATGCAGTAAATGGCTCTGTTGCAAATAAGTGATTCATATAATGTTGGTTTTCTTCACCAAATAGAAGAAAGTAGCTGGTAAGCTAAAACAATTCACCATTATTTAGATTGAACTTGATGTACAGTATATCCCATCCCATTATGGAAATAATCTCTTCCTTGTATCTCATTTTCTCCCTTCCTGGTCTGTTCTTCCTTCCCACAGTATTCATCCCTTCATGCCGTTGTTGGCGACATCCAGCGGGCAGCGGCAGTTCCCATGGCCTGGCGACAGCGAGGGTGAGTCGGCTTCCGACGGCGAGGGAGGCGAGGGAGGTGAGGCTGTGATGTCACCACAGGAGATACGACAAGACAACGCTCTGACTCTGTGGTGGGCCGGACAATTCAGCTCTGCCATGGAGGGGAACCAGGAGGCAAGCGCAACAACAGTGGAGGCCTGAAGCTCTCACTTCAAGCGGCTGACACAAATTGAGTTACACTTTTGTGAAGTTTATTTTGGGAAAGTTGAATCCTTTTTTCTGTCAGAAACATTGATAAGTGGGGTGGAAAAGTGTTATAGGATCCTTTTTTAAGAAAAACTGCCTATTTAAGCATTATCACGTTTAGACGCAGTCCAGATAAATAGAATCATTAACTTATCAAGTTTACAATTAGGTCAGTAATAGAATTAAAATAAAAGCATTATTGAACAGCACACAACATTCTTCCTGGGTTACGTGTTTAAACAGGTCCTTTTGTTTTATTGGCAGTTTGTTTTGCTTAAACTGTAAAAGCTGATAAAAGCATGGTTTTCTTCAAGACCTTACTCAGGTTAATACAAGAAGTGGACTGGGCCTTTATGATTCCCTATTTTGTTATTGAACTGGCGGGAGAACATTTTTAAGAAGAAATGTAATAAGTTCATCATTTTTTCTTTTTCTTTCTTTCTTTCTTTTTTTTTTTTTTACTTTGAATTATTGAACGGTTTGGTTTAGACAAACTACAGTCTGGTTTGCTGAAAAAAAATCTCAACCATGAGGTGTCGACTCACTGAGCAAACCTTGATTTTTGAGTTGTGCTCATGAAAGTGATGATTAATCCATGTGAGTGCGTGTGTGGCTGTAACGCTGCCCCAGAGATTCTTAACTGCTATCAAACACAGAAAGTGCCATTTGTTCTTGAGCTTTGCTTTTTGTAAACTGATGGAATCTCCTCCTGTTTTTAACTTCTTGTTTTAAATGGACGCACCTAGTCATTGTGTCACTTCGTGCATACCCACAAAATGTATATTTTTGTAAAGCCATGATGTTAATCCTAATGTGTGAATGTATACTCTCTACACAGTCTACTTGGTGACTGTGACCTTATAACATTCTGTGAAAGTCTTGAATTAATGGGTACACATGGAAAATGAGCCTCCTACAGGATGTACTCTGATCACATTTGAAACTCGTATGAGTGATGGTTTGCATAATTCTAGCGTTGCCATCAGTCTATTGTGCTTTGCTGTTGTGTGTTTGTGTTTATGTTGTGTTTGTCAGAGGCTCCACATGCTTCAACCAAAGCCTTATATTTTTAGAAAAAAAAACAGCTAAATATTAATATTGAAGCCTCTGATGGTTGGAGTTTCACTTCCTGGAACCCAAAACTGGTGCCAAGCAATTGTAGCTACAATCTGGGAGCTATTATTTCACAATATAATACAAATTTATGCTGTGCCAGGAAATGTTAGGCCTTGATGTCACTCAAGTCTTGTGATAGAAAGCTTTGTCTACAACAGGTGGTTTTCTGGTGGTTTTATTCAAGCTGGTGTGAATTAAAAGCATATCTCATCACGCATTCATTACGTGTATTCATTTTTTGTCCTTTCTGTTAAAGGAGCTTCACAGTTAGATGACCTGTAATGAATATCAGACGAATGCTAAGGGATGTTGCACTTGAGTCAAGAGGCAGCTCTTAACCGCTGAAGAGACTATTGGCTTTCACTTATGAGATGGAAACTATTCATAGCTTTCACCTTTCTCTCGCATATTCTGTATTATGTCGCATCCTCTCATATGTTTGATTTTCTGAAACCACAGGGGCTTGCTGAGTAGAGAGCCAAGTTGGAGAGCTGCAATGTTTTGTTGTGCGGGTTGCTTAGCGACCGTCTCCGACTTGGGAGAGGAAAGTGGGTAGGAAGATGATGGGAAAGAAAATTTGGGGCAGAAAATGAGAAAAAGCCAAACAAGTGTAATAAATAATGCAGTGGTGGTGTGATAGCTACTTGTTTGTCTGATGGTCTGGACTCATCTAAATCTCTAAATCTGAAGCCGTGGGTGTGGTCACTACATTTCCTCGGGCTTGATGTTCTGTTATAAAATCTGTGAGATGATGTGACATTTTTTAATATCTAATATGTTAAACTTGGGGCCATATGGTGGTCCAGTGGCCCATTGTTGCCTCATATCAAGAAACTAATTGGTTTCAGATCCTGGTTTGACTGAGACTTTGACCTTTCTGTGTGGCGTGTGCACGTCAGTTCTCTCTCAGTACTCCATTTTCCTCCCACTGTTGAAAAACATAGTACATAGTGGGAATGGTTTGTTTCCGAGTGTTGGCCCTGTGATGGACCGGGTGTGCCCTGCTTTTCAAGCTGTATCAGCTGTAACGTGTGTTTGAATGTATCACAGGTAGTGAAACACTTCAGTCATAAAGACCCTGCAGAGCCTCTTGATATGATTTCCGTTCACTGCAGTGTTACAACTTTGGTTCCATCTTAGTGTCCAGCAGGAAAACAAGATGCACTTCACATCATACCAAAGTTTGAAGCTAAATGGTTCATGTTCTAAGAGCAGGAATTAGTTGAGAGCGAACCAGAGCTAGAAGGAGACTCAGCTCTGGTCTTTCCATTCTTCTTGTGTCCAGAAGTTCAGCTTGTGTCTTTGAATAGAGATAATATGCAAACACTCAACATGAGCATGTGTTTTCCTCGCCATTTTGGGGATATGAGATGTAGATGAAAACCAAAAGTGTGCCGACTTCAAAACGTCTCCTGAACTTGAGGGTTATTGTCCTGTGGACTTTCAGTGTCAGCTGTAATATGACGCTACAATGTTTGTTCCTATCGAGTTCTTTGCCTCAAGGCTAACCACCATTTTCGGTGCAGTTGTTCCGCATCGGGCTTGCTAAATCCATTACATTATGCCTCTGAATTGCACAACAATCCCCAAATGTTAAACGAACCATGTATTCCCTGTGTCAAACACTCCCCACCTCCTGGGTTCAAACCACAAATTACATTTCATAGGTATTGATGTCAGTGTTAACTTTTTGCATTCAAGTCCTATTATCTGTAACAGAAGCTGCACAATATGTCACATGTATAGAAAACAGCATCAGAGCTGCGTTACTAACGCCATGTTGACAAAGTGCGTGTGTTGTCGCACAGATGACAGCGCAGCCATTATCTTCATCCCAAAGGTGGTTGCAGTGCCATCTTTCCACTTGTGCGGTTAATGAGCCAATCCACATCAAGTGTTGAGGCTTTTTGGGGGGGGGGGGTGTTTCTGCACTTCTTTGCATCCTCTGTCTGTCTCCATGCTCTTGCATGAGTACCTTCCATTAGACGCGCCGACACAAGCCCGGTCTGTGCACTCATCACCAGAAAAGTGTGCAGAATGGTTTGTAATTGGATCTCGATATTAAGAAAGACATTTGAAAACAATTATTCAAATGGCCGTCTTGCTTCTCAGTCTCCCAATCTCAAAGTGGAGCACTCAAGCCAACACTGGGGGTTGTGTGACCTCTTGGCTGTATTAGTGTGGAAAAGGGAAGCACATAAGCTCTGAAGTTGAAGATGCTAAAATGGCTGGACTGCTCTCTCATTCTGTCTCTGAAGATGAAAAAGCATTTTCAGAACCTGAAGCAGAGGGAAAAGATGACCTGTTGCCTTTTCCGGTTCTCTTACATGGTGTTTCTCAAAATGTCAAAGAGAAACAGCTTCTTTATCGAATGGGAGAATGTGAGTGTGTTTGTCAGCCACTTATCTCTGACCCTAGCCCCGTCACCCCTCTGCAGTTGTAATGCAATTAATAGATTATGTGCTGCATATGCACAATAGCCATTATGTTTACAACCCAGCTTCTTCTTTTTTTTTTTTTTTTTTTTTTTTTTGCAAATGTGCCACTTGTATTAAATGTAAAGAATACAAACAGTGAGATGTGGGCAGCGGATTTTGCAGCCAACTCATATCAACCCAAAAAAAATACAGAAATAAAATGGCACAATTATCCTAGTAGGTAATATTGCTATACATATTTATATATATATATATATATATATATATACTGTGTATATATATATACACTAGTTTGGGTACACTTTTGACCGGTAGTGTGTGTGTATATATATATATATATATATATATATATATAGATGAGTCTCAAAAAACACATCTTCATGACCATGTATCAACCATTAGCTTTAGTCTGTGTCTTTTTTCACATCACTATATTATACATGTTTACTTAGTCTGAAGTTCACACGACTTCAGGTTTATATCACAAATCCTGAATGCGTGGGGATATTTTTACGAGCTGCAGCCAAACCATTGCATCGGCTGCCAGGATAACCGCGTTCCTATGAATGTGTCCCCATTTCCATTCCAAAAGGCGGCAGTGCTGATTGACGCGCCCTTGTTCCCTGGTTTACATTAGATGTGGAAATAATTGGCACCTGCACTCGTGCACATGCTCTGCAGCAGGAGGAAAGTACAGCAGCGAAGGTTTCATTTCTCTCTCCAGTCTGATGCTTTTACTATTCATTCCAGATGTGCAGGCGCACACGTGGATGTCTCTCCAAAGTGGAGGGGAAGATTCAAACAGAGGAAGAAATGATCATATTCTGCTGTTTCTGACACCTCTTAGTGCACAGGTATTTCTCTCACTGATGTGTAAGCTCTCTTAGGTATAGATTAAAACAGTACCTGCACATGGGCCTCAACCATCACTCTACCCTTCACGTCATCCTTCTCTCATCACCTCAGTGTCTCTTCCTTCTCTCCACACACTCCCTCTGGCGATCTGCGTAGCTAGTTATCATGAGGCTGAGCCTATTGATGTACACTAAGTGTTCAGAATCCCAGCCAGCCGTGACAGATTGGATTTGATTTTGGCAGTTTAGTAGGGCGTGGGGTGCCCACTGTGAGTAATTGCACACTAGGGAAAGGTAGAGGAGCAAGGTCTAAATTCATCCATCTACCTGCCCTCAGGCTGCACGGACAAATCTTGTCCAGGCTTTACACCTCCCCATAATCCTGCCTGCGTCCCCTCTCTACAGTGGCCGGAGGGAAGGTTTATGGAGGAGCCAGCGGTTGGGTGGGCTGGAGGCTGATCGGTGTCAGGGGGAGCAGGGGGAGCGATGAGACGGGTCAAAGTGGCACTGCAAGAGGCCGAGGAGACAAATGGAGAAGGAGGTTAGGAGGAGCAAGGAGGCACCCTGATGATAAAATAAATGGGGGGGTGGGGGTGCAAAGAAGAGAACCCAATGACATGCTGAGTCCATTTACTGGGAGAAGTGTGTGTTTTCCTCAAGTGGACACATCACAAGTGGACTTATAATATAAAAGAAGTATTCACACTATGCAGTTTCATTTTTAATGTAAACTTACATAGTAAGTTTTTAGCAAATGTTTCTTCACGAGAAACAATGATTTTGATGGGACAATTTAGTGTATTAGAGTATTTCAGGCAGCAAGACGGTGGGATTGGTTTAAATCAAAAAAAGAAACATGTTTTTTACAACAGGAGACAAAGAAGAGTTCTAAAAAAATAATAATGAAAGATAGAAAACAAAGTTCAAACATGGGAGTTGGTCTTTCCTTTGAGATTAAGATCAAGGCTGTAATTTTAGTTATGTCTCACAGTGTTATTTCCTGTACTCGGATGCATGGAGAATACAGTCTGGTGAAAATATTAGTGAAGTTTTTGGTTTTGCTGGGTTGCAAGATGATTAGTTTGACAGGAAATTCACATGTTTGTGTGTAGGGCCAAAGAAGAAACAAGTCCGAGTCCAAGGCTTGTCACGATAGATGTCAATCAGACTAAGATTTTATAAAACTATTATCTGTAATCTCTGTGAGGGACAAAAACCTTGGTGACTGAATATAAAAACCTAGAGCAAAGTTCTGCATTTCCAGCCAGTCACCATAGAAACACTCCGAATAAAAGAGAAGAGTCTTGTGTGGTGTACTTCCTTTCAGGTGAAGATTTGATTTTATGGTTAAATTAGAACATGATCGGGATAAATTACAGAGAGAAGCGCTGGGTTCAGAACTAGGAGAGTGATTATAGCCAATGGAAAAGTCCTACTAAGTATTGCTCAAGTAGCACAAACAAACACAAAGAGTTGTGTGCAAGTATGCAGATGTAAGTCAATGTGTGAGAGAGATCAGCTGTCAGGTACAAATTGCTTACTGATGCAGGAGCAGTTAGTCGCTGTGAGCGATCCATATGTGTGATCTGCACATCATCGCGTGTTGCACAACACCCTCACCTCTTCTCCTCATTTATGTCATACACCCACCTCTGCGTCTGTCCCTGTCATGGAGGCTGCATAATGCTGCATGTATGTGTGTGTGTGGCGGGGGGGGGGGGGGGGGCCCAAGGGAAAAAAAGGGGGGGGGGGGGGGGGGGGGGGGGGGGGGGGGGGGCTCACAGGAACAGACAGATGCTGCAGGAAAAAGCTTTGCAACTGAGATCTATCACTTGCCAGTCGGGCGAGGGTGTCATGATCTGGCACCAATTCACATCCTCACACGCATGCACACATGCACACATGAACACGCGTGCACACACACACCCACACTTCTGCACCACCTTCAGTGTGAATTTCATCCCCTTCAGGGTGCATGTTTACCTGCCCGGGGTCTTTGTGTTGCCTCCACTGTGGGAGTCTGTGCTGGTTTGTGAGTGTGTGTGTACCTGGTTCTCCTTATGTTGTGGGGACCTAACTCTGTTCACACAGTCACATTATAGGGACTTGTCTTCCTTATGGGGACAAAAGTCAAGTCCTCATAACGTAAATTATTATATTTTAAGGTGAAGACATGTTTTAGAGTTAGGATTTTAGGGTTAGGTTAAATTTAGGGTGCTATTACGTAAACTAACATTAACCAATATGCTATATGAATGATACAACTGTTCTTTAAGTGTACTAAGTATATGCAATGTAAAAGTGATGTACATACATGTTTTGGTGCAAATGTGTGTCCACATGTCAGTGTGTATATTTATAGCTCTCTCTCTCTCTGTGTGTGTGTGTGTGTGTGTGTGTGTGTGTGTGTGATGTCTGGTAGGTGGAGCAGACTGTAATCAGAGTCACCAGGGAGAGGATGCCATGATGAAGAACAGTTGAAGGTCGGTGCAGTGAATGAGGTCAGTGTAAATAGATGAGCACTAATAAACACAGGCATAGCAGCTCTGAGTGTGTATTATGCAGACAAATACATTTCAGACTTGCTCTTTCGACTCATACATCACCTCAGATGATGCATTTAGTTGCTTGGCAGATCTGATGTAGGTGGTATCTTATAGCGCTGCACTTTTGGAAACTGAGTCATCCTGAGCACACAAAAACACAGCGACAGCCACAAAACCGTTCAGCTTTCCCACAAAGGCAGATTCCCAGACAGAGTGAGACTTGTTCTTTTTCGTGCCAGCTCTACCTCTGAACTGCTCTTGTCTCTGAACCAGCCTGCCTTCCTCCGCTACATTTAGCTCTGTCATGTGCACTGCCAAGGTTTCCAGAGGTCAGAACAGAATCAGCAACATCGCTGCTCTCCGTTTTTCTTCTTTCTCTCTTCATTTCTCTCTGCCCGGCTCTGTAAAATCTCCCTAGTGCATTTGTTTCTTGTTTGGATCTTATAACCTGTAATTATGCTTCTTGTTTGAAGCACGCTGTAATTTTGCAAAGCAGAGAAAAATGTCTGAACTTTTAGACGTACATGCAGATTATCCCTCATCCTGAAGAACCTGGTTTTAGCCCCTGTAGGATCTCTGCTCTGCATGGCTGAGGTGCCTTTTGAGTAAGACACTGAATCCTTGCCAGCTTAAGGTCTGTTATTCTTGCAGACATGACTTGCCAGTAGTTTTTCTTAATCCAGCCTCCTGTGGTGTCCTCTATCTCTGTCTCACTTTTATTTATTTGCTGTCTCTCTGACCATGCAGGAGCAGCAGGAGGTGTTTGTGGTGTATCAAAGTTTTTTTTCCCAGGAAATATTTTTTCCTGAAAGATATTACATCTCACTTTCTTTGTTTGCCTCTCTTGGTATGTGTTTGTGAACAGTTTTTGAGAGTTGATGGATTGCTTTACTTGAATATTGCAAACCAAGGCCTTTGCACAGAATGATTATTTTAGATAGAAAAGAAAGCAATAGTTTTCTGCTAATGCAGGTCATTAAAAATTCACATCCCCATGCACCTTGATGACACATTGTACATTTGATATTTTCTTTAAATAAATTAGCGGCAAAATCCAATGACTGATGGACTTTCAAGAATCACCTTTGGGACATGATTTTCTAGATGGGGAAAATCAAAGGCTGGATCAAGTGAGAGCCCACATTCACTACCCTGATATCTCTCTGACATTGTCGGGGTTTTACTTTGAAAGCACCCGTCGATGCAGCAAAAGACACCTGTTTGAGACCAGAGAAGTTGGTGGAGTGAACATTTCTAATGGTGTGGAACATCTGAAACTCCCACACTGAGGACAGCACAGCCTATGTGAGTCAGGGACTCCGTCCACCACTTGGGGGCAGTACAGCCACAGTTTTGGTAGTTTTTTTTTTTTTCAATCCAATTCATAAATGTGTCTGTGTCTTTATTAGGGTTGTAAGGACAATTTTAGCAGGTCCTCACAACTTTGAAGGTCTAAGACTGGATTTTAGGGTTGAGTTCAGACATTTAATTGTGATGGTTGAGGGACTAAGGAATGTCCTCACAACTATAGAGAGACGTGTGCGTTTGCTTGGTTGTTTGAGATTGTTTATAGATAAATTATTGTCAGTATGTCTTGGCCTTAGTGTAAACACTGGTGTGCGTGTGTGTGTGGCCCTCAGTGCAGCCTGTCACCCATTTTGTCCTGCACACCATCAAACTCAATGGGTCACTTTGAAGCGCTGGTTCTGGGAATCTTTCCCTGCTCACGTCCTCTGGGTCACGTCCTCACACACACACACACACACACACAGGATGGAGGGGGGTTAAGGTTCTGGTTGTTTAGACTGAGCTGCAGACTAATGAGGTGACTCCAATAACCATGTGTGGCATCATGACTTTTGTTTTTCCTCATATTACAGTTGTTTCCATCATTTCATGTAACATGCTCATCACTCCTTGTGTGATGTTGTATGTCGCCCTTTTAAAATGCACTAAAATATTTGACCGTACACTCACCTAAATCTTACACACTGGACCTTTAACTGTATAATAGACACCTACAAAAATCACTTAAATAGCCACACTATAGTCATTTCACAATAAAAGACAAAAATAGGTTCTTAAATTGTAAAATATCAGGGTTAAAGACAGACAACAAACAGCCAACAAAGGATATGAATTTATAAAAGGTAATAAGTATTACAAATGTTAGTAGCAAAAGTAGCAAAAAGTGACACATGACACAAGTCAGGCGACAGTTGGTTTTATATTTTATAAAGTCTATAAAGATAACTGATCATATTGATCACAGTGAAGTAATTAATTGTAAAAAAACAAACAGTGTGTGACAGTGAAATCCTGGAAATAATATACATTTACAGCTTAAACACAAAATTAGAAGTGTAAAAACCTTGAATCCCAGCTTAACCCTGACATTATTTTGTTGTTGTTGCTCTTTTTTCCAGTGCAGTTCACTTCAAGCGCTTCATGTGATGCTCTGCAAATACAATGGGGGCGCTCTTGCTCTTCCGTGGTGGAGCTGAGCAAAGGAGTGCGCGCCGTTGATGTGCGTCGAGGGAGGTGAGAGAGGGAAGGGAAGGGAAGGGGGGGCTGCTTCTTCTTCACCATTTGAAAGGAGGCAGAATATTCCGCCAGGGAGTCCAGAGGTCCGAGTCGGGGGCTCCTCTTCAAACCCAGAGAGGCGGCGCTAAAACAGACCCCCCTCCCCGCAAAAGCCTGGAAGAATTGCGCTCCGTCAGTGCGCGCCGCCTGCCAGTCAGAGGATGGGGATTTTTTTGCCCCTCATTCATCCGCGTCCCTTTTTCCCCTCCTCCTCCTCCTCCTCCTCCTCCTCCTCGTCCTCCTCCTCCTCTCAAACAAGCCAGTCGCTCTGTCAATGTGCTGCGAGCATTAGGTCAAGTCAAAGCAGTGGGATTTTGAGGCAGAGAGTCTGATGAGAGAAACGAGTCAAGCGCTTTTTCTCTGGCGGAGACGCGACACGTCCACTTGTCTCCAAATGATGCGCTCCATCTCCCACTGATGCTCGCACCTCGCGTCTTATGTTTACTGCGTTTTTTTAAAAAAAAAAAAAACATTTCTTCACGTCTCACGTTGTGCGACATTGTTAATATAGTGGAGATGCTTTTCTGGCTCTTTGGGTTTGTTTCTCTCAGTTTTTTGCTTTAATTAATTCTTGGATTTATCATCTATTTGGACCTTTTGTTTGATTTTCTTAAAAAAAACAAAAAAAAAACAACAACAAACATTTTGTGTTCAATCTGTTGCTGAAGGATTTGCGGATTTACCACTGTGTTTTGTTGATACAAAGAGGAGAAGAACTGACTGGGCATCAACATGTCTTCATGAGGATGGAGCTGTGGACACGAGTGACACCGTTTCCATTTTAAAAGCGTCTTTCCTTTTCGAGTTTTTCTCGCGTTTCCATTACAACAGACGGACAGTAAATCTGCTGAGTCCCTCCTGCTTCACATGTTCGGACGCGGATCTTGACAGAAAACAAGGTAATGGGAGAGAAATCGCACAGTCTCGGCTCAGAGAACAAGGCAACGTTGTTCGGGAAAAGACAATTACAGCGCACAGAGAGGCGACAGAAATAAAACCGCTCCTGCGTGGAGATCCATTTCACAACCTTCCGAATCCGTGGAGTTAAATTTGTGTGTGTTTTTTTTTTCTAAAAAAAAAAAAGGGACTGATGAGAAATCAGTTTGGAAAGTCATGGGGTTTGCACTGAAATTGTAGCGACTACCTTGGACGGATTAACAAGTTTCTCCTGCACATTTGACTGATTGTGGGTTTGTGGAGAATCTGCAGGATTTGGGATCCATGAGGTTGAGCAGCAGCAGCAGCAGCAGCAGCAGCAGGTTTTCTCTCCACACTGTGACTGTGTCTCTGCCTTGAGTCTGATCCGGCTGTGCTCGCACCTTCATTGTTTTCAGAGTCTGTTCTCAGCAGCAGCAGCAGCAGCAGCAGCAGCGGTTACAAAGCAGGAAAAATTGTCTGGCCTTCCATTTCTTGTTTTGGTTGAATGGGGCTACACATGCTGCAGGGTGTCACGGGGGAAATGGCGAGGCGAGGGAGTGGGAATGGATTGGGAATCCTGCTGGTTTTCTTACTGGATTTACTGGGAACGGCGGCCAGCAACATGGAGCCCATCTACTGGAATTCCAAGAACGAAAGGTAAGAGCAGTGGACTTTTTACTGTTTGCTCAGTTGCAGGTTTGAACTTGAACCTGATTAAATCATTAGTGCAACTGCCTGTTGAAAGTGTGACTTGAATGTAATTTGGCGACAAATGGCGAGTGCAAGTTTCTCTAAGAATTGGTGCCTCGTGATGATGCAGTAATAATAATAATAGTAATAATAATAATAATATGTAGGTCTGCCGCACCACAGCCTCCTCAATGCCCAGTTCCTCGCACTTTATTTGCACCATTATTTACAATATGTCACAAGTTGGAGCCAGTGTCATTCGATAAATGCAAACACCTGGCTGCTCTGTTCCACAGCTGCTGCGAGTTCCCATTGATTATAGTGGTTTATTCAGCTGTAGCGGCTTTTGATTGGTAAAGTCCCAGGAAGCTCTGGAGGTGGAAGGTCTGTGTGTGTGTGTGTGTGTGTGTGTGTGTGTGTGTGTGTGATGCTCTTAATTTCTGCAGGATGACCTTGATTAAATTCCAGGCCTTGGCCCACAGGCCTCTCAAACACCCACTGTCCCCACTCAGCCAACGCTCATTTGGATCCCCCCCCCCCCTGCTGTCCTCTGGAGATGACAGGCATTAGCTGAGGAAATGTCATTCTAAACACCATTTTAACGACCGACAACACTTTTCTCTCACCTCTCCCAGTTCTGTGTTAAGAAGCTTGTATATGGCGATGGTGACACCAGGCCTCAGTTTTACAAACCTCAACAGCCTCTGATATAAAAAATATTACAATTATCCAGATCATAATAAGTGGAATGCACAGAGCTATTGCAATAATTGTAAAAATATGCAATAAACATACACGTAAATTTCAAATTTCATTAATGGACAGCCCTTGAGATGAATCGTCTCTTTCCTTTGAAGGAGTCAGTATTTGTGCATATTTTCTGAAAGTGCAGAGATGAACAATATCATATCACATGACTCTGCGTGTTTCAAAGTGTAGGTGTGTTCAGATCTCGTGTCTCGCCGCAAACAGGAAATGCTTCAGTTTATGTCAAGAAAGTTGTAGGCAGCAACAACTGCCCTGTGCTAGAAAAGTGAGACTGCTTTAAATAGGTTGGAGTATGACTGAAAACATATAGGAGTGCTGATTTTTTTTTTTTAAAAAAAAAGTGAATTCTAGACTCCACCCACTGTATATTCGCAAACGCTCCTTTAGTCAGGCCTGGTAGTTTTGCTTGACAGAGCCTATTTTCATGTTACATTGTTCCAATAACAAGAAAACCAACATATGTTCACGCGCTGCAGCTTTAAGTAAGAGATCATTGTAAACCACAAGGTCTTAGAATGAGTGTAATGAAGCAGAATTCCTCTACTCATGGTATATCTGTTACTGTATAAGTCAACATGTGAAAATGTAATGAATTTCCCCATTCATAATTAACCCGATAGTGAAGATTCACCCATGAAAAGTTATTGTGAGAACTTTTTATCACAACATGTCATCCCGTCACTAGTGGAGACAAAAGTGGAACAGGTATGTTTTTAATTTTGACAAATTTAGACCATCATTCCAGCCTCGTTGAGACTCATTCTGAATAACCGGAACCTTTTCTTATGACGTTGCTTACATTATCGTTTGATAATCTTAAGGTATATTTGCTGTTAGTCAGGCTCACTTGTGGCTCTGGCAGCCAATCAACCCCCCCCCCCCCCCCCACCCCCCCCCCCCCCCCCACCCCCCCCCCCCCCCCCCCCCCAGTCCAGATCACACCCATGCCAGGAGCATTTTCAGAGACTAACAGGTTTTTAATGTGTCCATGTTGCTGCTCCGGGCTATGGCCTGCCCAGTTTCTCCCCTCTCCTCTGATGTGACTGTGCGTGAGCCCCCGCTGTGGAGCCAGGCATGAAGCCCTTAATGAGGGCTTATTGTCAGCAGTGGGTGGATTCACCCAACAGGGAGTTGGACACGGGAGGGTAATTTTCACTGTGAAGCTAACAACCCAGGCTTTTGAGGCCTTACAGGTGATTCCATGCCATTGTCTCCTAATGGAGTTCAGTGTTAGGTGGGTGTCGGGGCTTAGCGAATGGGTCCGACTGGCAATTAGAAAGGAGGTAGCTTAGACGCCAGACTGTATAGTCATTTCCACAGATTTGCTCACTCATATATTCAAAATAGAAAGCCTTATTTTATACTGTGAGGGTTTTCACAGTTAATCAGCTTAGTCATTCGTCAAGTTCATTTTCCTGGCCTTTTACACACTTCTGTGTACTTGTTTCTTCTTCTGCTCTACAGAACAAGAACAGTACTTTTGCTTCAGCTGCCTTTAGGGCGAAATATGGTTTGGCCCTGGGCTAAAATAAGAGCATTTGCTTGTCATAAAAGTGCACGTCCAGGCCAATGTCTTGAGCCGACATACATCTGGTTTGTACGTCTGATATGAGGTGGAAAGTCCGCAGAAGCAGTTGTCTGTATCAGTCAGGTGCAGGAGCACATGTAGGTTTCACATCTCGTCTGTTAACCTCTGGACCTCCGCTGGATGCGCTGCTTTGAAGTTTAGACCGTCCACCTGCTTTCCTCCACTTCTCCCATAGTTCCTTCCACATCCGTGAGTAACCTTCAGCTCCTTCAACTCAGTTTGAACCGCTTTCATTCCTCCTCTCATGCTGCCTCCGTTTCTCTTCCCCCCCCCGTACATGTCCTTCTCTCCCTATTTTCCCCTCCTCTCACCTTCTGTCTGTCTTTTTCTCTGCCTCGGTGTGTCTCCCACCCCCTCCCCCCATTCCAGCACCATGAACAGACGTAGCAAATTGGAAACATGTGTCACATCCAGTCACTAATTGTGACACTGCAGCAGCCTCCGATGCACCTAAAGATGTGTTAGGACTGACAGGGTTTAGGAGGAATCGGAGGCAGTCAAAGCTGTAGAGGAGAATCCTCAGAATCATCTATCTGTTTTATTCCATTCCTAATATAACCAATAAAATGACTAGGCTGATGTAAGTAAAATGGTCAAATACAGTATCAAGTTCTGCATTCGCCTTTAATTGACTCTTTCATCAGTTGAAATTACGGCCGCCTCAAAGAAAAATGGCAAAGGTGTTGAGGGAGGAACTAAAACAGAAGACAGGTGCTGGGAGGTGAAAGAGAAACAGAAGTAGTGGGGGGAGACACTGTCCTAACCCTGAGTGAATCAATACCAGTTAAGACTCAAATGCCAGTACCGGTTTTTCTTGAGGAAGAGAGAACTGAACCAGAACAGTCACCTTGGGAAGATCAACTCCCCGCTTCTCATCTCAGCATCTCCTATTAATGGCCTTACATGGCTGCCATAATGAAAGATCGAATCTTTCACTACTGTTTTGGGTGATGCAAGAAGGTGAAGTAGAGTGGAGTGGATACGGGCTGTGGGTGACCACCCCGTCTGGGAACACGCAGAGACTGTGTACAAAAATGAAAAGTGAAGCCTAGGAAGGAGGATGGAAGTAGCAGTTAACCACCAGGGGGCGACTCGTCTGATTGCAAAACATCTACTTATGAATGGAAGACAATAAACTGACTTCTCACTTGGTTTGATGTCGGTAAACATATTCCTAAAGAGTTAAGAGTCTCAGTCTATAGTTTGAGGTTTTTTCCAGTGATACATGATGTCATTATTGGAAATTATATTTCCATTCAGAGGAAAATAGACCCTTAAATATGGCACGAATGAGTGAGCACCAGTGTGACTGACAACAGGCTGCAGGTGACTTCCATCAGTAAACGTCCAGTGACAGAAATTGAAATCCAAAATTTCTAGACCTACAACAGGAGTCATTTGGCAACCTGAAGACTATGTCTATTTTTTAAGTACAGTCAGTGGGAACACACTGTAAATGGCATTGATTGACAAGCAAACACACACACACACACACACATAGAAAATGAAGTAAAGTGGAGAGAATGTTGGCCTGGGTCACTCCTCTGATCGCAGCATATGGAGTTTTGTAGTTTTTGGCAAGCTTGATTTCAGTGTCTGTTCTGAAGGCCAAAACCTCCCAGTCAACCCTCTCTCTCTCTTTCTCTCTCTCTCTCTCTCTCTCTCCATACTTTAGTAAATGGCTGTAGATTATTGTAAACGGCTGCTGAGGGTGGGCGTCTCCTCACTTGGTGCTTGCGGTGACTTGTATTACAACTATTCCCCCTAAGATCCACATTAAAATTTAATCCCCCCCCCCCCCCCCCCCCCCCCCCCCCCCCCCCCCACCTCGTTTCTCAATAATTCATTAATCGCCGACTAATTGGCGCCGGATAAAAGACCAGCTAACTAGGCTAAGTGTTCAGCCACAGGAAAAGGGAGAAAAGACCCTAAAAAAATGTTCTTGGTGAGAGCGTGCTGGGAGTGAGCATGCAGAGTGGAATAAGTGTTAGTAGGTCAAACGAGGTGCCATACCAAAGGAGCAGCACTTCAACACCCGTTTATCAGTTGCACCCAGTTTCACCGGTGAAAAAATCCACCTGAACCGCAGGTTTCTCCTGCTTGAATAATGCTTGTCTGTATGCAGGTTTTTTTGTACGCTGTGTGGGCAAGTAAGCAGGAGCTTTCACGCACCATTTTTGGGAATTAGATGAGGGACGATCCAATCAGTCATTTTTTTTTAATATCATTTTTTTTCCCCGATGAGAAGAGAGAAGAGAAGAATAGAAGGAAAAGGATATGGGCTGTATTGCTTGCTTGAGCAGCCTGCTGCCTGTTGAAGCAAGTGCCTCCCCAGTCCCCCACCCCTCGCCTCGCTCCCTTTCTTCCTTCCCTCCTGTGTGTGTAAGTTTATGAGCTGAGAGCAACAGGAGCTGTGAAAAGAGGTTTCAGCTGATGTGGCAGAATGAGAAAGGCCAGGGGAAGGAGAAGGAGAAAGGAGCCAATCCAACCAGAGGGTGCATTCCTTCTCTTTCTTGCTTTCTTTCTCACTTTCTCACATTTTTTTTTCTGTCTTTCTTCCTTTCTTTCCTACTTCCTTGCTTCCCTTCCTTCCCTCTGGCAGATGGACACAGGTATGCAGCTGCAGAGTGAAAATACAGACATGTGAACAGACAGGTCTATTCCAGCCACACATTCTCAACAGATGTCTGCACACGGACACATAAACGGGCCTCGGGGGACTTGACCTCCCCTCCCGTCTCTGTCGGACACGTGTGTAAAGAGTGTGTGGGCCAAATGTATCTCCTCTGTTGCATGTGCAAGTGAGCATTATACATATTCTGCTCCCATTGGATGGTAAACAGAGGAGGGCAGATGTGCCCACACACACACATTCACAGACACAGGAGAGGTGAGGAAATTGGCAGGCGTCACGGACTGTTGTTCCACCCGGAATTCATTCATTATTTTATCACTCGATTATAAGTTTATTTGGCAGGGGCAGTGCGCATTCATCAACATCATAACAGCTATAAAGAGGCGCTGTAAATATGCTGGGGTTGACTAAAGAACTAATTTACTTTCCCAGTCCCTTGGGCTTCAGAAGTGACTTTGGGATTTTGGTAATTGTTAAAAGTGCTGATTATTTAGAAACAAGGAGATTAAAGCATATAATAAAACGCGACTTTTTTTTTTCCCTACTTGGAAACATGTGCATGTGTGTCAGTGCACACACATGCACAGTGGTAGTCGTGGTAATCTCCAGGTCCAGCCCAGGTCTTCGGACTGAAGGGGGTCACATGTGTCCTAGCATCACTGGGCAGGTTGCCCTGGGTGGCTGAGTCCAGAGCCCCTGGGCAAAGCCATCTAACACACACACACACACACACACACACATAGTGGCCTCTCATTAGCTTGCTTCACAGCACACCCCGCCTAAGCAGGATCATCCAATCCTCCTGGCAGCATTTGGACTGGGCCAGGTCAATCCTCCTCCCCCGGGTGACACAGAGAATCAGACTGGTGTGGTGTTGAGAAGCCAGTATAAAAGTCTTTGTGGACTTTGTCGGCCTTCCACTTTTGTAACATAAGCTACATCCATGCTACTACATCTACTACAAAATGGTGTTTTCAGATAAAAGTGACGATATCCAACGATACAAGCGTTTAACTTATAATAATCTCCATTCATTATAAAATGTCTGTAAACAAATATAACTTGACCGCTCAGTTATACCACTGCAAGAACAGGAAGGTGATTCTCTTCTCTGCAGTTGTTTGCTTAGTTTCAGAGAGTATTACTACTGATGAATATCAGTGGTGAAAAAGTAAGAAGGATTTCTTTTATCAGACCGACAAAGAGAGTCACAGCTGATAAGAACCAGTCAAGACGTGAATGCAGGTAAATGAGTCATTGTTTCCAAAGGTCTCAGTTTTTGCCCGTCTACTAAAACGTAGCCCTGGAGCTTTCCAACAAAAACTGAGCCAGCAGCGTTTTTTAAACGTCTCCATATTTGGGGCTCTAAAATGCCAGAGTAACGTGGCTGACAGGCGTATCCTGAGCAGAATTTATGCGTTTTTAAGGCAAAACAGAGTAGTATGGATGTAGCCATAGGGTGAGCTCACTGCAACTGTCTTCATCAACCTTCTCTTTCTCTTCTTCTACTCGCCTTCCAGTCTCGCTCTGCTGCTGCTGCACTGCACATCTCCACTCTGTTGGGTTGGGCTCATTTTGCAGCAGCTGCCGTGGATTCAGCATCCTTCAGGATAAAGGGGATCGCAGGGGGAGGGAGTTTGACGCTGCTGTCATTTTGTGTGTATGTGTATTTCTGGTTTGCAGAGGATGTGCTGGCATGTGTGTCTTTGTGCCTTGAATACTAAACTGTGTGTTAAGATTCCTAAGCTCTAAGCTGTTCTCTGTGTGTGTGTGTCATGTGAACTTCCCCTGCAAAACAAAGTCCTTCAAACCAAACAGTTTTAGCGTGTAATTGAGTCTTAAAGTTGTATTTTCTCCAAACAAATGAAAGTATAACAAGATTACAAGATAGCAACACTATTTTAATTCATTTCTAATTTAAATGAACTTGTTTCAGGTATTTACAGAAATAGAGACACTCTTTCTTCATGTCTTGCCAATTTTGTTTTTCACTTTCTATTAGGGTTGCGCAGTAATTTAATAACATTATGACATTTAAAAATGGATCAATATATATTGATTTATTTATGCACTGTGCAAACACAATTGGAAACACAACACATTTTACACATTTTTCCTCAGATTTGTGAAATGTGTCTCTGTTTAACAAGTGTTGATTTCCTGTCCATAAGTCTACATTTTGGCCCTATCACCCCACCTTACTTTTCGTAAAAAAAAAAAAGTAGGATTTATTTTTCACAGAGTTTGATCTTGTCACACAGGATTTCCCCCTGAAGCAAGTCCTTTTTTGCATAGCGCATATAAAGATGTGCTGCATTGTAAAATGCTAAATGAGTCAAATTCTGTATCCACTTATCTCCCAGAAACTCTGGAGAAACAGCAGGAGTTCAATCCAGTTTTCAGTCCCTGCGTCTTGCCACTTTGAGCAACACTGAAACTCCATCATTTTCCTCCCATGCTCTGACAGTGGACGTCAACACACTGCTTTGATTGGACACAGGCCTGACTAAATGTTAGAGAGAGATTGCATGCGTATGTGTGACTCTCCACATGAGAGACAAATGAGTGGGCCTGCTGATGGACAGCTGCGCTGTGTCATGCACGGTCAAACATCTCTGATCGTTATGAGAGCGAGAGAGAGAGAGAGAGAAGTGGGTGTTGTCATGGCGAGATAGAGAGGAGAGCAGAGAAATGATGGGCTCAGAGGAGGAAAACAAAAAGCATGAAAGACAGCGAGGGAAGGTGAGTTAAAAGAGAGATGGATTGTTCCGGGAGCACGGCTGGGGTTGACAGTGGCACTGGCTGATGTTGACGTGGTGCAGTCTCAAAGAGTGACTGATGAGCTATAGGTCACTGCCATGACCAGCTACTTCCTGCTCACATACAACAGAGCTGCACCCTCATTTCTCATTAGTGACATGTTCCACAATATTTATGTCTGTGAAGTCCATCCTGAAACCTGGAAAGCTTTAAAGGAGTTCATTGACTATTTGGGCAGAATGAGCTCTTTGATGAACTTAGCGCCGAGCGATTAGGGGACTGGCAGCTGTTTCCCCTCTCTGTCTTTGTTGCACTTAATATAGATGTGATGCTGCAAACAAAATGCACTTAAATGTGAGACTCAGGATGTGGACCTCACACAGGCAGAGAAGACGCCAACTCGGAGCAGAACATGGTGTTGACTGATGTAGTTTGCCAAAAGCTAAATCAATAAAAGCTCTATTGTTTGTGTAGTAATTATTATTATTTATTTATTTATTTATTTTTTTGGTGAACCCGCCTCAATTCCTGCTTTAGATTCTAAATTTCATGAAAAGGGAATTAAAAATAATTGACAGTGCTGTGTATTATTAAAAGTGTAGGAAAGTCTATACTATACTGGATTCTTTGTTTTGTCCTTGCCCAGTTACCAAAGTTGATGATGTCATTTCCTGAAGGCAACTTAAAATTAGGACTAGTGGATGATGCCAATGATGCAGTTGTGGACAAACCTATTTCAAAATGTCCTTAATAATATTTTTAGAATAGTTTTATGAACACTCTGACGTCCGCCAACATCTTTTTCTGATTATCTTAACCCAAAGAAGGATCTGCTTGTAAATGCACAATAAGCAGATTTTATATCTTTACTAAATAATAATGAGTTTAATCATTTTTTTAGCACAGTAAATGTTATGTAGATGCATAACTACACTATAATTTGTAGTGTGTAGCAGTAACATGAATGGCATATCAGCTAGATATGTATTCAGAATAGGGTCCTGGAAAACATTCCAGTCTTTTTAGTCCTCTTTTTGATGGATTTGATCCTTTGTGATAGTTGACTTTTTTTCATGCACCTGTCTCTTTGATTCTGACTCCAGACCCTGATATTCATGGGGTTGCTTTCCTTGTCTTGTGTTCCTCTGAGGAGGAATTTTAATGTTGTTGAGTCTTGACCGAAATACTAAAAATATATCATCAAACAATAATTTTGGACTTAAAGTACAAATGCAAGACTCACAGCTGGTAGCTATTTTTATAAGCAGTGAAGGTCCTTTTTCTTTTTTCTTTTGGCGTTTTACTTAAATATCTCCTTTGGCATAAGAGG
The DNA here is from genome assembly GCA_016785285.1 of Brachirus orientalis. NCBI lineage: Eukaryota > Metazoa > Chordata > Actinopteri > Pleuronectiformes > Soleidae > Brachirus > Brachirus orientalis. The sequence continues at coordinate 512,599 of JAFBJR010000891.1, forward strand.
CTTTTATGCAGAGATTTACAGAAACATGCAGAGCCATGTATCACCCTGCCTGTAATAAGCCTGGTAACAAGCTATAACTCTTCTCTATAACTCTGTGCTTCACAGCTACAAAAAGATACTTAGGTTTTCGAATGTGTGAGGAGTGACTGCAGTTGAGTGTGTGTCCTCTGACTGCTGCAGCACGTGTTCAGTCTCTTGTGTGGGAGATGATGTGGAGACCACTTCGACCAAAGCAATGTAGCTTTAAGATAATCTTTACCCACTGACTCACATTAGTTCAGAGATGATCCCAATACTAAGAGGCTTTGCTGGGAAACCCTGTCCTGCTCGGTCCTGCTGCAGTAACAACCAGTCATCTTGGAACTTGGCTTATTAATAAATGAGCTCATTTATTACGCCATCTTAGCACACACCCTCTCCACCCCAGATCCTTTATGTACCACTCCATGCCCAAATCTCACCACCTTGATTACAGTTCCAGACTTCACGCATTCTTTTTCTCAGTTGTGTGTGTGTGTGCATGCGTGCACGTATGAATACTTCTAATTAGGAGTTAAAAGCCTGTACAGTGAAAATAGTCCATCTGGTTTTGGCATTAACCATCGTTGTTACAGTCTATGGGGAAACTGACCTTGGCCAACAGTGCAGGGAAAAAATCATGCTTCATTTCCTGGGTTCTGAATTAAATATAATTTAAGTAGGATGGACATGCAACATTAACACGGGGGAAAAAAAATAGACACACATTGTTCATGACTGAAATAATTATCCATTTGTGCAGGCATGAACAGTTATGGCTATCTAAACACAAACTTGTGTGTTCATGTATTATACATAGATACTGTTGGCATCTACGGCAGGATGCCCCACAGTTAATTCACACATTTTATTCAGATATAAAAGCCTTGGAGTATATACTACAGAGTTATTATGGAAATTAATGTATTGATTTCAGTCTCAGAGCAACAGTTTGATATTTATATTATATATATATATATATTTATTTGATAATTGTCATTTTCATTTTCTTCATTTGAAGATCAGTACCACACTCTTGTTTTTGTAACAGACACGTGGTGAAGCAGGAAGTGATTAACATGGCAAAAAGACAGGAAGGGGCTCGACACAAAGCTTGAACCCCCTGGTGGTTTTTCTGTCAGCGTGTATGTTTGTCTGTCACACTGTAAACGCTATATGAATATAAAGCACTTTGAGGGGTTATTATGACTAGAAAAGCACTATAGCCCATAAATGTAGTCCATTTAGCAGTTACTGTGCCCACGAGTGGCAATTAAAGGATAACAGTTAAGTGTAAGTAACAGAAGTAGAAGAAACCATAAAATTTAAAGTTAGTATCATAAAAATCAGCAAACTGTGCCAGTTGTATAAGTTCAAGAAAGGCTGCAGCAACAAAGGCCTCGAGTGTTTTGCTCTGAGTGGAGCAAAGATTGTTTAAAGATAAAATGTTCATTATTTCTTATAAACGTTACAGTGTCAAGTGTTGCACTGTTCTCCTGGACTGAGGGACGCATCCGACCTCTTTCAAAGCTCAAATCATCATGGTCGTTGAACTGAAACAAGGCTTGAAGAACAGCCAATTAAAAGGACATATAAGGCCTACATACAGTATACAAGGAGTACAAAATGAATCTGCCTCCAAAAAGTTGTTGCAGCATATGGATTGCAGTGCAGTGCTTTGTTGTGGAGGACAAGCAACTTGAACAAGATCCATCTTGTATACAAAGAGTGAAGTGGTCTGTTGTTGCACCGTCCACATGCCATCACCTGATACTCCACAGCGCAGCAGTCTGTGTGCACATGGAGCGACACAGCAGCTTTCTAGCCGTTACTCCATCGCCGGCTTGTCTTTGTCCTTTCGTCTTGTATTCAACGATATCCACTGGCACACACACACACACACACACGTATGCAGGCCTGTGTTCCCACATAGGAGAGCTTGTATATACACACACACACACACATGCACATGATGAAAAATGTTATTGCTCCCAGTGCTGGAAAAAGTCCAAGTGGAGGGGTAAAGTTTCTTCTGAAGGTACACTCAACACCCCCCCCTCCTCCCTCTCTTTCTCAGTCAGTAGCATATACCTCAATCCTTCCTTCCACTCCTCTCTTGCTCCCCCTCTCTCCCTCTTTCCCTCCATCCTCCTCCCTCCGCTCCCACTGAACAAAAGAGCTCCCCTTCTCAGCTCCTCCACTGAAAGCCCTCACACACATTCAGCTCGCTGGCTTTCGTACTCTCCCACACGCACCCTTACCCCTACTGTCGTCGGGTACAGAACCAGTCCACTTCTCCGCACTAATCCCCCCCTTCATTTCATTTGTCTTTTCTTTCACTTGCTCTCTCTTTGCTGGCTTACCACCAGTGTAAATTTTCTCCACTACATATCCAAGCTGTTATCATGTTACAGCTGGTTGGCAGGCAGTAAAAGTTATTCCCTCTCTTTTTTTTAATTGCTCCCAACAGCTTCTTCTTTGTGGCTGGTTTTTGATATGCAGACCTTTTTATTTTTGTCATTCACTCAGCAATGTCCAGCAGTAAATAGGTCTGCTGTAGTGAGGACAGGATGATTCATCTTGATTACCTGTCACTGTGGTGTCAAAGTAATTGGGGAGTAACTGTGAACCCGAGCCTGACCTACACACGCATGCATATGCTGGTTTTGCATTCTTTGTGTGGACACTCATAGACATAATGCATTCCCTAGCCCTTTACCCTAACCTTAACCATCACAAATAAATGTCTAACCCTAATTTTTACCCTAAACTAACCCTAAGTCTAACCTTGAAACTACATCTTATATCGTCAAAAAGCCTATTAAAGGTGTGTGGACCAGCCAGAATGTCCTCATAAGGTCAAAATATCCTCACAAAGATAGATTTGCTTGACAGTTGGTCCACACAGGTAACAAATACAAGTGAGCACACACACACATATTTGCATGAGCAGATGTATCACTCCAAAGTCTCTGGAAATCAAGAAGCTGTTCCTCATTACCAACCCTCTTCCAAAAAAAATCTCTCTGTCTTTCTTCTCTTTTTTCTTTTTCTTTATCAGTCTTGCTTTCCAGTGGTTTACAGCTGTATTGCAGCTCCCCAGCCACAGGAGGGAGGAATAAACAGATGGAGCACCTTTCTTTCTTTTTCTTTTTTCTTTCTTTCTGTTCTTTCTTTCTGGAGGAGGCTGGTGCATTGGGAGGTGGTGGTGTGAGAGAAAAAGTGTTCCTTTGTAGACTGTGTCTCTCTCTTGTGTTCTTTGGTGTTGTGCTTGATTGATGGTTCTGTTGCATGACTGTGGGTCACTGTGCCGAATATTTGCCGCCCTGTGAAAGTGTGTATATGCATATATGTGTGTAATTCTAGTGGCAGTGATAACCCTCTGGCTGTGTGGTCTATGGTTTTGGAGAGAGTGTGTAACATTAGTCAAACCACAATTTAAAGCCCTTAACCATTTCCTTAGAAATGAGGTTCCGCCTCATTAGGACCAGGTTTTGGTCTCCATGATGACTACTGGTCCTTACAAATACAAACACCCTCTCTCTCTCTGTCTCTCTCTCTCATTTTCACACACATAGAGAGTGAGAAGGAGATAGAACTGCTTCAGCTGCTTTGGTGTTTGTGTTTGCTCCCTTATTTTGTGTTCTTTAGTCAGGCCAAATCCATCTGGAGTCCTGGGTGGCTGTTGTGTGTGTGTGTGTGTGTGTATGTGTGTGTACACACAGCTGAGCATTGCAACATGTCCACTGTGTGAGGTGTGTACTTTGGCACTTGGGAAATAATGCTCATGATCTGATTTCTTAGAGGCTTAATGTTCCGGCAAACATCGCTGCTATCAATTCATAAGTGCTGTAATTCAGCTGTATTTTTAAAGCTATCTCTTTTGCTTTCTCCTTATGTTTCCTCTTAAATTTAATCACTCCTGTGATGGGCGAGCTAACTCTATTATAGTAATACTTCGCTAGGACAAAAGAATTCACTCAAGGTCTCTTTTAAGTGCTCCTGTACCCTCGTGATGCCCTTGCATGCTGAATAGAGGTTTTATGTGAGTGCGCCTGTTTGTGTGCGTGTGTGTGTGTGTGTGTGGATGTCAAGCATGCGTCATGCGTGGGTGCATGCGCTTGTGTACATGCCCTGCGTGGGTTTGTGTACGCCACCCCCCCCCACCCCACCCCCCAACTGCTTACCCATCATCATTGTGCTGCCAAACAACACAATGATGTGAGAGACAAAGCAATGTTTCTGGACAAGCATGAAAAGAGTGTGAAAACAATAGAAAAACTGGCCTGTACCACTTGACCCTATTGGGGGGGTGATGAGTTTGGGGGTTGGTTATAAGTCAGGGGAGAGATAATCCCCCCCCCCCCCCCCCCCCCCCCCCCCCCCCCCCGGTCCCCCCCCCCCCCCCCGGTCTGGGTCTACTGTGGCGCGCGCCCCC
>JAFBJR010000891.1:517169-657034 GCA_016785285.1 Brachirus orientalis
GGGGGGGGGGGGGCCCCCCCCCCCCCCCCCCCCCCCGGTCTGGGTCTACTGTGGCGCGCTGGGCTGTCAATCACTCAACAAAGCTGTCCATAAGGGGATTATGAAGGCATGGACCCTCCCTCCTCGGCTTCACCCCTCTCTTTTTCTCCTCCTCATGCCTTTTCCTCCTCTTCTCCTCTCCATTCAGTTTTCCCTCTTTCTTCCGGGCCGTCTCTTGCATCCTGCCCCTGTTTTCCACCTTTAAACCTGCCCGTCGCCCCCCACCTCCACCCCCGTCACTGACCACTTGCAACAAACACACATTTTGCTTTGCTGTTTGAGGCTTAGTTTATCTTCAACTTTGCATCCGTCTTCCCTCTGTTGTCTGTAAGCCCCGTTTTCTTGCTCTCGCTCCAAACCATTTTAACGTTATCTCTTCTTTCCACCCATGTGTTACTTCTCATCCAGTCAGGAGACAGGTGTTTCTGTGTGTGTATGTATTTTGGTGTGTTTTTCTTTCGTGGTGACTCATGTCCCAGACTCCTCCCAAACTCCTGCTGCCCGCACTGTGATGGCATTTTTGAGCCCTGAAAACTGAGAAGTTTGAAAATGGGCAGAAACTGAAAATGATGACACAGTTACCTGTATTCGGTTTCTGATTGGTTGTAATTGGCCAGGATATGAAAAGTTGAGCTGTGTTGACTTACTTTCAGTTTTAGTTTCCCCTTGTAACAGGAATCCCTGCTTTTGCCTTTCGCTATTGTTGTTTGTAGGAGAATCTGCGTCCTGTTTACACCGGCATGCAAACGCTCAAGTAATTGTACCTGAACATCACATTTTTAGACATGTTAGTATGGACACAGATTACTGCTGACATGGAGCTGAAACTCCCTTCTACATGCAGATAATTGTTACCTGAAAATGCTGTTTTCAAATGAAAACATTGCGGTGTGTAGCCCAATTAGGGGTGTAAGAAAATAATGATGCACTAAAATATCACAGTATTTCGTATTGTCATGCTGAATTTATATTTTAAGCACTGTTTTGATTTCCCGCTAGTGGTTTTGCATTGTGTTTACACCTCCAAATACTAGTTAGCAGCAGGATTTCAGCCATATGACTCTCTCTCCCCTTCATTCTACTCCTATTACTGGACAGAAAACAGTTTTACTGTTCGTTGAGCTTTTCTTAAAATAGATTACAATATAGAGGGGAAAAAAGTGGACTGGTTACTCTTCACACATTTATTCTGTTACTCTACGTTGAGATGGTTCTGCTTCAAAAAAAGGGAAATTGAGCAAATCAACAATGTAATCATTTGGACACATGGTCATTCCAAAAGATCTGACAACACAAACTAAGATTCATAAGCCTCACAGCTTCGCCCCCCCCCCCCCCCCTCCATTTTTGTGACCTTTGCATGCTCAAAAAAAGCACACGCACGACACTGTTGTCTGGCTAAATGTCACCTCTCCTATAAATGTGATGAATAGCTTGCAGTCCTATCTTATCTCTCTGTCCTTAACCACGCTGTCTTAAAGTCAACCACCGCCTCCATCAGCTCTTGCAGGTGGTGACAGAACCCCCCCCCACACACACACACACACACATACACAGAGTCACCCTCCATTAATTTCCCGTTTTTCCTCACTGACTATCTTTCCATCTATCTGTCTGTTTAGTTTGAATGTCTGTCAGCGCTCGGACGAGCTTTCACTCTTCACCTCCCTTAACAGGTTTGCTCACCTGTGGTCCTGTTTTTATCTCTCCTCGTCTCCTTTTGTTTTGAAATCCTGCGTCTCTACTTTGCATGCAGCACCTTCCTGCTCCCTGATAGTCTGACCAGTTTGGCCGCAGGTCACTGCAAGATGATGCTGGATGTTAACTGGTTAATCTGCCTCTATCGTACAAATACTCTAACTGCTTTAATTCAACAGCCAGTGCTCACTTCTCTGCTGAAGAAATGAAGACTTGTCTTTGTTAGTGGTGAAAAGCAGATTTATGAGTCAAGGTTTTTTTGAATTGAATATTTTTTTTTGACTAAAGTTCTGTTTTTTTTTCAGGTTGTAATTAAGGGTTCCAGTTTTTTAGATCAGTTTTTCAGCCTCTGCCTCTCAATATACAGTATGTTTTAGTTATATTAAGTATTTTTATGCAGATACCTCTTTTTTATTTAGTCACCTTAAGAATTCTGCATGTTTTGTTTTATATTCATTTTTGTAATTTGTCACGAGCATTTACAAATCCGAATCTTGTTTTTCAAACATAATTCTCATTTTAGTTCATCCAGAAGCATTTTTCATGGCTGCATGTAGACATCTTGTTAACAGTAATATCCCTGAAGGAGACTATGATGCAAAGAGATGTCATTTTGAAAAAAAAAAAAAAGAAAAAGCGATGCAGAGATTCTAACAACCATTCATTTTTCTATTAAGAGAACAAGATTAAGCAACTATGGAAAGTGAAAGTGAAGGACAGAAAGAGAGGGAGACAGAGAAACTTAATGTGGGTGACAGGGTCGTTATCTGGCAGGCGGCTGATGGTTTAACAGCCTTATTATCCTTGTGTGTCTCGTATTGGATTAAGCTTCATTCTCTTACACGCGTCGCACTCTGATTGACACGTTGATTAAAGACATCAACTGGCAGAGAAGCTGAGACGGGGGGGGGGGGGGGGGGGGGGTATCCATCATGTAAGAGCAGGGGGGGGGGGGGGGGGGGGGGAGGTGTTCACTTGAACTGGCCTGGATCCAACAGGGTGCATTTCCATGATCAGAGAAGTCGAGCTACGTCATTTAACTTCACAATATAAGTTAATGAATGAATTCACAAATTATTTAATCTGTCAAGGTGACAGAGCATAATTCCATCTCCTTCAGTCTAAAAGTGCACCTGTGAAAGCCTGGGGGCTTTTAACTGGTGTTATTGTTTATTAATCGTAGCTCAACGGTTTAATGGATGAACTCAGATGCCAGGTTTCTCTCAAGATGATAAAAGTTCACTTTGACAACGTGAGGTGAGCTGGTTCGGCAGATGTTTCTGCAAAAGCTTTTGTTTAAGGATCAACAACTCGCCGTGGATGTGTAGGTTTTCGCTGCTGATTGCCGTTATGTGTTTACCAAACAGGTAAACGGGTATTATTGGAGCTTTGCATTAAAAACAGAGCCCAGCATTCATTTCAGCAGCACAGCCAATGTCCTGACAGTCAGCAGAGCAACAAGTAGAGTCATGTGTAAAAGGTTTGAAGCAGACACTGTTTTTGCTGCATCTCAACATCTGGCAAAGCTCTGTGTTGGCCAACACATTCCTGATAGAGATGGCTTTATAAATTTCTCATGTTGATCTAGTGCAATTGTGACAATCACAGATGACAATCATAGATCAAAACTCTGATCTTTGTGATCATCTCACACCTCCGCCATGCAACGTCAATTTCTCTCCCACCTTTTTTCCAAAGCACTCACCTTCTGCCTCTCTCTCTCTCTCTCTCTCACTCCCCCAGTGCTCACCATCTGATTTTCCTTTGTCACACTTGTATCCAGCTCTCCATTTCTCAATCATTCTCTCTTTCATAGACTGCAGTCTCTCACCAGCAGAAAAACTTTTCGTACTCAGGTTGGTGTGTAGCCTGTCAAGCTTGCTTTGAGCACACACACACACACACGCACACACACCAGCATATACAACTATAACTCTAGCATACTGCCAAGGGAATAATAGAGTCAAGGAATACTCTGAGATAAAGAGGAGAAGGAGGGAATAAAAGGATAAAGCACATTGAGAGGGATGGAGAGCTTTATATTATTAATTTAGCTGGAGTAAAAGAGAGGGAATTTCTTTCAGCGCCCCCACCCTACCAATAATGCTCCTTCCATACTGGTCTATAGTGTCACACAATGGAGAGATTGAAGTGGGGGGGCAGAGCGGTAGATAATCCATCCTGCTGTATAAACCATGGAGTTAACTGTTTCATATCAGCTTGGCCTGCTTTGATTCCTCCATCATCATGCCTCTTGATCTAATTTCCTTCCATCCCTCCCTATCTTTCATTTACTTTATCTTTCTTCCTCTTCTCCCCCCCCCCCCCCCCCCCCCCCCCCCCCCCCCCCCCGTCTTCATCTCCATCCTCCCATCCCTCCTGTAGCTACTCCATCTACCTCTCTGTGGGCTCTCTCCCTAATCCCCCCAACATTTTTTTCCAGACCTCTACACTAGAATAGACCTGTCCACACCACATTCATCCAACAGAGAGAGAGAGAGATGGTGTAAGAGAGCGAGAGAGAAACACACATGCGGCTTTTGCTGTCCTACATGTATCATGTATGTATCACATGCCAGTGTGTGATTTTGGTGCACGGTTTAGAGTGTATGTTCACTGTTGGCAGCCCACTTGCCTGTCAAATTTGGCAAAATATCTCCTCATCTGGCACAGGAAGAAGGAAAGGGCGTCCCATAGTGAGGGATTACACCAATTTACATACGCACACATACACACGCACATATTTATTGGCACATAGTTGCACATTAAGAAATGCAAAGCCCAATGCTTTCCAACCACAGAGGAGCTTATTTGGGGTGGCTTGCTCATTCAGACACAAAATATCAGTCACTGTTAATTTATTAGCAAATATTATGAAATAAAAAAGTTTCAAGAGAAAGCTGAGCCCTGAAAATATATCCCTGTTTGTGGCTTAATATCTTGGAGAAAGGGTAAATATTTTTATCGGCACACAGAAAGAAGTCAACTCCTCTCTTTGCTGCTAAAAACCAAGCTGTCTCAGCAGGATGAGTCTGGCGTTTTGAAGCTGCCTTCTAGCCTCCCTGCCCAACAAGAAGTGAAATGCCAATGAAATGCATTTCTGTAATGGGTCTGCTGACAGTGCAACAGCCACAAGAACTGCAAGGAAATAGTCTCCTGAAGCCTGTTACTGTTAAGTGTTCCTTTGTCTCAAAAGAGAAGTGGAGGGAGCTGGTGGTAGAGCAAAGAAGGTGGAAGTGGCCAGACCCGGCCTTTTGTCTGAACCTGATTGATAGGTGTGACTGACCCTTAGCACCTTGTGAGTAATCCAACAAGTCAGTCTCTCGCCTTATATTTGGTCCCTTCTGTATCTGCCTCGCGCACGCCCCCACACACACACACACATTTGCTTTCAGACAGGCCCTCGATGGAAACCTAATTCTGTCTCTTCATTCTCTTCCTTTCAAAAATCTCCCAATTACAGCTACTCCATTTGCAGCCTCCCTTCCTCTCTCCTTTCTCCCCTCCCTCCTTTCTTAACGAGCAATCTCGTTAATGTCAGTGAAGCTCCTTCACTCTCTCTCTCTCTCTCTCTCTCTCTCTCTCTCTCTCATTCTTTCATTCAGGGATTTGGCCAGTGGAGAGCGGAGTGGGTGGGGGGTGAGATGGAGAAGTCAGAGCACAGCTGAAAGGACAAGTGCTGGGTGAGAGAGGTTGAGGGTGGGCAGAGAGTAGGCAGAAAGAAGCCAGAGCCTCCATATAATGGCTCGACAAGTGTGTGAGATTACTGCCCTGGTTTCAGGGGGGCCATAATTATATGTTGCACAGCCTGTCGCAAAGAATGAGATGGGGGGTGCGGGACTGTATTTAGTGACGCACCACTGAGAGATTGGTGACGCAAAGGCAATGACTGAATCTGGACCACAGCTTGGGTGGTTCCAAACCTGCGTGTGTGTGTGTGTGAACTCGTGGAATGACTGATGTTAAGCCATTGAACGCTGTAAATTATTCAGATGTTTCATGCATGGAAACATTATAATTCCATGTCTGAGCGTGAATTACCCTCCGTTTTACCCCCGGGCACATATCTCACTTCAGCCCAAGGCCTTGTGGGAGATTAGAGGGAGTAAACACTGTGGGAGCTGGCCCAGCATATGAACCACATGGAGTGTCCAGATATCCACAGCAGGATGCAGAGTCAGTGTGAATGCATCCGTCAAATCTTATAAATATAAGATAAATATAGGTATAATAGATATAAAAATCATAGTTTTACAGTGGATAGTCGTCAGGATAAATAAATCTGCGGAGTTTCACATGAATCAGTGAATCAATGCTGAAAGGATAAATAGATGGAAAAGTGGCAAAACATTGTACAGCAGCACTCTTAATGATCAAATAATTAACATTTGCTAAACAGATTCTCTGACATTCTCTGATCCCAGCATCTGAAATGAATGTGGTTGTTATTTTACTAGTTTAATAGGGCCATGAATTAAATTTTGGGCTCATGTTTAGACAAAGAAAGCTGTTTGAAGACATGGCCTACATTTCATAGACTGAAATATTGGTGTAAATCATGGATCCATTTTATTTTAATGAAAAAAGGAAAAGTTAGCAGCAGATTTTTTTTTGAAAAGTGGAACACAAAACACAGAAAATAAGTAATTTTCTGAATTAAAAAAAAAAGAAAAAAGGATGCAGCTCTTGTCTATAAGGATCATTTAAGCTTTACTCAGTCTAACCCTGCAATCCACACCTGAAGATACTGACTAATACAGTTTTATGGCTGTTCATCAAAGGCTGTCGAAATCCATTCAGGGAGATGGACTGGAACAAACCACTGACTGATGCTGAAACAACAAGAGGCAGAAAAATGGCTTCAATAAACGCGTACAGTATACAGCAGCACAAGGCATTAAACATCACACAGTGGTTAAATGGTATACATTTTCCATTTACTCCGCAGTCTCAGTGCTCGCCTCCAATCATATTGTCACATTAAAGCTCTGCCTCACTTATGTGTTTCCTCTTCGTAGCGAGGCTGACTGGAACTGAGGTTCGAAGCTAGAAGCTACGGTTGGAGTTGGTTTTGCAGCGTGTGTGAGCGCGTTGGCGAGTGTCGGGTGTGAGTGGGAGGTGAACTAGGATGCCGCATTAGTTCTGCTTGAGCTGATGTGTTAATCAGTCAGCTGGCTGCGTAGATAATTAATGAGAATCATGATTAATGACTATACAGTATGCGTGGCTAAGGCAGAACACGGGCCTCTGATAAGGCGGAAGGATGAGAAGGATCAGTGGCTATTCACCCTCTGCTGAGTGCCCATCGGGTGTGCGTGTATGTGTGTGCAGCATTTTTGCCTCTAAGTGTTTGCACATGTGTGTGTATCTGATGGTTGTGTGTGTGTGTGTGTGTTGCCAGGCGTGGGCATTGACACCAGTGTGAGTTTAGCAGACCTGGCAGTCAGTAGGCCTAATAACAGACTGCAGCAGGTTGGGGGGCATTTAACACTTCTAAACACACTGACAGAGCTGCCCACTGATGCCAGATCACAAGGAGGACCTCACACACCGATCAATGGTGTAATAAGGACATTAAGACTCATCTGTCATTGTTCTACATTCTTTCTCGGTGTGCATTTTTTATACATGATGCAGTCTGCAAACAGTTATAAAGGGAAAAAAACATTTTTTTTTTCACTTATTACACAAAATAAAGTCATTCCTCTTATCTTAGTAGCTCTTTATATCAAGATTTTTTTCACAGTTGATTTCATTAGTAAATATTTTCATGGGAGGAGATTGTAGCTTTGCTTTCTTTAACATTAACTTGATGAACTGATTTGTCAATTGACAGAAACTAGACCAGCAACTGTTCTGATTCAGTAAATCTTTTCTTTTTTAATAATAATGCAGAGCAAATGAAAAGCATTTGATGCTTTATGTCTTTTCTGATTGTAAATTTTACATTTTTGTGGATTATGTAGGGCAAAACAAGGAAGATAGATGTGAACGTTTCTGACTTTAATAAAATAAATGGTCAATTAGAAAAATAAAAAACGGATAAATACACATTTGTTGCAGGCTCATTAGTATAGTATTATTAAATGTCTTAGAACAGCTTTGTGTTCCTTTGGTCTGAGGTTGGCAAAGATGTTGGGAAATTTCCCACTAATGAGATATAAAATAATTTAATCTCATAGCATAAACCGAATTATAGCATATTGGGCAACAATAGTATGGTTGCACTAGATGACCCAATAACATTAATTTATAGTTGACATTCTTCAGATTTTTATTGAGTTTGAATTGAAGTGATGGCAGTGGAGCTTGGCACCATCCGGCGTTCAGCTCCCAGCTGTGCTACATTACCATTAAAGGAATGTGGATAATGCAGAAATGGCAAACAGTCTGAGTTTAACTGCGAGTCACGTCACAACAGCAAACAATGCCCGTATCTATTTTCTGCAATTAGTTTGCTATGAATTCCAAATCAGCAGTGACATGACTGCCCTGTGGCCAGAGGTGGTTTGAACATTGACCACATCTACAATCGAGGCCTTGACCTCCCATTGGTGCAACCTGCAACATATGATACTCTGTAACCCAATGAGACCAAGGCTTGGGAGCGTGCTGGGAGGAGGAGAGTGTGTGTGTGCGTGTGTGGTGTGGGTGGGGGGTGGGGGGGCAACATACCACCGCTGGCCCTGTATGTGTGCGTTTTTGTTAATCTGCTTTGTCTGGCTGGGTGCACCATCAGCATTCAACCGTGACCCTTAACATCTAACCTTAAATAAGGGAGGTCTCACCCCCAATGCCCAGCTATAGGCTCCCATGATCAGAGAGTGAGAGCATGCAGATGGAGAGAAACTGTGACTCACAGTGTTTGTGAATATGGAATGTATGGATGGATGGAGATGGGAGGAGGACGGGGGGGGTAGTGAGACGGAGGAGCACCGAGATGAGAAGTGAACTGAGGAGGAAGAGACATGAAGAGCAGTGTGTTCTGTACTTTCTTCTCTGTCCTCTTTCTGATGAGGAGACAAATGGCTATTGTCATCTTAGAGATGCGAGAAAAAGCAGCTCACGCTCCCTTTGTCTTATGGTTCTGTGTTTGAGAAGGGATGACAAAGGCCATTTTCATGCTCGGCGTCTCTGTGCGTCACCTCCTCCTCCTCCTTCTCTTCCCATCTCTCCTCTTACTTTTTTTCCACTCTCTCTTGTGAAAAAAAACCTGTTTAATGCAGATTTTTGTTGTTGTTTTTTAAACCATTATGGAAGTAGGACATGGGTGAACATGCTGATTTTTTCATCTTCCCTTGATGGACCATTTCCTGTGCAAAGCCGTTGTCATACTGCTTTGCTTTGCCAACGATTTCTGCCTATGACATCACAATTCAAGCACTTGTGACAGTGGGGCAAAACAACAAGCGATGGCAATGGTGTTAATTGCCTTTTTTTAATTGTGTCACCCATGTTTAAAAATCAAGGCTATATGAGCTAAGTTGCAAAGGGCCTTATAAACCTCTGTCGTCCAGGTTGCCCTCCTCTCCTTTCTTCTTTCTCCCTCCTGTGCTGAGCCACCATAACTTTACTGATGCATTCGCCTTTTATTTCATTTTTCCCTTTCCCACTGCTATGTCACTGCGTCCTTGCCTTCAGTCCTTCCCTCCTTTATCTCCCCACCCCACGCCACCTATCCATCTTCCTCTGTTGCTTTTCCTCCCCTCGTCCTTTCACCTGCCACACTCCGCTGCCGGGGGTCGGCCTAATTATTCCTCACACATCTTTTCTCCTATCTCTTCCACCCTTTTCTCCCCCATGTGTCCCTGACACGCACACACCTGTAACTCAGCATGACATCTTACAGTCTTTCATCATTCCCTCTGTCTTCTCATCCCTCTCCGCTTCCAGCTCTGCATTCTCCTTTTCTGCATAATTTTTCACCTTTGCACAAACTGAAATTGCCAGGTTTTTCCTCTAATTTCATGTTTTCCCTCCTTTCCTCTTCTCGCTCGCCTCCATTTTTTGATGTTGCACCTGTTTGTGCGCCAGCTGCCTCTTTCTCTCACCATCCTCCTCTCACTTTTTGCTGTCAATCAACAAGTCACCAGCAAGCAAGAACACAAACATGCACCCAATTTCAACGGGTTGCACGAAAGCTGTTTTTGTCCTTGAAGAGAAAAGAGTGTCGTGATCCAGAGATTTCAGAAGCTGTGGCGGAAGATTCTCCCTTTTTATTGTTCCCCTGAAGCAAAGAGAGGAATAAACCAGTATTTTTAGATTTTTTCATTTTTCATTGCCATAATGATTTGGGCTTTGTGGCATCTTTTCATGTATATTTGACTGTGTTTGTGTGTGTGTTCAACAGGCTGTGCAGGGTGTTTCTATTGCTGCACTGCTACTCTCCTCACACGGGAGCCCAGGGGTTGAAAGAGAGAGCATGTGCGCACACGCACACATACACACTCTCACACACACTCTGCAAATCAGTCATACTCATCCCCAGCCATGCCTCCTGTCTATTTATTCCTCGATTCATCTGATTCTTTATTTATTTTACACGCTGCTTCCTAATGCAAATAGGTTTGTGTGCTCCCTGCTGAACTGTGGGAGCAGCAAGGGCCCCGGAGTGTGCATGCAGTGTGTGTACATGAGTGTGTCTCTGCGAGTGAGCAAGTGATTTTGCGTTCATGTGAGAGTTTATGTGTGTGTGTGTGTGTGTGTGTGTGTGTGTGTGTGTGGTGGGGGGGCCCAGTGAGTAATAGAGCCAAAGTCCTTATCTGTCACCAGAGAGCTGCCTGGCTCTCTCTCAGCTGTCAATCATCCAGCCCAAGAGACAAACACTCTGCTTCAAACACTATGAGAGGCAGAGAGAGAGAGAGGATGAGGGATGGATGAAGTAAAAAAAAGAGAGCAGGAGGGAGGTGGAGAGGAAGGGGAGGGATAAGAAACAGAAAGAAAGAAAGAAAGTGGAATGCAGCAGGAAGAGGCAGGTGTGGGGGAACAGGAGGAAAGTGAAGGACAAAAGGAGAGAATTTGTGATGAAAGTAGAAGTAAGGAGGGTATCGGGCGGGGGGGGGGGGGGGGGGGGGGGGTTGGCCGGGTATTTCAATGCCTCTGCTGTGTTCTTCATGCCCCGCAGGTAAACGGGGAGTGGAGCTTTAAAACACTTCACCTGCATGAATTAGACAGACCCCTTGAAAATACCCAGGTGACTTTTGAAAAGCCACTCTTTTGGAAATAAAGTGGGAGAGAAGTGGTGAGGCACACACATACACATGTACACACATATACATATATATGTATATATATATATATATATAGGCATATAGGCAAAGCTATAAGCGCAAAAATATTGCCATGACACACTTCAATATCCTGACAAGGAGTGAATAGGATTTTTAATGACCTGGAGGCTTTCTCTTTTAGCATTTTGGTGTGAGTGTGTGCACATTTGCACATGACTGCATTTATGTGTGACTGTTTGCAGTTGAGGCAGTTGAGGCAGACATCAGCAAGCCTGTCTGTCCTACTTTCATGGACACAGACCTCCCTCCCCGACGGCTCGGACACCCTCCTCTCTTGCGGCAGCTAACTGTTGATTTTACCGTGGGCTGCTCAACCTCCGGGTTGAGCTGGGACTGCTTCTCCAGCGCTTTCCCCTGAGCCCTTAAAGCTTCCTTCAGCTAAAACTGGGAAGGGTGGGCTGCGTGTGTGTGTTGTAGAAGAAAAAAGGGGGGGGTTGAGCGAAGGGTTTGAGCCCCAAATCGCTTCAAGATGCGTTCCACTGGAGACAGAGTAGCTGAGAGTCTGGGAGTCGGGTAGCTCTGCTCAGAGCCTGTGGGGAAACGAATGGAAGCCAGGTTCCCATTTCCAATGGTGGATTAAGAACTGCCACAGATACATTAGGCCCCTATTCAGATACACACACATCTTCTTACGAAGGCCTTCTCTGGAGTATAATATTTCCTTTAACATAAATTAACCTCATCCGTAACCTAAACATGTACTGTAGCAGTTTCTTATGTCATTCGACAGCACACAAATGAACAATTGAAAAACCAAGCTTGACTGGAACAGTTCAGCACAAACAGCCTTCAGAAAAATGCTTGTTTTAGAGTCAGATGAGAAAATAAATACTGTGTCTGAACAGCAAACTTTAAGCTAAAGTAAAGGATATGGTTATCTTTTTAACTGGTTTTGGAACTGCCTCACTTTTACTGAACTTTATCTCAAGCTGACAGAATAATTGTCCACCAACCAAAATCTAAAAGAAGATGTGATGTTCAACCTTTTCTATGATTAACAACCCACTAAAATGAATGAGATCAATAAAAATATAATCTTAGTATATTTCTGCTCCCAAATGTAATTTCTTACTTTGTACATCAGTTATTCAGAATGAAATGTTTCTTTAGTGTATATTAATTTTCATTACCCATAGCTTATATGTCATTTGCTGTAGATAAATCTGCAAGCTCATTATATGTGTATATGTGTATTAATCCTCTACTAAAATAGTCTAAAAAAAGTCCCCAGCCAATGCACTAATTACTGCAGTTAATGACTTAACTAAATATTTGTGACCAATATTTGAAGATTGACACGTTTAAAGAAACTAAATAATCAGAAATGCTCTAAAAAGAAAAGATGCACAGTCTGATAACTGTGGCCTCATCCGTGTGACTCCAAAGCAGATGTTCAGACACAAACAAACACACAAGACTGACTTGCATGTTCTTTTGTCTACTCATTCGCACTCACCAGCTTGGTAAAAGCCAACTTGTCCCAGGAGTGCTGCATACTTTGTGGCCCCTGGGGGACCCCTATGGATTACATTGCTCTCATGACACTGTGGCCTGACTGAGCTTAAACTGAGTCACCTTTAGCTAGAGTTTCAGACTTTCTGCACCCTGTGGCCCCTCCAGAGTAAAGTTGAGCGCCCCCCCCCCCATACACAGACAGACAGACACACACACAGACACACACTGGCCCTCACAGGTCATAGATGGGGAGTGCCGACCCTTGGGAGAGCACCTATATGCATGAATGCATGTGGGTGCAGTCAAACACAAACACACACACACATACATATAAAAGGAGCATTGGAAACGCAGGTGACCCATACTGCAGCAGGTCAGTGTCTCACCTCACGCCTTCACTCCCCGAGGGATGACTCTTAGATGGTTCTCTTTCTGTGTTTGTGTATAAAGAATTAGAATGAGCGCCACTGCATGCATTATAACCTTCATTCCTCCAGAGCCCTGGGTGACCTAATTAAATTAGTGATGTTGTAGGAGAGAAAGAGTTGAAGCTCAAAGACTTTTTAAAGAGCAGACATAAACACCAGCTGCAAATCTTCATGTATACGAGTGTGTATTTATACATATGTCATCATAATCTATATACTTAAACACATTTAAGACCTCACTGGGAGTTAAAGGGGAATGTAGCATGTGTGCATTTTGTGTCTCAAGTGTCTTTGGGACTAGAGTGGCTCTTAATCTCCTCTCTCTCTCACACACTCACTCACACACACACACACACACAATGAGCTGTCACGACCTGTAGTGCTCCATCACCACACACCTCTACTAGACCAGCTTAATGGGTCCAATCCAGACTGCTGCAAATCATCCAGAGCACATGCTGAAAACAGGGGAAGACGGGGAACGGGAGGGAGGACAGGTGAGAGGAAAACAGATACAGGAGCGGGAAGAAATAATGGTTTTAGGAGTGAGGACAGAAAAAGAAAGCGACGGTGGCGAGTTGTGTCTGAGGTCCGATTCTATGGGTTCGTATGATCACCCAGAGGAATGGTGTTCTGCTGCTTTGTGGAACAGTTCATTCAATCTGGAGACAAAAATGTCTCCAGTGTGGCTTCATGGCTGCTGGTTAAAACACATCATCAAGTTCGTTTTCAGACCGAAGCGCAAAAACTCTGCTGACATTAACACACTGTGTTGAGAAACAGCAACATGGAACAAGGAAAATACAGTGTCCCGCAATTTAGTTTTGAACAGGTCTGGACAGAAGAAAGAACACAGACAACAGTGCTAATAATTAGTTTTAATAATCAATAGTGTATCTTTCTTGTCTAGTGGAAACCACTTATCTTCAAATCTGTTAATTTAAATTGATTAAATTATTCACTTCCCTTATCTGTGTTAAGCCATATAATAATCTATAAATTAATTTAAAAAAGCAAAGTAATTGTAACTTATAGTATATTGGGTTGTTTTTGTGTGTATTATTTGATTTCTATAGTATTAAAGCACAGCAAGAGCAGAGGTGACATATGGTTGGTTGTAGAGGAAAGAGGGAAGGTAATGAAAACTATTTAGAGGTGGAGAAATGAGAAACGGGAAGACACTAGACTGAATATTAGGTGGTTTCTGGAACTCGGCTGCAAGCGAATGTTTGCAGGAGTCAAAAAAAAAAGCTGCAAACAAAAGTTCTGTGTGAGAGATGCAGAAGTGAGAGAGAGAGAGAGAGAGAGAGAGAGATGTTTGCCTGAGAAAAGTTTCTGTTGACCTGAATATGGCTGCGTCACTCAGCTTTGTTCAAAGACGAGAATAAGCCTGTTTTTTTTTTTCCCATAGTTGGTTCATTCGAGTCTCTCTTCATGGTGCAGCTACAAGTTTCAGCCTAATATGATTCTCTCATCTGCAGCATTGTGTTGTATGGAATATGCTGAACACAGTAGGAGCAACCACAAAGGACGTGGAGGGTGTGCATGTGTTTGTAAGAGAGACAAACTCTGTGTGTGTGTGTGTGTGTGTGTGTATTTGTTACCTCTTCAGCACCTTTTCTGGCATAGACATTGTCAGGACCAGTAGTCCTCATGGAGACCAAATCCTGGTCCCTGTGAGGCAGAACCTACTGTCTGATGAAGTGATTAAGTTACAGCTACAGTTTGAATCGTGGTCAGGCTAGGCTTAGGGTTAGTCATTAACTGGTTATGGTTAAGGTTGGGGGTAATGCTTTGTTTATACTGTCCAAATGAATTGGAGTCAGTGCAGTGTCCTAACAAGTATAGTTGTGCAAACCCCCCCCCCCCCCCGTGTGTGTACGTGGTCCTTGCAAATGCCAAGGCATCTCGCGTGTCTCCATCCTGTGTCTCTGTGGTTGCACTGGGTGTGATATGTAGTGAATGTGACATCGACACAGCAGCAATCTGGACCACCTCTGGACAGTGTGTGTGTGTGTGTGTGTGTGTGTGTGCCTGTTCTCGCTCTGACAAGGACAGAGTTACCTTCAAAGTCCCATGATGCCAACTAACTATTCAAACAAATCTCTGCATCCCTACCTGCTGACTCTTACCTCCTCTCTCTCTCTCTCTCCATCCTTCTCCTAAGCATCATCAGTGTCCCTCTACCTTTTGCCCCCCCTCCCTTCTTCTTTTCCCTCACCCCCTCCCTTCTTCTCTCTCATCATATGGAAACCATTACTGCCGTTGTCGTTTCTCACCACTTACATTCCTGAGGGCTTTCCAGCGTTCACCTTCTGCTCCTCTCTCCTTGTTCACACTGTTTTTTCAAAGTTGCCTTATACCTCATTATTTGTATTCTCTTTTTTCAGTTCCACCCATTATCACCTTTTTTTTTTTTTTTTTTTTTTTCCTTTTGAGCTTCGTATATGCAGCTTTAAAGCTGCTTAATTGATTTCTGTGCCGCTCGGAGCCGGCAGAACAAACAGAACAGCACAACACTGATGGACAGTTTTATCACCTTATTGTTATGGTGAGCATGTTCACAAATGGTTGCAAATTACCATATTCTGCAAAGACAGAGCCACATTAGCATTAATTTGAAGTCATGTTCAGTTCCGCCTCTGGCCAAATTGGGGCCCTAAGAGGAATTTACTTAATTCAATTCTCTTCTGTGCTGAGGGTGAGGGCCCATGAAGCTGTTTGCCCCTCTGTCCTTTCCATAGTATGCAGGATTTTAACTGGTTGCATGGCCAAAGTACAAATATTTTTCATTGCAAAATGCCATTTTTTACTATGGACCAATATTGATCAAAAAAGCCTAACATTTGCTTTCCAAAAGGAATAAACTTGAAATTTTAAAAAAAAGTAGAAGCTAGAGCCTCGTGTCTTTCAACAATTAGAATACAAAGACGTTTGATGAATGGGAACACCACATCTGCTGCTGGGAAAATAAATTATGACACAGACTGAGCTTCTCTGCTTTCGTGCTACAGCAGCACAGATAATACACAAGTAATAAATAGTAAACATGTATTATTAATATCTAGGAATATAAAACTGGATAAGATTATTATTACATTTTAAGATAATAAAGAATAGAATAGTGTATACAGGGGAGCAGGAGGATAAATATGCACAGTGTTAATATTGTAACACACTCACCTGCATTCAAAGCACAAGCTTCTACTTGAATATTTTTATTCCCTCTTGCTTGCTCACAGCTTTCTGACATTTTTACCCGTTTCAAAACACAATTGCCAGATGTTCATTAATAAATCTAAGGTTTCTTTTCTGCTCTCAAATAATGTTGGGGGAACAGCCTGCATTAATTAGCATGCATCACATTGGAAAGGTGGTGAGAATACAAAAAAACAATAACGATTGCAGTTTTAAGGTTAAGAAAATAATTTACAAACAACAAAACAAAATTATAAAGTGTCTCTTTTAAAACCAACACAAGCCAAACACATACTGTATGTGGCACCTGTGGAAAGTTCTCACACAACATTAGTTTTCATTAAATTTGACAAACAAGCTTATTTTCGCTTAGTTGCTGCTGAAGACGGTTAAAAGTTAAAACTGAAGCAATAATTATTTACAAAATAGAGGTTTAAGACTGGCTTGTGCTCCTCATAATCACATTTTCTCCGCTGTTTCATCCATAATAGAAATGGTTCAGAGGAACATGTGGGCCTAGTTGCCTTGTAGAGACGCTCAAACTCTCATCAATTCAGATTATAGCTTTGTCCATAGCCCTCCTTTGCCTCCTCTTAACCCTGCAGTCTCCTTCTGTCTCTGTCTCCAGAGTATATGGTTCTTTAATGAAGACACTCATAACGATTATGGATATATAAAAACAGTCTGTCTGCCCTTTGCACTAATGGAAGCAGAAGCCACATTGTCTGCAAAGATAAAGCTGAAATTCAAATAAGTTATGATCATTGGTTATTAATTCCTCCTACAGTGTAGGGTGGCCAAAGATATAATTGGAAATAGACTTTTTTCATTAGATTTAAAACTCTCTGGCATAAATTACAAAAGATACATAAAGATGGTGCATGAAAACCAGGAACAAAGTGTTAATGCAGTCAGGTTTTACACAGTAGCCTCACACACTGACAAAACTACTAATGGTAATAGCATTTTTTATGCAAGGCTTCAAATTTAACCTGTAAAATGGGCTTCAAACAGACTTGTACCAGCCCCATTCACTTACTGAGGCGATCAAAGATGGGGTCAAGATGAAAGAAGTCGGCATAAGTGAAATTTGAAAGCTCCTGAATGTTTCATTATAAACCTTGTGATAGTAACAGCAGACAGATGATGTAGGTTAGATGTTTGGGGCACAAATAGGTCAGTGTGACACTGCTGCTCCGACAAATACTGTGTTGAAGACGGAGTGAGCTGAATTTGTGTTTTATATACTGTGGACCATATGTTTTACATTATGTGTGTAGTTGGTGTTCCTGGCCTGCAAAGTGTACAGTGGTGCTGATTGCTACAGCAGTATGGTGGAAAACGATAGCCACTGCAGTCCCTTCTCTGTGAGTGCTCCGCAAAACACATCCATCCGAGCAAGTGATTTAATCCAGCGCTGCGGCTTGAAATAATATTTTCCTTAAAGTGGGTAAAACAGTCTGTCAGCAGGGTGATATAATTTTACGTATCCAAATCTTCCGAATAACTTTCCTCACAATAGCATGAGAATTTTTATTATTCTTTCAAGGTTTAAGAAACTCATTAAAGCTAATCAAGTGCGTGAAATGCATTGGATCAGAGTTAATTATGGTGCAGAATTTGCTGAAATTTACAGAAGTGAGGTTTTAAAGATTCCATTTGGGCTTTAATGACATCCTCAAAATGGAGGTTTTCCGCTGAGCATGTGCATGTGTGTCTTTGCTCATTGTGGCATTCTTTGGAAAGCACCCACTCCAGCAAATGAGACCCAGAGGATTTACTTTGGACACATACTGGATGGCCTGCAGGTGTTGCAGCTCAGCAGGCGTGTGCGTGTCTGCGTGTGTGTGTGTGCACACTTGTCCTGTCAGAGTTTGTACTCCTCCCATAGCCGATCGGTTTGCTACCCTTTAGTATGTGTGCCCCCCCCCTGCTGTGTGTCTGACAGTTTGTGTACATTAAAAGAGGATGGTGGGGGTTTATGTTTGAGGGGCTCAGAGCCCCTGTGTATGTGTATGTGTGCGTAATTACACTGCATATACCATGAGATTAGTGTAGACAGTTTTATGCACAAGGCCTGCAATAAATTTCCCCGCCACAGAACCAAAGAACGCTGTCGTTTATTATTTCTTAATAGATCAGTCCTTTGCTGTCTCTCCTCGGCTTCCTGCTCTCACCGGGTCGTGGTTAGCTCAAGGACGAACGCCCTCGGAGGATGGAGGAGGTCAAACTCAGGAGAGCTTCGAGTAAATCCTCCTCACTGACTTCATTTTAGTTCAGATTAAGCTCTCCGATAACTTCAGTGTCCTTCTTACTTTGTTATTTTTTCAAAAATTGGAGGAGTTGCAATCTGTCCACACTCTTGTTCCCTCATTGGCCTTATGTGTTTGTTTGCGTTATCACTTTGAATGCCACCTCTTTTTTTTTTCCCCTGTCTCTTGCTCTCCATCTTTGTAATTAGCTTTTTCTCACTTTTTGACTCGCTCGCACTCTACTGCACCCTCAACCCGCCTCCGCTCCATATTCTCATGTTCGCACAGATATACACACTCGCTCACACACACACACACACACACACACACAGTTGCTCTCTCTTGTCTGCCGTCCTCCCACACCCCACCCCTCTGGCTGCACCTGTGTGCCCGACATTGGTCTGGACACGGCTCAGGTTGCCCCTGTGGAATCTGGGAAATGTTGGAGTCGTCCAATACGATACGCCGCCCAGAGCAGGTACAACAGCAGACAAGATGCAGATGGACAAGAGAAGAGAGAGAGACGCACAAAAGCACACAAGGCACCTGTGATTCCAGTTTGTACATGTACATGACATGACAAATAAATGTCATAAATAAATTACTACTCTATGTAGAACTGCAGACTCAAAGTGGCCTCTGCACATTCTGCCACAGTTCCCATCCTCAGACCCAGAAATAATACAAGAAACCATATACAGAAGAACAAGACAACTGCAAGAAAAAGATGGTGAAATCTAAGTAAATAATATGGAGTGAATGGATGGTAGAAAAACAAGAGACAACTAACTGTCAGCTAAAGATGTTGTCGGTGCTGATGTGATTGGTCGACCTGTAAAGGCCTTATACAAACAAGCTGACACATTTAATTCAATGAGTCCAATCTCTGCCAGTGCTTATATTCTGGGTCAGTACAATAAATGGTGTAAACCGACTTTAAAACGAGACTAACTTACTTAACTGTGCATGTGAACATACTGATTGATAGCTTTTTAATCTTTCCCAAAGGTGAATGATTAAAGAATAAACCATCTAATTTCAGGGTGAAATGTGAAAGGTTTATATGACAACTGCAGTGAAAGAGTGGGCCTGACAGAAGTGAAGGCTCCATGGGAAATGAGAGGAGGGTGAGGAGCAGGAGGTGTGAGAGGTCAGCTGGGAGGTCACGGAGGATGACACTTGAGTCTTCTCAGCTCTGCTGGGGGGTCATGGCGGGGCGATGCTCGGGTTGAGAAAATGATGTTTCTGCTTTCATAAAAGAGCTTTGGAGAAGAAAAGAGTGTGAAGCTCACCTCCCCCTCTCATCTCCCCTCAACTCACTCCAACTCTTTTTCCTCCTCTCCCCCCCTCGGTGTCACCTCTGGCCCCCTCTAACCCCCCACACCATGTTTCAAAGTGTGGCCACATGAATGGCTCTATTGTTAACAGCTGAGAAAAAGGGAAAAAGAGAGAGAGAGAGTGGACAGCAAGAGTGGTGAGGGAGAGGAGGGAGAAAAAACAGAAATGTGGCCAAAAAGGAAAGTGCAGTGAAAATGTGATGTGTGAACGGGATGATTTATTTAGATGTGGTCTCAGATGAACTCAGTAACGTTCCCTCCTCACATCTACACGTCTTCACATTTTCGCTCCAAGTTACTCCTGCTCTTCTTGTACAGCTGCAGTGCTTAACCTCAGATTATTTGTTGTTGTAGTTGTTATCTTTCTGCCTCTGTTTGGTCTGTTTGCATGCTGTGTCCTACCTATATCTAAAAATTGGCCCTGTCAAGCAATACTATCAGACCCAGCTGAGGCCGTGCAGGGTTGAGCGGGGGCAAGAAAGGGTTTATCCTGTCAAACTGCGGAACAACTGTGGTTTTGTGAGCAGTAGAATTCACTCCTAATAATATTCTGTGGGCACTTTGTGCTTCCAGTCATACTTCAGCCTAGTTTCCGGTCTCTCGCCTTAAAAGCACAATGTGGCTGTTGCCTCTATCTCTCAGGAATATCACCAGATGACACATAATCTAACAGACCACAGACATTTGTTTATATTTAAGTTATGCGCTACAGCTTTAAGGTGGATTTAATGCCCCAGTTAGAGAGAAAAATGTTTGAATGCAGCACAGGTTTGTGGATACTGAGGCTGTCACACGTAGGATGCTGCTTTTCTTGCTCTCACACATGATTAGATTGAAATCGGGTTCACCCACCTCATCCTATTTACAGTGGACACACACACACACACTCACGGCATCATTCTTTGGCACACTAGGTTAACCTGGGTTAACGCCACAAATCTGACACCATGAACATGGAACCTATTAGAAAATTGAATTCTGTGGCTGGAGTTCACTGTCACTTTCTATCTTCCTCTCTTTTCTTCCTTCCTCCATTTTTTCTTGTCATTACCACCTCATTTTACCCCATGTTATAGTTTTTAGCTCTCCACCTTCAGTGGAGCATTTTCCTTTTGTCTCTTTGTTTCCATTCTGCTTGTTCACCACTTTTCTTTGTTGTTGCTACATACCTTGCCTGACATGTTCAATATTTTTCCACTCCCCCCCCCCCCCCCCCCCCCCCCCCTCCTTCCTCCCTTTTTCCCCCCCCCCCGCCGTCTCTTTCACTTCACTGATTTCTCACCCTCTTTCTCTCTCTCTCTCTCTCTCTCTCTCTGTCTTTCTTTTTTCAAGAACTGCACCTGCCCAGTGGCACTTTACTTAAACACTCACATACTCTCTCCGTCTCGCTCCCTCTCTCTCCGTCTGACTGTGCCTGTGTTTACTCTGCCATTCTGCAATGCAGCTCGACTGTGACTCAGGGTACCATCAGATAACACACAGAATGTGTCTTGCAGGAAGCAAAAGGTTCTTGCTTTTTTGTGTGTCTGTGTGTGTGTGTGTTTGAGGTTTCACGTTTAGGAAAAAGCTCAACCTCTGTTTGTTTGAATGTGGGTGGATACGTTTGGGCAAACCTTTTGTGTTTTCCATTGGACTGTGTGTGTGTGTGTGTGTGTGTGTGTGTGTGTGCGTTTGAATAGATATTTCTGTTTAGGCTTTGCTGCAGGAAGCACCACCATGTCTACACTTCATACTCTGTAAATGGTGTGAGCATTCCCACATGTGAGGCGGACAGGAAGGTGAAACGTGTGAGTGTTTACATGTGTTGAGTGAAGCTGAGTGCCTACCTCTCCAGTATAAGTATGGCCTGATAACCCTGGGTGACCTGGGTAATGAGAGAATGAGAAGGGGAACAGTGGCTTCCCTGGAGCCTCAACCCAGGCTTCAGCCTCAGCAGGGTCTCCTCCACCATTCAGTCTGCTTTCTGAAGCTCCCCTCAGTATACGCCGCCAGCCAAACACCAACAGATAAAGCTTACATCTCAATTTACTGCAGGTGTAAGAGCTCTTGGCTCACAGTGCTGAGAGCCAGACATAGCCCGCATGGAGGTGAAGGATGTGGTCAGACAGACGCAGGCACAGCAAAACACCAACACAAAATCCATCCACCTCTTTGTATTGATGCTCGAATAACGCTATCTTTTGTGACTACAATAGTAACCTCGATCACGTATTACAGGAAACGCTCATGCAGTACGTTGGTTCGGGTCTAGTGTGCAAAATGAATGTTATTTTTTTTTTATCAAATTCAGCCACATTTTAAATCTAGAATACTTAACCAAGGTAGTCAACATGGAAACAAACAAAAGTTTTTGGCAGACGGGCTAATTGCTGAGACTGGCTGTTTCAAACAGATGGTGAAGAGAGACAAGTAATACAAGATTTGAATGTCACAGCTTGTAATCCTACTGTAGTAAATCCCCCAAAATTAAAAATATAAACATGTAAGTGGTCCAAATATGGCTAGTATTTAGCTTGATTCTTCTACAGGTGAAGATATTTCTCCTCTCATGTTCACTGTCAGAATTGTAGGACAACTTAATGGCTTTTATTTCTAAGTGAATGTGGCAGTTTGGGCTCAAACTATTTTTATCTCAGCTCAGGTTGGAATCCTTAATATTTAGATGGAAAGTGTGTGTTAAAAACCCCCGGAGTGGAGTTTTATAGCTGTGGGCATTTAAATTTCACTGTCTGTTAAGATGTTTCTGCTGAGGGTGCGTCAAGGGAAATGTTGGATCCTGTGTTTTTGGAGCTTTATCCACACTATATTGACTCAAAGACATTTTTTCCTCAGCTGTCTCAGTTCTAACTTATTTTTAATATCCGTTTCCTGCAAATTCACAGCATTATGGAAATGTGAGATTCAATTTTCCATATACACAAATAACAAATAAAACAGAATTCAAAGAACGTTTTCCAGAAGATGTTATTACACTGACATCAGGTCGCCCCATTTTTGTTGCTGCCTAATGTAAAAAGAATCATTTAAAGCCTATAGAAAAATTCTAATTGTTGTTAAAAGGTGGACTGCGGTCTTTAAGAGACATGAGTCAGTGTAGACTGTTGCTGATGTGACTTAAGTAGTATCCGTATCTTTTAAACAGCACAATTAGGCAGCAAAATTCTCAGTCTGTTCTCTTTGTGATGCTCTGTTGCTTATTTTTTAATGCTCACACAGGCGCCTGACAGCAGAACAGAGAGAATTATAAAGTAGGTTTGAGTGCTGTGACTCCCATGTGTTCATGTGGGTGTGATGGACTTTTATTTGTGACTGTTTGGTGAGCACTTGATACTGCAATCTTGCACAAAAAGGGGCTATTATAAAGTTTGGTTGATTAATTCTGAACATTACAGGCATTAGCTTTGTCCCATTTCCACATCACATGCTTTGACAATTGTTCTTTTCAAGCTTTGACCACACTAAATGCATTGTTCTTCTATCCCTTATGACATTGATTCTAACTGGAGATGCTCTCCACAAACTTGGATTCTTTTTTTGTTTTTTCACTTATAGTCAGGCTCACCAGTCAAATTTAATTTCATCATCAACTTCAGGAGCAAAGTCAACTCCATAATTGGCCTTATGAGCAGGAAAAGGCTCTGCATTGTGATTGGACTGACAGTCATTTGTTGTGCTGATGCTGCTCTGACCATTGCATTTCATGTTCTCTGCTCCAAAAAAGCCCCTGTTGCCACACTACAGTAATGTCTGTGATATCTGGAATTCATTTTACTTTTCATGTAAAAAAAATATTTTCAACAAACTATCTCTGTGTTTACTCTGGGAAAAACCTTGTAGCGTGAAAGCTGTTCCCTGAAAGCTGGGGTAATATATAAAGATGACATTAGTAAACCATACTCAGACATACTTTTGTTAGATTGAATTAAGCTGTTGCATTAAAGTGGCTGCAGACTTCCTACATATGATAGGTCACCAATCTTCAGTTAGGCTGCAGATGAACAAACCCCACGTCTGTCATCTCAGAAGAAGATGACAGACAGCTCATTAGCAGACTAATTACCTCTACATACCTGAGCTTTGTCACTTGCAGCTTCGTTCTGCTGATCTTGTCTGCCTTTGTCTTCCTCTGTGGACATGCCTCAGTTCTCACTTCTAAAATAAGAGCAGGGGGAAAAAAAAGCTAATTAATCAACATCAGTTGCAAAGTAAAAGAAAAGATGCTTTTGTTGTTGTTTACAATATTTCACTTCCATTTTCCGTTCACTTGTGTGGACACATTTACAGTCTTTCTGTTGATTTCATTAAGTCACATTTGTTTGCTGTATTTGATTTTATGTTCTGAATTCCATGTAGCCTGAAATAAACCCTCAGGCCTGTATTTTCATGGCTGTGATATGTCTGTATTTACTGCAGGAGTCTTATTTTACTTTAATCTATTAAAACAAGATGTTTAAAGTATCTGATCATTGTGAAGTAGTTCTTTGAAAAACGTAATGTAATTCTTTTCATTTTGCTTCAGATTGGTGGTTAATTTCTTTGTGTGGATCATGGAGCGGTTGTTTTTATTTTCCTCATTTCTACTTTGCCACTTCATTGGGTCAACAGGGGATTGCGTGAGCTTGTGTGGTAAAAATATGTTTGTGCAGTTGACTGCACAGGAGTTTCTCTTTAAAAGCACCTGTTTCCTACGAAGGAGAGGAAATATTAATGAAGTAGTAGAAATAAGAGGAATAAAACACCCATCTGTTGCTCATTCACTTGCATGGACAGGTTGATATCACTGGTGATGGAAGCCGCAGATTCTGATCATTGATTGCTTTTCTGTCTTTCTCTCGTCTTTCTTCCAGGTTCAGTGACGATAAGGGCTACATTCTGTACCCTCAGATCGGGGACCGGCTGGACCTCATCTGCCCTCCACTGGACACGGCCAGGTCCACGCCAGAGTACGAGTTCTACAAGCTCTACCTCGTGTCGTCACGGGAACAAGCGGACCGCTGCGAGGTGATGGGCCCCCCAAACATCGTGCTCACGTGTGACGAGCCCACTCGCGAGCGTCGCTTCACCATCAAGTTCCAGGAGTTCTCACCAAACCTCTGGGGTCACGAATTCAAGAGCATGCATGACTACTACATCATCGGTGAGTCGAGGAAGCAGAAGTTTAGAGAATAAAGTGTGCGCGTGTGTGTGTTTTTATGGGTGCGTGTTGTGCTTTATTGCAGTGTGTGGGAGGTGATGAGGGGGTTGTTATGATTGCATGGCTGATTCTTGATTGTGCCGGAGTGTGTTTGTTTATTTCCGTGATGGAAGTGATGATTGGGCAGGTGTGTGTGGAGTAATTAGGTTTGAGAATTGTGTTTTATCTGGTCCATGGGAGGATACAGTACAGGACATGCAGTGCAAAAAAAAAAAATGGCCAGATGAAAAGTTAATGGGGAACAAAAGAGAGAGAAGTACTTTTTTTTCCCATGCGTCCTTGGATTTGCTCATCTTTGCTACTTGTGTGGGATTTGTATCTGGTGAAACCTGTTTTGGTCTTAGCCCTGCAGGGCTGCTGCTCTGGCCTTGGGCCTGTTTATTGTTACCACCATCCTTGCAGTGACCACAAATAGAGAAGCCCAGTTTGTTTTGGTTTATCCTGCAGGTTTGTTTGGAGTTGGTCTTTGTCAGGACTCAATGAGGTCATTAAGGCCAGCCAGGCCAGATGTTTGTATCGGACAGAACAATCTGCAAGACAAGACCGTGTCAACCAAAACCTGCGGGTTGTTTTTAAATACAGAGTGAGAGCCAAGAGGATTCAGCATGCACAACTGGAGCAGTGCACACCCAACACACACACATCCTGACACACATACATGTACACAGGTTTTCCAGTGCAAACACAAGCAGCTTAAAACACCTCAGGAGTGAGAGAGTGAGCAGGATAGACAAAGAGAGAAAGAGACCCTGTTTGATTCCCACAGCTCTCCGCCCACGTACCTGCAAGCTGTATTCACTCAGGTGTGCAAATGCTCTTTTTATTTCTTTTCATCTGCACGTGGGGGGGAAAAACAACTAAAACAGGTTAACAGGAGGAGGAGGAAGGTGGGACAGAGATGGAGAGACAGACTGAAAGAGACAAAGAGAATACAAGATCTCTTGAAGTTTGTGGAGTCTCTCATGTCTGTTTGTTTTCTGTATCGGTTCAGCCTTTTGAGGTGTGTTCATATTTTGCTATCAGTCCTCATACCCAGTGTGTTTGTAAAGAGAGGTGAGGCATTAGGCATATTTTCCTCCTGCACCCTGTATTATCAGCATGAGATTAGATTTGAGGGGGTGAGATGACGGTACTGTATGTGTGTACTTGTATTTATATCTTTGCGAGCTCCAAAAAAATGTAAAAATCTATATTTGTGGGGACATTTTGTCTGGGGTCCACGACTTTTTTTAGGGTTAAGACCTGGTTTTAGGGTTAGGGTTAGAATTGGGTTTAGGTTAGGGCCTAGGGGATGTATTATGTCAGTGATGTGTCCTCTTTAAGGTATAAAAACAAGTTTGTGTGTGAGAGACTGGAAATTTTGGCCTGGTAAGTAAAGATGAAAGTGTAATTCCATCATAAACCTGCTGTTTTCTGAATCAATGACTGACAGA
Source organism: Brachirus orientalis (assembly GCA_016785285.1). Classification (NCBI taxonomy): domain Eukaryota; kingdom Metazoa; phylum Chordata; class Actinopteri; order Pleuronectiformes; family Soleidae; genus Brachirus; species Brachirus orientalis. The sequence continues at coordinate 543,494 of JAFBJR010000891.1, forward strand.
TGTTGAACAGCAGAACATGAAAAACCATCACTTATGACCTCAAGACTTCAACACTTATGGGTTATAGAAAACAGACTCTTTGTAAGTTAAATAATAATAATAATAAAAAAAGCTATTTCTTGGTTTAAAAATACATTTTACCTGCATGCGCACATGGTGATACATTGCATTTTTATATATTTAGAATTGTTTTGAAATTATTTCAATGTACTTTAGTTTGTAATACAGTATGGCTTATTATAGTGTAGATTTATCACTAGAAAACATGAACATGCATCCATCCACAGTACATTTAAGTACATCAGTGTGCAAGTAAATGCTCTTCTACAGTTCAATATGCATTCAAATATAAACCTAACCCTTAACCCAGAAGTCTTATATTGGACAACATATACTCATTTATTAATTCAACTTTGTAAGTGTCAAGATTTTATTTTATAGATTTTATTTGTAACCATTTGACACTTTTCTGCAAACAAATCTTCTAAGTGGAATGTACATAATGTTACATAAGAGCATGTACCAGTCCAACACTGTCAGCACTTAACTGTTTGCTTTCTTCCTTGGGCATTCCCCACATTATTCACAGTGACCAGGGTTCACATTTCTAGTGTTACACAACTGCACATAGTGATTACACACCCAGTTGATTATAACCCACCCACCTCACTGAATTCTATGCACAAAGCTGGTGGACATTCAACAAACATCCGTCAGTAAAAGTAAAGCTTTTGTCCACCTAACATCTCTTAATCTTGAAACGTTATTACCTTGCAGTAAACTCCTGAAACACTTTGCAGCACCCAAAAACTTGTAAGCTGAAAGAAATGCTGTCCACAGTTTCTCTCTCTCTAACCCATCTCTTCTCGCCTCTTACCTGCCAAAAGCAGTGTCCTGAGATAGAAACACCTTTATCTCCACACACAGGCCAGACTGATCGATTGACAGCTCCAGCCCAAATCAATGACAGCAACAAGGTCAACCACACACACACACACACACACACGCACGCACGCACATGCACATTTGCCCGCATCGCATTTCTCTCTTGCACACACACCACAGCTTTGTTTACACATTCGAAAAAAGGGAAAGTTGGAGTGGCGAGGAGACAAGGGAGTAGCTGATCGTTGAGAACATGCGGCACTGATTGTCATTGATAATGACACCAGATAGCTTTGTGCATGTTAAGCAGCGATTATTATTTGATCGCGTGTCCTTAATGAAGAATTGTAGCCAGTCTTTCGCTGAAGCTTCTGTGTACTTAAACTAGGCGGTAAGATAATCAATAACTGTTAATCCTGCTGCTCATATGAAGCCACCTATCTGCTGCAGCCTGTGGGAGCCAAAGTTGCCCTAAAGGGAGGATATCATATGCACTGTGTGCTCAGATGCGTCCCTGAATCCGCTCCCTGTAAATGTATGTTGGTGCGTGTGTGTAAAATCACCACTGTATGCAGAGGCCTCCGGGAAATCTTGGTTTAATTAACCTATAGCATATTGTGATTTAATTTGCACACACTACAAACCACACACACATGCACACAAGTGTACATGATGTGGTGGAGTAGTTGGATGGCAGAACAGCAGGAGGAAACAAAGCACTGGAGGTTAATTTCAAAGTTAAACCCATTACAGGTTGCCACTAACTCACTTAAGGTCCACCGGGCAATCGGTTTCTTGTCACAGAGAAGTTCTTTGTAATTAGATTTTCACGTTGTGATCATCAGCAAGTGGTATCATAGATCATTGCAAAAAGAATATTATTTGTCTGGAGAAAATCAAGTAATCATTGAACAAAGTCCAAAGTTTCTTTTGTTTTCACACTCACTAATGCCTCACAGCTGCCACTGTTAAGTAATCAGATTACTTGAATCCCATTAAATGTAATTCAAAATATCCACGTCCTGGGGAGAGGAGAGAAAGAGTGGGGAAATTGATTAGTTATAGTCATTGATTGATGTTTTCATTCATAACATGAGGTCAGAGTTTATGTAAGCCGATTTCTCTGTCACTCACTCTCAACGTCTCACACTCAGTTTTGTCAGAGTCTCACTCGGTCTCTCCCCCACACACACACACACATACACACACATGCTTAGTACATCAACCAAAACCACAGATCAAGCCTTTCACTGCTCTTAATGAATCCTTTGAAAGCAGGCACCAAGGCTTTTGTAACACACACTCAGTTCATGCATGCACACTAAAACACACACACACACACACTCACAGAGCACAGTTGTGATGGTGTGTCTTATTAATGAGAACTGCAGGAGGAAACTACAGTATCACTGTGCAGCTGTTTCACTCTGCAGCTTAAAAACCTGTGAACGAACACAGGAGGAGAACAGAAGAGTTGTTGTTGAAACCAGTCCAGGATCTGATGTTTATGAAAGGTCAGTTCACACACATTACAATGGCAATGAACTTTCTCATTTAATCCGATCAAGCATCGCAGATAAATGTATTTTTATTCGCTCAGGTTTTCAGGCATGTCCTGGTTATGTTTTTGTCATATTTAAAAACATCATCGAAACATCAGTAACACCAAATGTTCTTGTGTTCTTGTAACCTTGGAAAATACTCAAGTCTCTGTAAAATTGGATGAAAACATGCTCTGTGGTTTATCCGTTTTTTGTTTTGAAATAATAATCTGGGTCAACATGTCTCCAGCTCTGAAGATTCTTTGAGCTTTAATTCCTGGTTACAAGAGGAAATCTGTTGTTTCTTATATTAATTTACAACAGAACATTGTGATATGTGACATAAAAACACATTTACAGAGTAGGACAAGGAAAAACCAAAGGGAAGAATAATCACAAAGTACAGCAAGCAGGAGCATTTCATATCAAAATGGCATCTTGACTGTTCTAAATGACACTTAAACATATAACTTCCTGTCATTTTCTCATATTAATTTGGTTTACTTTGTGGCCCAAAGTGGAAAACTCTGCCCATGTTGTACTAAAATGGGCTGAAATACTAAAATAAGTAGTAGGCCTGGCTCACATTCAAAAAATGTATTTCTTTCTTGGGAGACTGAATAATGAAAGTGAAAGCTGAAAATACACAGAGAACCTGAGTCACAACAAGGAAGGAGGGTGTGGGTGTAGAGGAAGGGAAAGAAGTGATGTTAAAAGATGCATGAAGGGAAATGAAAGGAATGAAATTGATGGACACTGAGAGGAAAAAAAGAGATAAAAGAAAAAAATGACAACAGACAGGCTGGACATTCGCTGTGTGCGCTGAGGTGAAGAGTGTGCGAGTGTCAGGAAGTTGAAACACAGACGGAGAGCATCAACATCTGAAGGGTGACCGGGAAACAACGCGCTCACTTTCAGTCGCTGCTGCTGTTGTCAGGAGAGTAAGACACACATATACAGTACGTGAATGAATAAATGCAAACGCACGGACACACAAACAACACGCGCACACTCACACACATGTCAGTAATCTTCCCTGGTGCCCACACTAACATATGCATGCTCACATCTCCATACGTTTGGGCCCTCTCATAAATATATGCACTTACACACACACTGGCCTACAAAGCTGACTTGTAGTTGTAAACATGTTCCAAATAGTCTCAGAATAGCACACGCACACACACACGCACACGCACACACCAAGATAGGTCAGATCTGTTGTTGTGAATGAGTTAGTCGCTGTGGGGCTGCATTAGTGTTGACGGTGGGACAGATGGTGGTGTGTGTGTGTGTGTGTGTGTGTGTGTGTGTGCGTGCGTGAAGTGCAGGTCCAGGTATAAAATTCAGTTTTTTGTGTGTGTGGCTATGTGGCTCATGTGCGTGCATGGATGTGTAGGATGGACATGAAGGAAGTGAGTTTGCGTGAGTGGATGAATGACTCCCAGTGGTGTGTTTAGGGAGCAGGGCCCCCGGGGCTTTGTGGAGAACCCAGTGCTTGCTGTTGCACAATGGCAGAGATAAACAACCTCGCCACTGTCCCACCAGCCCCTCACTAATATGAATAATGAAGGAGCTGACTGGAGTCAGCACACTTAGGAAAATAACTTTGTGTTTGCACATGTTCACATGTTTGTGTCTTTGGGGAAGGTCATGGAGTTAGGTGAATTAAACACACAGTATGAAATTTCTGCCACTATGATTTTGTCAAATCAAAACAAATGACCTAGTTTGATGACATAAGGAAGCGGCATAGGATCATGGGATGTTTATCTTAGAAGTCATAGCAGAGACAGTAAAGTGGATCATGATTAAAAGGCAACCATTTGTGCCAGTGGTATTTCATAGAAATGCTCATTTTTATTGATTTAAATGGTGTTGGAAAGGGTTTGACTAATATAAAAACACTACTCAGCAAAATAAATAACATTAGTCTCATAGTTTTTAGACTTTTATTGCAAAAATGTTGCGTAATTGTCATGGCATCGTTCTCTTTTTTGCACAAGTTTGCCAGGACTTTTCTCTCTATTTTTTCCCCTCTGTGACTCATTTAGCTTTTTTAGAGTATATGTGTGTACTGTAATTGTTGGACATCACAGGGGCCACTGCAGTGTGTGCAGACATCAATGCGTTCAATAATGCAGGGGTACTCTCTGGTTTATTTATCAGGGTTAAGCTGAAATAAATGACACAGGATCCATATAGTACGAGGGAGGAGGGAAGAATAAAGAAATAGTGAGAGACGGATGAAGGGAAAGAAAAATGGGGAATGACAGTAAGACACAGAGTGGAAACAGAGGTGAGAGAAGAAGCAACAGAGGAGAGGAAGCAGAGTGATGCACTGCAGCTGAAATGAGCTGCAGCTCTCCACCAGCCTGCGTTAGCTTATGATTCCCCATGTACGTGCGTGCATGGCTGCTTGTGTGCATGTGTGTGTGTGAGCACAATATTGTGTTTGTGACTGGGGGGGGGGCGTATAGTTGGAGATATGATGAAAGGATGGAGGGATAGAAAGCAGCTGAGTGGAAGATATTGGGAATCCAGGGACTCTGAGAAATCTATATCTGCTGAATATTTGATCAAGTTTAAGCCCTCTGATTTGAACCTCCTGCCAGGCTCGAAAGCAACTACACACAGAGAGGAGAGAAGAGGAAGAGCTGCAGGGGGAGAAGAGAGGGTGAGGGAGGGAGAAAGGAAGTGGCCCCGGTGAAAGGATTTAGATTCAGGTATGGAGTTGTTTTATACACAATAATCCATACCTGTCTGCCAACATGCATATATATGGTATAGAAAAATAGACAAACTTGAGTTCTTGTTTGTAAAAGACCAGAGTTAATATTGATACTTGATATTTTACTGGCGTCTAACAAGCCCCAACTTTTGTGCACCAGCCTGAAAATGTCACAACCAAAACCAAAATACAATCACTTCTATTGTCCTACTTTCTTATCGAAATTGCATCTATTAAGTATTAAAAAAAATTCCAAGAGAAGCTGGAAAAATGGTCCATGAATTTTGTTTTTTAAAAAATTATTATTATTGTTTGGTATGCCTTGCAGTTGCAGTTGATATAATAAAACCGTCGACACAGATAAAATCTTGCAGTTTTGTGTTTTGAATAAGTCTTGTAAAGGTTGTGTTTTGAGTTAAACAGAGGTTGTTGCACATAACTTAATACCTAAAGTCACTTAAAATTCTACTCAACGTCAATAACTTCAGACTCGGCGTTAAAGAGAATGTAAACCACAGTCTTTTCCCCAAAGTTGCATTGTTATCCAGATTTGTTTTAGTTGCAAATGCGACAACAATCATCAACTTTTTCCTCTACACTTAAGTGATGTGAGTTGTCTGGACTTGATCGTTAACGCTGTGTCCGACAGAGCTGCTACTCCCTTTCTTAACCGCCACTAAATTAAGATAAACATTTAAAAAGTTGTCACACATCCTGTGACTTCAAGACTTCCACATCTGTTTGTGTCCCGGGTGTGACACTGTCTTCAGGCCAGCCTTTTTATTCTGAGCTGGACCTGAAGCTGCTTTTCTAGCCTGCAACACATTTTTCACACTCCACCAAACACATCAAATTCTTTGGGCATACGGCCTCACTTAAACTCTCATGCGTGAAAATAGCTTCAAATAAAGTGCAAAAGTGGAAAATGGAATAGAATAGGTCAGCAGGGGTTTGGTGCAATGGATCCAACTAATTTCCCCACTAGCGATAAAATACTGGATATCTACATCTTTCGAGGGGTAAGAGAGAGTGAAGAGAGGAAAATATGGCTCTGTTTAAAAGACAAGCATCCAAATCAAGTGTCTTTAAATGATGGACTTTATAGCATCTGTCTTCATTGAATGCCAGAGAAAACTATATGTACACATAACGGACGGAGACACCACCACAAATGTGCAACATACTGCATGTCGACATGCTTGTTGTCGGACACAAATGAGGTTGGGGCATTTCTGATATAGATAATGAGGGAGCATGAGAGGGATGGCAGTGAGCTGATATGAAGTGTCACCGGCAGAGAGCGAGGGATATTTAGGCGAGAAAGAAAAAAAAAAAAACAAAAGAAAAGAGAAAGAGGAGGGTAAAGCTGAAGAAAAAAAGATGTGTGCCGAGTGTGAGTAAGAGAAAGTGACAGATCGCCTGGCCGATTTAGGTCAGCAATCAGCCGCACTACTGTCTGTGAGATTGGTTGTGTGTGTTGGTATGTGTGTGATGTTGGTTGGATGCTTATATTTGAGAGTGTGTGTGTTTTTGTGTGGTTGACTGTGTAGTTTGGGAGAGTCTGTGTTTGTAGTTGTCAGTGGGGGTTGATTGCGTGAGTGAGTGTGAATCTGTCTCTTCTATTAAAGGTCGGACGAGAAGAATTCCTCCTTAATTGGATTGGTCCTTAACATTGTATGATTCATTTAAACTTCCTGTCTGTCTGTCTGTCTGTCTGTCTGTCTGTCTGTGACTCACACTAATATACACACACAAATGTTTTATGTTCCCCAAGGCAGCTTGGCACATACGTGTCTTTGTGCTGCTGCCTTCTGCTGAGGAACCTTTTGCAAAGGGATGTGTTCCCCAAGAGTCGGACATGGGGGGAGTTCAAAACAAGCGCACCTCTCAGCTGACCTCTGGCATCAGTAGCACACATTAGCCTGCTAATATAGCTTTGATTTAGTGCCCAGGTTCAAGCAAACATGACCCCTGATCAACATAATGGACATATTCTCATAGACAGACGCGTAGCCCTGCACACAGGCAAACACTGACAAACATTGCGTTGGCAGTTTTCCATCTGTTCTTCCCCCTTTTTTTTATTTCTTAGTGAAAGTGGAATAAAAATTAAAATCAAATCAGTTTTATTTGTATAGCCGTATTCGCAAATGACAGATTTTGTCAGTAGGCTTTACAATCTATACCTGATGCAAAATCCTCTGTCCTTAGACGCTTAAATCCCTTTCAGCAAAACAAAAGCATGATTCTTGTACCTTATTGTTAAGACTGGAAATGGTGGAAAACTCTTAGCTTGGCTTTGTCCATGAGACAAAAAATAAACTGAAGAAAATATTATTATTATATATTCATACAATGTATCTGTGCTTTCTCCAGTGAGGTGAACAGAGAGCAAGGTAATATGAAGACAAAAAGGGTTTATACGATTGTGGTAATTGTTAATTCTGCATATGAACATTAGAAACTTGATTTGAGAGAGTCGACAGTTGGAAATATTTAGTTGGAAAACATTGATGAACACAAGATTTGCTCTGCTTCAGTTTTGGCGAGCTGTTTCCCTTTGCTTCCAGGTTTCACTGTAAACCAAACCAACCACACAGGTTTGAAACTGCTTTTATTCTTATTGTCTAACTGTCAAAGAAGAAAATCTACTTGGTGTATTCTCCCCCCTTTTTTTCCATTAAGGAAAGAGCAATCATATGTACAATACTGATGCTTTTTTATGGCAGTAGGTTCTATATGTTGAAGGACTGATCTTTGTCGTGTGTGAGGGAGACTATTGTGCTCTTGGAGCAGAACTGAACCGGGCAGCTGTTCAGGAGAAAGAGGAGTAAATAACAGGGAGAGATCTTGAATAACTTTAGCATGCAGAAGAAGACAGGGAGAATCAGAGAAGAGGAGAGGATGGTTTGGCTAAGTGTTGCTGTGAGGAGACAGTAAAAGGAGACAGTGTTGACACTTGGCAGAGCAAGAGGACCCATGGCTCGGAGATAGGAGGACAAACAATCGGCTGCAAATCCTTTTTAACCACCATTTAAGCAGCCTTAATTACCCCCCCAAAAAAAAAACTCCACAAAGAACATCATTATCACTCTGCGCCCGTGCATGTGCGCTCCACTTGTTTAAGGGCGATTCATTAGTGGACTGGCGGTTTACTTGTTCTTGATTAATCATCATTGTTGCGAGATACTTTGGGTGCATTTCACAAACACAGCAAGACATTTTTCACTCACCCACCCCTTACCGTCAGAGCCTTATTGTTCCCACAGTCCGCCGACTGGTTACCGCGGTGTTTCCCAAACTTTGTAAATGGTGACCCACTTTTTAAAGACCACTGTGACCCAAATGTTCTGTGATATAAATGTGATACGGGACAGCAGTTTTATTTGTAGAGCATTTTTCATGCACGAGAGCAGAGTCAACATGCTGTGTACAAAAAAGCAACAACACAGAAACAGAAATGTAAGAAATAGAACTAATTGTTAAAAAGAGTAATAGAATTTAGATCAAATTTTAATGAGATTAAAAACTTTAAATAAGTAAAAGCAATAAAAAGAAATTAGTGTTAGTAGTAAAAGGTAAACCACTCATTTCCCAAGAGATATACGTTTGCTTGGTGAATCACCCTGATTTTATGCATCTTTGTAAAATAAATACACATAAAATCATCATAAATGCACAAGACACGAGCTAAAAACGTGGAGAGAAGTGAAGCCATTCATATTTTGAATCTTTTACTTTGCTCCTTTTTTCAAATGAACAGTTTGGAGGTGCTAATAAAGTGAATTGAGAATGTGCAGTGGCACTAATGACTGTGATTGTTAATGATCTCTATGTAAATCTGTGAAGGTTAGGCCGATGAGAGTGAGACATGATGCTCGCAGATCTCAGCAGTAAGTTTTAGCTTCTTGAATGTCACCGGCAGCCGAGCGATACTGAGTAAGCGATACAGCAAGGAGACTCGACCGAAGACAGCTTCAAGTACTCCCCAGTTGTTCTATATTAATCCTCTTATTTCCCTCAGGGGGGCTTATCGTCCATATTAGTAGCACACATCTGCTGGTGCTGTATGCACTGATTATATATTGATGGGATGGGGGGGTGTATAATTGAATACTCACTTCGTTGAGGGGTGCGCTTGGTCTCGTTTCTCCACTTCAGACAACCTCAAGTGGGTGGGGGTAGGTGAAGGTGTGTGTAATGGCCTTTTGTTCTCCCGTGTGCACCCCCAGCTCCAGCTTTAGATCCAGACGCAAACTGTGGCTCCAGCTCTTCTAACCACTGGTTTAATATATGCAATTAAGAAGCTAATTAGAGTAATTAATTCAGCCAGGGCTGAGGCCCAGTCTGGCCCCTATTCACAGCTTTGGAACTGCCATAATCCTCCTACCTACACACACACACACACACACTAACTGCACAGACAATAACACACACTCAGACACCACACTATGCCCTCATTATGAGCAGGGTCTTTGTTGACTCTCTGTGTTGTGTGTCTGTGTGTGTGTGGTGCCAGAGAAGTCGGAGATGAAGAAAAGCGTGTAAATAAAGACAGAGAAAAAGTGAGGCAGTCAGTTCAGTGTAATGAGTGAAAACAGTGAACTAATTCATTGACAGCTCCAGCCTTGCTCCGTTGCTCTCTTGGTGGCACTGCGCGTGAAGAGAGCTGCGATTTGGCAAAAAGTGTCTTACCTCATCTGCAGTAACAGATCTGCTGTCACTGGCACTGGAAATCAGCCGCGGGAAGGAAAAGACGGGGTTTGGTGGTTAATGCCCAGTCTGTTATATTGGTTTAACCTTTATTAATCCAGGTTTGTCCCTTTTGAAGATTTAAGAACAGTTTTTTTACAAGCCTGACTCTGCCAAGAAAGCACTATTACATTATTGCGGATGCGTTTCACATTATTTAAAGAGCAAGGTCCTGTTTTTTTTTTCTCTTTGATTTTACAATATGACAAGGTGAACAGGGCAGTTTGTTGGTCCTTAGTGATTCATGCGCACACTATAAACCTCTGACAGCACACATTTGGCTCAGCGCTCATTGTGCAGAACAGAAGAGAGAGAGAGTACGTAATTCCAGGTTTGTTATTTTTGGAGAGTGATTAGGAAATGTGTGATGAATTGAAGATTAGAGGAGCGAGACAGAATTACGGCAGTTGGAGAACACTGCCGTAAATGGATTACTGATAAAGTAATCGAAGAAGTTCTGGCAGCAGCAGCTGGGGAAGAAAGAGGTCGCTCAACCCACAAATATGACACAAAGTGACAAATTAGTCATAGTTTATTTCAGACTCTTGCATTATATGAGATGCTAACACTATTCTGCCTGTTTGCTGGTATTTGTGCTGCATTCTAATGAATCTGTGAATTCCCCTGTGGAACTGGTTGTTCAAGTACATCACACTCAGTACATTTGCATAACATTACAAAAACACTGAATTATCGTGTTAGTCCGACTGGAATTGGACTTTTAAAATACATGTGAACATCAGTCCGAGTGCAATGATCGAATTTCCAAAGTTGAGCGATCACGCCGGGATCATCCGACTGGGAGTCGAGTTACCCCTGCGCTGTATAACAGAAGAAGGCAGTACACAGAAGAATAAGACAAACACAACAAAAACATGGCACAAGTCAGGCTGGTACATTTTTTTGGACTGACAACGAGACTTTATGAGAGATTTTATGCTCTGTCAGCTTAAACTATTTAAAAATGTAAAGTTCATGGATGGTAGAAAGACTTGGTCAATCTTTACCGTCCTGACAGCACCACGTCCTTCGCTGTTATGAGATGTTTTGTCAAGTCATTTATTAGTGGAAAATATCTTCCATTTGCTTTTTTCTGGCAGATGGCAGGCTTTTCAGCTACCAGTCCTCAGAGGTAAGGGTAGTAGGCTTGTGATCCTGTGGGAGCTGGGTATGTTTGTGTGTGTGTGAGCACACTGTCAGCTCTTTCTCAGTGAGTGTGAATGGCTCTTTTTAAAATATGACTTATCCTGAGCTGTTTTCACACTTGAACCTCACACTAATCTACTGGCTGCTTGACACCTTTATGAGTTTTAAGTTGTTCTCTTACCCTCTTTCAGCCTCCTGCTCCGAGTTGAGGACAGAGATTACATGTATGCCTTTCGCAATCATACAAAACAAATAAAATGCAAAATCAGATTTTCTTACTTTAAGTCAAGTGTTTTTAAAAACCTCTTATTTGATTTTCATGTCATTTCCATTTTTATCACAGTATTTTGATGTTAAAGCTAATTGCACAGTGTAATAGGATAGAAAAACGATGTCATCCTTGCTTATATTGCTTGGTCTTACCTGCTGTTCTGTTATTCTCTTGGGTGCTAGGATGCAGTTTTCACAGAAAAATGTAGACTCAATTTACAGACTGTTACTGGCTCACTAGTGTCTTAATTGGCCAAATATTAAATATGAGAAAATCGGGTGTTCCACTGAAGAGAAACGATTCATGTCAATGAGATTAATTTTATCATTTTGACTTGGAGGAGAGATGCAAGGTAGTGAGCCTTTACAGTGAAATCAAAAGCTATGAAAATGTAATCACTATTGTCATGTTGCAGGCTTAGGCTGTTATATGTCAGGCTGACCACCCATCTGTCCACCCCATTCTCATTGTAGTTTTCACTCCATGTGTTTGTAAAACTGCAGAGACATGGATGTAAACTGCAACAGGTTGCTGAAAGCATATGAAGTCAGACTGCTTCAGTTTCTTGTTGTCAAACGTGTGACTCTTTTAAGGATCATTCGACCATCCTTTCACATTTCTAGCTCTTTTTGTTCAAACAAAAGTTTGTAGTTACTTAGTAGTCACAGGAATATTCTGGATGACGGTTAAAGCTGTCACACAGGTTTTACTATTTATCAAACTTTATCAGAGTTGCTTATGTGTGCTCTACCTTAATAGTGTGAGAAAGATTTTTATCAGGCAATGATTCTTGTTGAACTTGAAAACCAAGGTGGCTGAAAGAAGCAGGCACATATCTTTCAGCTGCCAAATGAAATAAACTAAATCAAACAATGAAGAATGCAAACAAACCTCTGGACAGCAGCGAGAGAAACTCAGTACTAATAATGAGCGCTGCGTATATAGATACACACACGGACACGCACTGGTTTTTCCTGTCCCACATGCACTAAACAACCGTGGATGATTTTACTTAAGCAAACAAGATGAGTAGATTAGATGCTAAAAACACACAGATGGCATCTCACACACACACACACATGCACTGACCTAAAGATGCACTTGTGGCGTGAAATAAGACACACAAACACTTCAAAACCGATGACGGACTGGTGTGTACATGGTGAAAATACACCCCCCTTTCTGAAAAGCATAGGCAAGCATGAGCATGCGTGTGTGCATACGCACACTCAAAGTGAAAAAACAGACAGACTGCCATACAGCTAAGCACACAGCTTCCAGCAGGCTGCTTTAATCACGGAGGAGCTAAACAAACAACTGTCATTGCTCCCTTTCTCTCTTGCTGTTGCACACATATCGAAATGCACACACACACACACACACACACACTCATTTATTGTACTTGTACACACACAATCAAACAGTATATAATTGCCCTATGTTTTCTGCTGTCCATCATCTTCCCCTTCATATCTCACCCTTCTTCTTTCCACTTTCTCCCTCTCCAGTCTCTCCCTCCAGCAGTATGGAGGCACAGATGTCAAGATGTGTTATTTCGGCTGGCTGGTTCCCATGTTCTGTGTATGTGTCTGCGTGTGTTTGTGAGTGCGTGTGCGTGTGCGTGTTTTTCCGGCTTTCTTATTTTGGAAACAAGCAACGATGGTGGGGGTGGTGAGGAAGACAAAGGGAGCTGTAAAAGATTAGTAAAGCATATCTGAATTCTTCCACATAACGTTCTTATAGGATAAATCGTGCATAGTGGAGCGCACGCACGCGTCGACAGACGACTTTGGTATTCTAGTGGTACAGTCACGGTTCAAGGACATTTAAGGCAAGCACACTCTCACACATAAACTCACTCTGATGCTATGCAGTGAATGTGTGTTGATCCATTAGGAGGACCTCCATGCTCGTCAGGATTGTGTTATAACTGAGTCTTGGCTTGTACATTTAAACACTAAAATGGAGCCAGGTTTAAAGTGCTCCTCTTTGTGTGTGAGCGTGCACGGTGTACTGTATGTGTGACAAAGATGCTGAGAGAAAGACAAGATAAACAGTTTCCCTGGTCTCCAGTGTTTTCTTGATCTATGAACCAGGGCCCTGAATAATGAAACGATAAGAAGAATTATTAATAATAATTAATAATGAAATAATAAGAATATTAAAATACTAGTAATGCAGAGACAGTGAGTGTCTGCCCTAACAGATAACATAACATGAGTTTTCATAACATATTAAAGCCATCACGCTGGTGTTTTAACAGAAAATCAAAGCTGAGATGGACAATTTCTTGGCTTAAGCTTGTAATTATGATGTTAAAACTGATTGCACAGTGTAATGAGAATAGAAAAACAACACCATCCATGCTTATATTGATCATCTATAAATCTTGGCTGCACTGTGTTACTCTCTTGGCTACCAGGAGGTGGTTTTCACAGAAAAATGCAGACTCAATTTACAGCCTGCTGACTTTATTTTCTGCTGGTTCACTCCAAAATTTTGGCACGGCAGCCAAATTATTATTGCAAAAAAAAAGAAAAATGGCTCTGAGGAAAAGTATCTGCTGGCATCATAAGTGACCAGAAATTAATAACACCTCGAACTGTGGGGGACAGGAAAGTTGCCTTGTCTTGACTTTGTAAGATAATTAAATTTGTTTTACGTTCCTCATAAGTGTGATAAAACCTATGCTCCACCAAATCTCTTGGAACATGCAGGTAAATTGAGTGCTGCATCCGTGTTGCTGCATGCAGCATCACTACCAGAATTCATACAGCCAGAACTACTTCTGCAGTAGCTAATTTGTAGGGCAGAATCACAGTCCCACAAAACAACCAGTCAGTCCCACAAAATGACAAGACGTTGGCCTCTGCATTGATTGAGTGTTCTCTGTACCATCATTTATATTACTGTGCATTCTCACTCGTAATCAATCATTTGAGTTTGGTTATCGCTCTTCATCGAGCACTAAATCAAGACCCTGCATTTTTCCAGTCTTTGATTACAATCTATTTTCCTATACCTGGCCAAGCAACTAGAAAGCGCTGCCAAGAGTTTTAGTTGCCAGGCTTAATGATGTATAATGTACATTAGGTTTTTACTGTGAAGAATTCCAGCTAAACCTTAAATAAAGTTTTTCTTAATGGAAAATCCATTGTTTCAAAGGTCTCCCTTATTGGTCACAATTCCGCAGTGGGCAGGGCGTTAACACTTTATCACTGTAGAGAGCATGACAGGAATAATTAGTTCTCTCTCTTCCTCTCTCTCTGTGTGTGTGCGTGTGTGCATGTGTGTGTGTGTGCGTGTGTGTGTGTGCGTGTGTGCGTTGCAATAGGAGACAAGAGACCCTTACAGGTATGCATGTTTATTAGATGGTGGACCTCAAAGCTGCACATAGGCTCATTAAAATGTTTGATTGTTTTGGCGTTTCTGTGCATGACCAAGCACATCATTTATCATGCGCCTGCACACACACACACACACACACACACACTCTGGTTTACATGACTTCAGAGGACATTACATTAATTTCTGCGAGAGTTACTCTTACATACAGGTTTTTGCTGCTCTTCTTCTTAGTACTGCTTTGGAGGTTGACGTCCCTAACCTTAACCATAACCAGTTAATGCCTAACCCCAACCTTAGCCTAACTTTTCAACTCTTAGTCCTAAACTTAACCAGTTGCTCAGAAATGATGTTCTGCCTCATTAAAACCAGAATTTGGTCTCCATGAGAGCTGCCACTCTTAACGAGGCCAGTGTTAAAGCCAGAAAAAGGTCCTAAAGAGTTAACAAATAAAAGTGCACACAAACAAACACATACTTTCCTGTGGCTGGTAGACTTTGTCCTTTCTAAGTTCTCCTAGAGTTCATGAAAAGCCTTAATTAGACTGACAGTTATGTGTAATTACAGTCTTTAAGATGTACAGCTCATCTGCAGGCCCACTCCTTCACTGCTTCCTTTCAAAAGTAATTTTCTGAAGGGAGAAACTGTGTGTTTGAGCGCTCATACGTGCGTCTGTGTGTGTGTTTAGAGGACCTAACCTCCTGTAAGTTCTGAGTGTTTGACATTTGCCATTAATATCACCCAGGAGGGAGTGACATTTATGAGGCCTTTTTCTTCAACAGCTCCTGCCTCCCATGGATTCTGCTTTTTCCCATCTTTTGCTCACATCTTCACCCTCTTTCCTCTACCTCCTCCTCTGTCTCACCCTTCTGCTTCCCTTCTTCTTAATTTAGAACCCACCGCCGCCATCTTTCCACTTGCTTTCTGTCTCTCCTGCTACATGTCACAGATCGCTCTCACGTTCCTCCCTTCAGACTTCTGACCCACTTCCCTCTTTTTTTGCATCATTCTTAGCTACCTGTGTTACTAGACATTTGTCCTTCACTTGAGCAACTTCTCTCCACTTCCTGGTCCCCTGTTCTCCCAATTTCTATTTTACCAAAAGTTGCATAACCTACATTTCAAACCCAAAAGACACATTATTTGACAGCCTGTCCTTCAGAAAGGCCTTAAAATAATCTCAATATTGCCTGACTTTGTGATGTTTCAACATGATGGTGTTTCTTTACATTCCCTTTATACTGTTGTGTGATTGAAGCAATGAAACTCTTATCTCATCCAGTGCCGGATGAATATGATTGTGTTTAAAGTGTTTGAATTGTCACCCAGTTTGTCAGGCATAGATTTTTCAAGGTTTGATTTTAAAATAAACCAAAATACAGGATAGTAAAACTAAATCAGCTAATGAATGAATGACAAAAATAGTGTTGAACTATTTTTACCTTTCATACCAACATTACTTTAACAGTATGCCCTTTTCTTTCAAGAAATATCTGTATTCCTTTTTGAGTCAACTATCCAGTGAAAGTCACTTATTAAGGCAATCTGACAGCTCAGTGTCACAAACACCCAGTGTTTCATGAGTGCTGTTTCTAGTCGAAGCGTTTGTACCCAGTAGCAGAGCAGAAAGCACGCAGCGAGGGTCGCCTCCTCCGCGTCTTTGGCATGTTGGTGGCGAAGCGCCAGCACTGTAATCATGCAATGACAGACAATGTCACAGCGAGGTTCTGCCTGAGAGGAAGCCCCTACAAAGATGGGGACGGCAGGAAGGCAGGAAACATAAAGGCAATAATTGAAAGGCGAGGGAGAGGGAAATGTCGGAGAGGAGAGAAAGCAAGAGCTGCTGTTGAAGAGAGTGATTGCTGCAACAGACGGCTTATTTTTTTCTCTCTCTCTCTCTCTCTCCCTCGTGATGAAAGTATGACAAAGTGACAGGAGATGTGGAAGTGCGAGTTAGGTGTATTTGTCTCCTGTTTTCCTCTTCACTGCACAGAATTCATGCTTAAATTGAGGCAGTAAATCAGACTAATGTGAGACCGAGGACTTTTATTTGGGGATTGTGTGCTCACACAGGTGTGTTAATGTGAAATCCTGTGTGGACTAGTGTGTACACTGGTGTGTGGTGGTGGGGGTGTAGTGGCCCCAAAAAGACAATAGTGGATGAATGATGGAGGCATTAATGTAGGAGACTGAGGGACACATCGTCCCAGTCTTATTATTCATAACTGTGGCATCCTGTTTCCTGTGTGTGTTGTGTCTCGTGTCTCGCCTCCTCTGACTGGTTTTTGAAACAGGTGTGTTTGTGGTTGCAGCCTCTGATATAAATGAAACAAAGGAAAGAAAGGAAGAGGATTTTCTTTATTATTATTTACAAAAACATTGAGACATAGAAGCAGTTTTTGGACATGCACTTTGGAATATAAGAGATTGATGAGAATGAGAATATGTGAACTATGCTGATGAGGGGTGGAGTGTTGTTTGAGCATTCAAAAAGCAAGCCACTCACCCATTCACTCACTGTGAATTATGCAGAGCTTTTCCTCCTATGAGCTCATTCCAATATTATCTGGAAATTGAACTAAGAAACTAGAAGTTTGGGGAAAATATCCGGGGTGACGTTTGCAGACTCTTGTGTTCTCAGTACACATACATATTTGAAGTTTAGTGTTTAATATAGTGAGACTTGAGGATATCTTACCAAGATTCCTAATGTAGATTTGTTTTAATCAGTGTCCAAATTCCCTGTTTATTTATTTCCTCTTCTGAACATCCACATCATCACAAAACATCTTCTCTGTCAGATGAGGTTATGAAAATACACAAATTAAGATGTCTTGAATTTTCTTTATCAGAGAGAACAGGAAAAAAGGGACAGGAGGGGACGAGGGGGCTGAGTGATGGACTTCTCTGGTTTAACCCAGATCCAGGCAGCCGCAGGAGAAGTGGACAACCAGAGGTGTTTCGCATTTATTCTGGGAGCAACTTGGGAATAAGACGTGCTGTAATGGGGGGGATAAAAAAACATGAGTAAAGAGCAGGAGAGACGGTGAGAAGGTACGACAAGGCTGTTGCTGACCCATTTCTCCAGGCCTCCAATCTGGTGGCTGATATAATGGAGGACAGCTGATGCCCACATGCACACACACAAACCTCGATACGGACACACGCTGCACAGACACAGATGCACACACAACCACACAGGAGTCCGCACACAGCCCGGTTACCGCACCATAGCGTCAAGTGTTACTTCTCACCCTGTGAGGCTGCAGCAAATCTGGCATTACCTCATCCAGCACTGGAAACCATCACATTCATAAATTCAAATGTGACCATGAACTTGTCTCCTCTCCTGCCTGCACCAGCGGGGGGGGGGGGGGCCGTTGTAAAACACATCTGAAAGAGCTCAGTGTTGTTGAAGGTACTCAGAGATTGAGCGACAAGTATTCATTAAGTAGTTGATAAGTTGTCATTGAAGTTTTCTTTCAATTTGCCTGAAGGTCCACTCAGAGATCCACTGGACAGATTCCAGCAGGTTTGTGGAACTTAATGGGTAGATGCTTACTGCACAAACACAAACACACACAGTAAAAAACCACAGAAGAACACAGAGAATGCCCTATGCTGCCCCAGGATGAGAGCATTGACCTAGTTGTAAAGAAACATCAGTCATGACTGTCCTACATGGCCAGCACTTCACTGACATTACACAAGGCTTATCCACCCGGTCACTGGGACTCTTTTAAATGGCCCAGCTCCTCTTCTTTTTTGCCTTTGCCTTTTTTCTCTCTCCTTGGCTTTGTCCCTGCTTGTCTTTCTTTTAGTCCATTATGCATCTCTATGCTCTGGCAGTTACATTAATTTAACGTGGGCTATTTTCTGGAATGGGTAGTCATTCTTATTACATCTGCTCCATCGCAATTTGTTTCTCATCATTTAATTAATGTGAGATTGGCCCCTGTGTTTTATGCCTACTGTTGACCTTATTTACGCCCTCTAGGCTTACATACTTATCTATCTCTTATAGAGTCTATAAGCCGCTTTTAGACATCGTGTGCAGATCATTTATTAATGTGCAAAGACACTGTGTCCATAATGTGTTGTTGCAGCCATCATTAACCCACTGTGCATCCCATCAGATTAGTAAGTGGATGATCTCTCTCTCTCTCTCTCTCTCTCTCTCTCTCTGTCCCTCTCACACACATACATATGGAAACATCCTTGACCTTTCACATGTACTTGAAACGTTCACATGAAGATTTCACAGTTAATTTAAGGTCATACATGTGCAAAATGGAGATACTTTCCTGTATGATCTAAGCAGTGTGTCTAATAAATCATGATATGGATTTTCAAAGGCAACCAAGAATGTGACAGCAAACAGCAGCATTGTCAGGCGTCCGACATGGCCTTTAAAAAAAAAAAAAAAAAAAATCATTGCCTCCAAACTAAAGTGTAAAATGGCAGCAGGCCTGTCACAAGCATTCAGACTCTCACTCTGTGAGGCGCACATTCATGTTTGTGTTTGTCAGATGCAGGGATCAGGTGCGTTCTTCATTGCAGTCTGCTGTTTTGGAACTCTGATGAACAGTTGGAGGTGGAGGAGGAGGAGGAGGAGGAGGGTGGAGGCTGCTGAGCAGTGGCCCAGTTTGTTGTGTGTTTGGACACTGGAGGTTAATACGAAGTGATTCTTAGTCGCCCACCCTCCGAGCACAAAGGACAGCAAAAGACGGAGAGTCAGAGGGAGGGAGGGGAGGATTCGCGGGGGGGGGGGGGGGGGGAGAAGAATGAGAGAGAGAGGGCAAGTAAGGTGGTGGGGGGATGATGGTGATAGAACAGGATGGATGGAGAGCGAATAACTGCTGAGAATTAAAATGTCATCGAGCAAAGAGGAGAGATCAGCCACACGCAAGTGGAGACACTGAGATCATTCTCTCCCGTGTGTGTCTGTGTGTGTGTGTGTTTCTGTATGTCTGCCTATCTGTGCATGTGTTTGTATCTCTATAATATTATATACAGTATACATTTCCGTGCACAGTGGCTGGACATTGCTGTTCAGTTGGACTTGTGTCCTTGTCCCAGTATACAAGCACTAGCAGGAAATCGCAAGTATAGCCCCTTTCAGCTTTTCAGAAAGAGACGGTGTCCAGGTTGAGTATATGTGAACTCTCAAAGTTCTGAGATATGTGTCTCATTCTGTTAAAGGCACTTGTCAAATCGAGGGCTTTCGTGAGATCCTTTGCTGTGAATTTATGTGTGTGTGTGTGTGTTTTGGTCAGCATGTGACCCACTCATGTGAGTTCAATCTGTGACCACGACTTAACCCCCATTGATGGCCTGTCCTGCTCCCATCGCCTCCACTTGTCCCTCTCTCTCTCTCCTTCATGCACTCACACACTCGAATGGTGAAACTCTGAAATGACCCTGACTGTATTAGCAACTTACCTTTTGTTTGAGCTTGTTTTTACCTAAATGTCACACTCTACACATTATTACAGAATACAAATTATAGAGTATTCCCCCCAGAAATGTTTCTGCCTCTGGAAATGTGGCTTTAATTTGTTCACGCACATTAGGTAGTTAAGTAATTTAATTTATCTCACCCTTCCAGTATTTCATGGGTCTGATTAAATGTTGTTTTTAAAGGTAGGTTATAAACTAATAATTAGATTCCATAGTAACCAAAATATTTTTAAATGCTCTGACTGAGTTATCTTTTCACTCAGAGCAGAACAGGCAGAATCATGAAACAACAGAGAGGAAACTTTGGCTGTTTTGTGAAAAAGTGAGTGCTATTTTGGATTTCGAAAGCCAACGGTTCACTAAAGTGAGTCTTTATCAGCACCAGTCTCTGCCTTTACCTGTATTTCCTCCTGTCACAGACACGGTCTCCAAACCACTCGCATACCATCACGTCACCGCACAACAGCGGCGCCAAGCACGTCCACATTTTTGTGTTGCCCCTGTTTGTAGCTGGTGGATCAAGTGTTACCACAGCACAGTCAACAGTGGGCCTTTGTTTGCGACAATTGAACAGAAAACCTGCACTCTTTGCAGAAAAACAAGTTTTGAAAACTGTTATGCTAGGTTGGAAGTCATTGATGTATTGTGAATTTGGAGGTAGAATGTGAAAATAATTTATTTTTCTTCCAAGGGGGAGCTAAAATAATGCCCGTTCTGTTTCAGTACACAACTTAATGTCTTTTCCCCTTCTCACCGCAGCAGTCAGGTAATGGTTTGTGATAGCTTCGTTAATGCGTCACAGCCAGGTCATAAAAGCACCATAACAGATTTATGAAGACATTTTTAGTTACAGGAAATTTCAATGGTAAGATCTAGTATTTTTGGTGGGTGAACAGGCGAGCAGAGGGGAGAGAGAGGGTATGAATCCTTCAATTGGGTATCAAGGGAAAAAGGATCAGGTTTTATGCTCTTCTTTGTCTAGATGACACACATGGAGCTCATAAAGCCTCTGGAAAGTGAGGACAACAAATTTAAACAGGAAGGCATCAGTAAATGCCACCCTGATATCCCCTCTGCACCTACACACACAAACACACACTTCCAAGTCCAACCAAGTGACAGACAGTTGTGTGTTTCTTTCTGGAAAATCCAAACATCCACCCCTGTATCCATTTTCTACTGTTTAGCTGGATTGTGGATTGTGGTGGCAGCAGGTTAAGCAAGGAAGTCCAGATGTCCTGCAGCATTTTCCAGCTCCTCCAGGAAGATTTTGAGACATTCCAGGTCAGATAAAATATACAGTATAATCGCTCTAGTTCGTTCTGGTTCTAACCTGGGGTCCTCCGCCAGTTGAAAGTACCCGGAAGACCTCCAGCAACCCCGTACTTCTTCCAGAACAATCCAAACAAGCAGAACTAATAGGGGGATTTTAAAGGCAAAGCTGCTGTGAGGCAGTGCTTTGATTTTAGGTTGATTTACACAGATGGGAGCACTTTGCACATACACACTGTGAAGAACACACACTGAACCCACCCCAGCCTCAGTATTTCTCCAGTGTGCTCGGAGCAAAACAAAACGCTCACTTGCATTTATGTCTTTCACATTGCATTTGCATTTGTGATTATTGCATTTTTTTAACCTGACACACTCATTGTGTGGATAACCTTCCATCACAGACCAGAGGCTAGTGGGGGCCTCTGGCCTCATGGAATGTGAGACAGCACAGGGTTAGAGAGCGAAGTTCATAACTTCTACCTGGCCGTTTTTCCTTGTTTATTATTGAAGCCTTGAGATATGGGATTTGACCATTGCTGTGACAGTTTATTCAAAGGGCAATTCACACATGTCAGTGTGACCATGCACGTGCTGGACAATACCATTTGTCAGTTCCACTGGTGTCCACGAATATGTGCCATGTTTTATCCTCTATTTTCCTTTAAATGGGGATATAATTTCATGAAACCATCAGTAAAATATTTATTGATGTTGCAAATGAAGTAATAAGTTGGCTCATTTTCCCAAAGACTTTCCTTCAGATAAACGTCTGTTTTCAACCAGCAGAACCGTCCCCAGGTGGCTCACTGCTACTGCCATCCTGCTTCCTGGGCTTCACTTTTGAAACTGGAAGACATTTGTCCGTTTGTGTTTACAGTTAATGTTTCCTGCCCAACAGTCCCATTATTCTACCTTTATTGTAGCTGACATTGGCAAAGTTAGGTCGGTCTTACAGTCAGCGTGTGTGTGTGTGTGTGTGTGTGTGTGTGTGTGTGTGTGTGACACACCAACTTACTTGTTGCAAAAGGTGAGACACATTTTACAGTTTCTAAACACAGCTGCAGTATAGATCGCTCCTCGCTCCCTCTCGTCATAAAACTGCAACTTCATAACTTCAGAAGTGACACAGGGACATTAATCTGCCTCGGGCCCTGAGGGAAATTGTGCTGTGGCTTTCTGTTGACCTCCTCTTCCCCTCACTGCATCTGTGTGTCATCTTCAAATAAGACACACATTTTTATTTGGTAGTGTGTGTGTGTGCCATATAAAATCAGATTTGGCACACCTTAGGTAATTATGTTTTTTTTTTTTTTAAATATTAGAATCTCTGTTAAGAATGATCTTACGATACAGCATCATTAAAATAACAGAAGAGAATGTCGCTTTGCTCATCCCTGTGTCACAGCTTGAAGCTTCTCCAGCAGTGGCAAATGACTTGTAGTTTTTCATTTCTTTTGCCTCAGGTTTTGCCTTTAAGGCCACAGGCAGGTTAATGCCCTGTACTCTGATTTGGAGGAGGATATACAGTAACTGCAGCCTGAGAAGAAAACTGCAGGCACAAGTCTAGGCTTAAAATAAATACTGTAAGCCCACACATTTATTTCATGATTGAGTCAGTGTTAAGAAAGATAGAATTAGGCAACAGACAAACACAAGAACCACAAACACAAAATGCCAGAATTTATGGAAATGGTAACTGGTGTGTTTAAATGTGAGTTAAATTCTATTTACATTATTTAATTAGATTAAAATAATGTCATAATAACAAGATATTTGTGTGATTTAGATGACAGTGTTTCAGGGTTAGGCAGTGGGGTTTATTCTTGACCATGGATGTAATTCATTGGGTTCAAATGTCCAGACTTACATATATATTTGCACCAAAACAAGTACATGATGTCTTGTTGCAAAATCCCAATTTAGACTGTGAAACACAAATTTATTTTTGCTCAGGTTAGTAGCATAGAATAAAAAACAAACATGGCAATAAATAAATAAGTCACAAAATTTTATATGTGAATTTGAGTAATGTCAAAAGAAATCTTTTTCCTCTGGAGCTGAGTGAAATGTTAGTCGTGTTCCAAACTAGACCGAAGGATGTGATGGAAATAACAAGTTCAACATGTAATAATTTCACATCACTCACAGGAGCAAGTGTTTTGCTGCGGGAGGCCAGCTGTCACTCAGCATGTGCGGAATATATAACCAGGGCTGATAAACACACCACAGGAGCAGGCAGGCGAATGGAGTGGGAGAGCAAACACTGAGGTGCAAGGCTGCGTTTTAATGCAAATGAAAGGAGTGCACTGTCCACTGCAGAGAGTGACGGTCAACATTGAGCTGAAGGCACATCTGATCTGCGTGTTAAGCTTCTCAATCAATGGACATTGTGTTGCACTATACCAGTGGTGTCACCGTCCACTTTTACATAATGGCCGGCCAACTTGAGCAGTGATAATGAAGCAGAGTGGAAGTTTGCCCCTGCACTGACCTTGGTAATAAAACACAGAGAAGGACTCTCATCCTCTCTGTGTTCTTTTCTGTGGACTTTACATACATTCTCCTCCCCCAGCCTGTCTGGCTGCCTTCCTCACTGTGTGCTCAGTCCAGGCATTTCTGCATGCAATCTGACTGAGTTGCACACTGCAGTATTATTTCATTAAACAAGTTTCTTCACCTCCGCCACCTCTCCTTCCTGTCCATTGAGGGTGGCAGAGCAACGCCCTTCCTTCTCTGTCCTCTGGCGCTTCACATCCCCCCTTCACTGCTGATCATTGTATCAATTACTCATCGCTCCTCTCCCTCTCATGTCTCCTTATTTCTCTTTCATTGCTCATCCTCCTTTCTCCTCTTATCTCATCCCAAAATCACTCTACACGGCCCTTCCCACTTTCTCTTCTCCCTCTCCGCCTCTGTAACACTGTGGTAGAAAAGATTTGAGGCACATCATTTCCTACATCTATCCCACATTCATCTCTGTCTCATTTTAGGATTTCACAGATGTTCTGAGATTGTTTCTTCCTTAGTGTGGTGAAATCTCCTCCTCGTCAAGTGGAGGGATTTTTTTTTGTGCATGTCTGTTAGAAGTTTTGGAGAGGGGAATAATTTCAATCTGAGGATGAAGCTGCAACGATCCAGTTGTTCATTCTAATTGGGTGAAATTGAGATTCACAGAAATAGTGGTTCATGTAACATGTCTTAATGGTTTTAGGATGATTCACTGTTTGAATGAAAATTGCCTTTGTGATATTTGTGCCCTGTTGATGATGATGTTTTTAAAAAAGTAGCTTGCATCTGGGAAATCACATTTGTGGTGGCTCTCCTTGTTCAATTTGTCTCTCTCTGGCTCTCAGTCTCCGTCTCTGTTTTTGTGTCTCCCTCGTCTTTGTATCCATTACTACTCCACTTTCCTATAATGGAGACATTAGAGTCTTTTACCTCTCTGCTATCTATCATGTCATTTAAACTCTTTCCTTACTTTCTGTTTTTAACTTTTCTACTCCGCACTGACGCATTTCCTTTTTCTATGAATCTCATCATCCTCTCTTCCTCCTCTTCCACCTCCTCCTCATCTCTGTGTCCACGGAGCTCTAGGTCAGCACTATCGTCTCACTTAGTCTCCTGTCCCCATCATATCACCAACAGCTTGTCACAGGCAATCAGTCTCTCTGTCTTGCTTCCCTGCACGACCTCCTCCTCCTCCTTTCCTCACCCCTCATCTTCCTCACCTCCCTCGCTGTGCGTTATCTTCTTGTCCTCCTTTGTGTGTCAGTAGTTATTACTCTGAAAAGTCATAGCCCACCCTTTTCCTCAGCACCATTTAAGGTTATTTATTAAATCCTCCTTTAATCAGAGCTACTATATTCTGGTTTTGCCCTACGGCCCATCTTCATCACATTTTGTAACCTCTGTCCTTGGATGTAGTAGAGGGTAAAACCATGTAATCTCTCTTATGTCACCTTCTCAACTTTCTATTTAAGGTTCCTTATAAAGTCACATGTTAATAGACAAAAGCCATAGTGTAAGAAAATTGTTTAAAATTAAAAATGAATTTAAAATAATGTTATTCTGAATATATACTATTTTTAAATTTTGATACATTATTTTTTATACAACTAAGGATGAATGAAAAAGTAAGATTATGGTCATGAGTGTTCATGATAAATAAATTACTTCTTACTATTTTTTTATTTATAAAGTACAATTACATCAAATTAGTATCAATAATTTGCTACAAATCTGAATGTTATATCACTGATGCCATATTTGTCTACATACAGAAAAAGAATCCTATTTTATATTTGATTCACTGTTGTCTTAATATAAAAGATTTGCAAAATTTAGGACCAGATTGTTAAAATAAATGAATTAACCGTGTGCATGAGAATGTTTGAATATATCCACTAATTAAATAAGGTAGACATTAAACACAAAGTATTCATTTTCACAATTCTGTTTGCCGGAATTATATGTTTATGCGCTTTTGCATCCAGTTCATTGTAAATGTTTTAAACGTCTCTGAAGACAATTGACAATCATTTAAAAAAACCTTTAAAATAAAAGAAATAGATGAGACAAAACATTAGTGGACTGTAAAAGCCAATCAGCATCTAAAACTTCTCTTTCCAATGAGAATATCTGAATAATAATAGATGTGTTATCTTGCTACAACCAAATATGACACAGTTTTTAAATGTTACAATGAAGCTCTGATCAGAGGAGCTAAATTTGACTTGGCACACTCATTATAACTTTAGCTTCATTAAAGTAAATCAGATTATCCACCTACATTAGTGTAATAGAAAAAGATGCACAGGTTAGAATAAAATGTTATTCAAAAGATATTTTTTTAGCTCGACAAATAGAATAAAATGTGAAAATGTGTTCACAGCACTTTATTTTAAACCTTCTTGATACGTTCCTTCATCTGTCCCCGTCTCCCTGGCTTCTCCACCAGACTGCTGCTCGCCTTGACCTCCGCCTACTTCTCCTCCTCTTGCTTTCACACTCTCCATCCTGCAGGGATGGAGGTAAAGAGAGAGGGAGGTGTTGGAAGTAAAGCTGCCTCTTTTTCACACCTTCCTTACTCTCTCTTTCTCCTGAGCCATCCACCATGCATCCTTTCCTCTTTGCTTCTCTTCAGACAGGCTAATCTACAGCCTGAAGGGAAGTGATGGGGGAAATTAATTCATATATATATATATATATATATATATATATATATATATATACTGTGTGTGTAGGAGAAGGGGAAGAGGTGAATGTTGTGCTTGTAACAGGGAAAATCAGGATAAATGGGAGGTAAAACTGGGTAATTTATAAATATTATATCAATATTATGAGATGACATATATCCAAATATTGTGTCATGTTTAGAGGCTCTTGTAGCCCTGATGTGGAGGCATTTTATTCAAATTTTATGTTGTTAATAAATTTATCAAGAATAAATTTCTTAAAATTAAATTTTAAGCATTCATGTGCTACAAAATTAGGAGGTGATGGCCTTCGTTTTATACATGTAAACACTAAAAAGACAAAGAAAGACACCAGATATAATTACAAGTTTAAATGTAAAAAATGTATTGAGGAGCAGAAAGAAATACATTTTACACTTTTCATGAAGCTCTGAGAAACCGCCTGTGTCAAGCTCTGTGTAGACATATTTCGAGATATATTTCATATAACAGGACATAGCCTAAAAATATAGAGAATTTATTTATAAGCCATATCACTCAGCCCTAATGGATGGTGCTGGCTGGGTTTTCTTGGTGGAGGACAAACTGAATGTATTGTATTGCACACAAGTTCCCCTCTAGATTAAAGTTAACGGACAAAGATAGATGTTTGTGTCAGGTAACACGACCCGTGGTCTGCGGCGTTGAGTGAGGTCACAGCTGGAGACTGTTAACATTTCTGTATGAATGATTGAGACAGAGATTAGCAAAGGTGTGATTCTTCTCACCCAGCGCCTTCTCGTTCTATCTTTCTGTTCCCTCACTCCTGTCACTGCATCTCTTTATTTTATTTATACCCTTTTATTTTATTTATCTCACATATCCCTCACCTCTGCCTCTAATCCCTCTATCCTGATTCTGTGCATAAGTGCTCCTTCCTCCTCCCACAGCCAATGTGACCTGCCGACCACTGATCTTTAATGCATTGACTGACAAGATTTATGTAAGGAGAGCATAACAGGGATTCCTGTGTATTCCCACACACACACCCTTTACACTCTGCCAACACTGCTTGACCTCTTTTGGCCCAACAGAGACAAAAACCTGTTTTGATTCCTGACCACGTCATTTCAAGTCCTGCACTGCATCACTACTCTTTTATAGCTTAATGCACATTAATATTACATCACTTATGTATGCTATGCCACATTAGTTCCTCATTATTATATAATAATCACAACTCTCTCTCTTTTTATTTTTTTGATTTATTAAGAAAAGTGAGAGGTTTCAATATATTCAACATACAGTAGTCTCTATTCTAACCAATCAGGTCCATATTCTCTCAACACACAGTGTTTTGTGTCCCAGGGGCTCCGTTTTATTTCATAGGCTGGCTTGATTGGATTACCATTCGTTTTTAACGTCAAGCAATCTCTGCCACTCCATCACCCCCGTCCCCTGCTATTTCTCCAGACCCAGCAGCAATTGCATTTGAATGAAAGTGGTTGAGTCCATGCGGAGAGGTAGGGGTGTTAATGAATTCCAGTGGACTAATAAATGAGGACTTTTTAAAGTGCCACCGCCTCGTAGTATGACATTTCAGAGCTTCTGGTGGAGTTTTAAACCGCTGCCTCTGCAAATGTCACTCACCGACTCTCTGGAATGGCCGAGCATATGAATAGAAGGTTTTGTTGGCGTGGACCGTAGATTTGGAGTTGGAGTGGCTGAATTTGTGTGGCTTTAAAAGATGTTTTTCCAGCAAGTGTGTGTGAGTGTTTTGGTGTACCACCCAGCTACTTTTGGTAATTGTGTAATTTTGTTTCCATCCCTGCAGCTACGTCAGATGGGACGCGCCAAGGCCTGGATAGCATGAGAGGCGGGGTGTGTGCCACACAAGGCATGAAGGTGGTCCTGAAAGTGGGACAGAGTAAGTCCTCGCACCATTTTGTCTCTCCCTTTGTTTTCTATCACCCCCTCACATCTGCTGTCCCATATGTACAACCAAACATAGACTCTCAGTCACAGCACACACATTTTTATTCATGCATCGCACACAGTCGCTCACTTAACGTGCAGTGGCTCCAGTCTACCGCACCTCACATTATCTCCCAACTTTGCAGTGCAGAGCGTGCCACTCATTCGTAACTGCTCCTCATCTCACATGCAGCCTCTTTCACATCTGAACTGTCACTCTTATGTTCATCTGCTTCACACACACAGTAAAAAGTGATGTGTGTGTGTGTGTGTGTGTGTGTGTGTGTTTAAATTTGTGTGTGTCTGTGTGCACTTTCTGAGCATATTAGAGTTTAAGTGGCGAGAACAGTGGAGAAGTGTGGGATCAATCATCTCTAACAATCCCAGTTCACTCTCTTCTCACTTTGCCTTTTAACTCACTCTGACTCATACTGGACACGCACACACAATCTGACACAAACATAGGAACTTGCACACCTATCTACACACCGGTATACATTAGCTCACTCATGCATGGACATGAGCACATAATATGAATAATATCGGTGCAGGCGCAGAACTTGAATTGTCCGTGTGGTGATGCGGACACGTGAGAACACACACATTTCCCCACAGAGCAGACCTGTCGGCTACAGCACAATAACAAAATGACTCCATTCAGTGTTAAAGCACACAGTCAGTGATTTTTAATGACTCATAGCCTCACACACTTCTAATTTGTTTGGAAAATATTCACAGGTAATGACCCTCACATACAGGCTTGTCAAAAAAAAAAAAAAAAGAGCAGCAGAAATAAGGCCAATTTACGCATTTTCACTGACCAGTGCATTCCTACACATATTAGGCACATGTCCTTCACTCGACCCCTTACACATACTTTCAGTTTTATTTAGCCAATGCTGTACTATCAGGCATCCTGTATTGTAGCAGCTCTACAGCAAAGAGCCATGTGGCGCTGCTGTGGCTCTATCAGCTCCTAACATCAGCACAGTCAGCTCAGCTCAATAGAAACACCACCACACACACACTTTGTTTCCCCCGGCTCTTTGACCAAATGGGCAAAGGAAATGCTACCTTCCTCTCTCTCTCTCTTACACACACACAGAACTCTATGAAGTTCTGCATCTTTTTATTTCCCATTTTTTCTCCGTCCCCTTTTTATTTTGACTTTCCCTCTTTTCTTATCTGTCCTTCCTTCACTTATTCCTTTCACTTTGCATTTGTCTTTCTTTTTTTAACCCCTTTCCATTCCAGTTACATTGCTTGCTTCCTTTATAAATTCCACTTTCCCTGTTCTCATCACCCTCCACCACCACCACTTCCTTCACTTTGCATGCTGGCCATCTCTCCTCACAGTTCTCCCTCTCAATCCTTCTTTCTGTTAGTTTCCGTCTTATCTGCTACGTGGCTGAAAGATCACGTCTGTGTTGTTTGTCGTCTAAATAAGCGCCGTGCCGCCTCATAGTGATCTCTGAAGAGATATGGGCGCTCTGCTTTGCACTGAGGAACACACATATCGTCACAATGCACACACTTGCACCATTTTCACGCCACGCTCACACAATGACCTCTCTGCTTTTATTTTATTCATTATCTGTCTTGCTTGCTCTCTGTCTCTGTCATGAACCTCCTCCATCAGCCAATGCTGACCACACCGCAGTTCCTCTTGATCCAGACAGCACCACCCCTAACTTCTGTCCAGTGGGCTGTCATGAGGGAGCCACCAGCCAATTGTCTAACATGTCTGTAGATGTCAGTATATGTATAGGTTAATGACTGTGCAGGCATGTGCGAACACACACTCACAGCGGTCAAAACATCCCATTGTCTTGTCCATTTCACCCTCTCCCGTTACTGCAATGACCAAACTGCTGGATCAACAGCAGAGATGAAAAGTCATGTCCTCGCACCAAAGTCTAGTCTTGCAGCTGACTGTTGAGCAAATGGCACAGGGGTTGTGAGTGGTGGCACCTCTGCAATGGCTGCATCTGTGTGTGTGTGTATGTGTGTGCATTTGCATGTGTCACATAAAGGCTCTTTAATGCCACCACCATTACTGAGGGCTTGCTAGACAGATGGCCCGATTTAGCAGCCACAGATTACAAGCCGTTATGGCCTCGTGTAAATTCACCCTGGCCAAAACAACAAACAGTCAGCCTTTAGTTTCCCATTCAAACAAATGGAAAAGTGCTCATACACAGTGCATTGAAGCCCAATGAATATGTGTGCTCCTGTAATGCGCATGCTCTTCTGTTTCGACTTTCTGGCTGACTCTCTCTTTGCTCATGACACGTATTGGTTCCAGTGATGTGAGCCTTGACTGTGTTTGTATTTCTGCTACTCTGCTGATATTCCTTCCTTATTCTGTCTTCTTCAGGTCCATATGGGCTGCCCCCCAAGAAAGAGCCAGCAGGACGCACCACCAGCAGAAACCCAGGTAAGCAGGTGACCGAATGGAGATAATCCATAGTGAATCCATGCACAAAATGGAAGGAGGAAATAAGCAAAGACCGGTAGATAAATCGAAAAGCAGTAGGGAGAGGGAGGGAGAAGGCGACAGATGGAGAATGTGCAGCGGTGACATCTGTGGATCTCTCTATTTAATGCCATATCTTCCTCTCTCTCTCTTTCCCTCCCTGCTCTATATCCCTCGTCTCATCTCTGCGCCCGGCCCTTGGAGCTAAGTGCTGCAGGCGGGGAATGGATGGCTAATAGCTACCTTGGGAGAAGGACAAGAAAAAGAGAAAGGGAGGAAGCAAGAGGCAGGAGGAAAAAGAGAGAGGGAGAGAGGGCAGCGGGAGAAAAGGCTAGACCAGCGGCGACATTTCAGAGAGTTATTACTGTCATTAGTTTGGGTGGTCTGGATTCTGTACTTCTGTCGATAGAGACAGAAAGAGAGAAAGAAAGCCAGAGAGGAAGATGGAATAAGGGAAAGATCAGAATTACAGAAAGATGAGGGGAGAGAAAAGAGAAGACATAGGGGAGTAATGGAACAGAGTGGATGGAAGTCGGAGGCACATAAGGACAGAAAGAAAAGAATATTTGAAAAGCAGAAAAAGGAGAGGGGACTAGAACAAGGAGATGAAAATGGAGAGAGGCTAGATTCATGCTCAATCTCAAATTCATTCAGTGAAGGAGAGAGAATGTAAGTCAGTCTTGCTTGTGTTCATTTCTCTCCTTTCTTCTTCACTGGTGAATTTGTGTACTCTACCAAATGTGTGAATTGAGGCATTTGCACATTATCCAGTCATTTGTTCATACCTCACATAACAGTACATGTGGGTGATACCTGCATGTGCGTATTACACTACAGTAGTGTATTGTTTGTATTATACATACAAGAGCGCACATTATAAAATTGATTTACATGACACACACACAATGAGGGATTTTACACATTTTTGACAGCCAGACAAGGACTTATATTTGAAATCAGTGGTTTGACTCCTAACACACAAAACAGAATGTCTACCCCTACTGTGAATAAACTCCAAATTGTCTCAGCTAGTGGAGTTTTGCTGCTTATTCAGTTTGGTCTGCTTGTCTCATCTGATCTTCTCAGGGGACGTAAACAAATATCAGAAAGCACTTCTTCAAGCTTAAGATGGAGTCGTACAATCATTAGAGTTGGCCCGTTTCCTCATTATCAAAGAATTCCAGCTGATTGAGTTTATTGACATTTTGTGATCCATCGCAGCACTCTTTCCAATTCCAGCTGATTGTTGCCTGAACAACAGCAGCGATAATAACCAAAGCAGCAGGACTTTTCATGCAGATTCAAGAAAATACAAACTAATGCCCCATAGATCCTGGCACCATGTATAAGTTCATAGTAATAAGACAATACTATAATTGTCAGAAGTTAACACCCTGCAGATGAAACAATCTAAGAGATGTTAATATAGATGAATACAGACAGTTGTGTTACTCTGCAATCCTGCATTATACCCCCACACAACACTGTCAATTTAACCGAAAAGAAATGTATGAGCAGCTTAGATTTTACTAACACTTCTTTGTTAGTAAACAGTGCTTCTTCTTTGTAGACAAAATTGAGCAAAACCGTCCAGCAAGTGTAACAGGAGTGTACAGAACCACTTCTGTTACTCCTGGTGTGAGCCCAGACTGGGGCATTTGATGCCATCATGGAACCTGCTTGGATCATCACCATGGCGGCTGATGAAACTCCAGTACCACATGGATAGATGGAGACACATAAATCCATTAAAACAACACCAACACAAATGGAGTCTTATGTGGCAAGCAGCAATTAAGTGTCACGATGGATCAGAATTACTGTTGCTAATTATGAATCCTTGTCACAACCCGTTGGATGTTTCTACACATGGGTTGTTGACAGGAACACGCACATACTCATTCTGCCTGACATTTTATTTATTCAGCCGAAAATGACAAATCAGACTTTTGCATCAAGGAGAATGACAGCCTAATAACGCTCTCTGTCCTTAGAGCCTTGAATCAGACAAGGGGGAATGTCCTCGAGAGAGAGAGAGAGAGAGAAAAAAAACAACTATTGGGGAAAATGATAGAAGAATAGAAGAGGATGGAAATTTGAAAGATGGGAATCAAATAGTGTCTATTGTGTTTTAAAACAATTCCTAAGGCAAGCCAAGGGACCTCTTCCTGAGATATTCAAGAAAAAATGGTCAAAATTATCAACTGGCTACAAAAAAGAGATACTATGATGTCATACGGACCTGTTCCTTCTTTTCTGACCTACTTCGTCCAAGGTTAAATTTTGAGTTAAAAAATGGGCTGGGGAAGAAGACATCAACTTCTTTGAGGGGAAAAACAAAAGTGAAGGAAGACGATATAATAAAAGAGATCTGTTGAAAGGCAGAGACTATAATGGAGATTGAGAATGAGGGATGCAGGGTAAATGAAGAAAGCAGTGCAGAGGGGAGTGCAGTCGACATCCGGCATTAGCACTTTGTTCCCCAGTCAGTCCAGCACAACAGGGGGGCCTGTAGCAGCAGGGCCACGAGGCGTGTTTGTCTGCTTGGTTGTGTACATCTATATTTTAATGTGCATTTGCCCATATGTGCATCTGAGTTGCTAAGCGCTGAGCTCAAAGCAAGATGGGTCATTATGGCTACAATAACCCAAAGATAGAGCAAGGAAGAGGAGGAGACACAAGGCCAGACGGACAGGCGGGAAGAAAAGAAAATGAAGTGTGCCAAGAATATTGATAGACCAATCCAGACACTCTGTATAGCAGGGACTTGCATTACCGGCCTTAACCAATTCACCACACAAATGCACACGGTCTGGTGCTAGAGAGTCCCACCCCTACTCCTGGTGCTACAAACACACACACACACCGACGCACGTACACACATCCAGACCATCATCAACCTGCTGAGTTCTGACCTGAGCTCCTGCAGAGAGAGCTGTGTGTCAGGAAGCTGTGAGGATCTTAGGTTTCAGACAGAAAAACAACAGTCAGAGAGAGCAACCGGCCGACAAACGGGAAGACAGGGTGATGGACAGTTTGATGAAGAGACACACCGATAAAAAGACAGACACGCAGGCAGGAAGGCCAGCAGGCGGGCAGAC
Source organism: Brachirus orientalis (assembly GCA_016785285.1). NCBI lineage: Eukaryota > Metazoa > Chordata > Actinopteri > Pleuronectiformes > Soleidae > Brachirus > Brachirus orientalis. Next base: position 577,625 of record JAFBJR010000891.1, read on the forward strand.
TGTGTGGTCTGGTGGTAGAAGCAGAATGGGGAGGCCTTCTTTATGTGGCTAGCTGTAATGCTAAGTAAATACAGTTGTTAGGGTTTGGGAAATAGAGTGTGTTACCTTGATACATAACTGTGGCTGTCCACAGGAGTATATGGTGCACAGTTCGAGTCTGCTGACATTCTTCTTCATTTTTATATGCACTCATGTCCACTTCATCACATCAATAAAAAAAACCACATATACGCTTCTGTAAGATTTGTGTATGCTTACTGCATTCCACTCGGTTTAGTCTCTGCAGTCTTCACCAGCACTATTACTCCTGTTATTGTGGTACAGAGCTATAAGGATTGGTATGTTTATTTAAAGGCTCATGAAAACACAAATTGTGAAAGCCAACTGTGTTATTGCCCTGCTGTATTTCTGATCATTAACATGCATATATAAATCATATGAGCCGAAGAGAAGTGCTCTGCTTAAGCAGCTTGTAATGATGTGGATATTGGATTAAGATAGTTTTGTGATTTTCTTCTTTTTTCAGGTGCCACAGGAAATTCCACTCAGTCTCAAAGACCCAACAGTTTTGGGGGTGAGGGCAATGGTGAGAATGGGCCCCTTCAGCCTTCAAATATTGCCCTCATCGCTGGTGCTGGGGGAGGCTCCGCCTTTCTACTCCTGGTGACCGCCGTGATCTGCATCGTGTGCTACCGACGGCGGCATGCCAAGCATTCGGACACCCACCACCCTCCGCTGTCGCTGTCGTCGCTCACCAGCCCTAAGCGGGGAGGTGGTGGGGGCATCACCAGCTCCAACAACAATGGCTCCGAGCCCAGCGACATCATCATCCCCCTGCGGACGTCGGACTCTGCCTACTGCCCACACTACGAGAAGGTGAGCGGGGACTACGGACACCCCGTCTACATCGTCCAGGAGATGCCACCTCAGAGCCCGGCCAACATCTACTATAAAGTATGAGACAGCTGCTGCGCCGGCTGATTGGACTCACCCACCTCCCTTCACCCATTACCAACAAACCCCTTGCTCTAAATGAACCCACAGCAAAGCTCGCCATCTCAGCTTCGACCCTGAACCCCTCAATACTGCCAGTATTGTACCATGGACCCCACTCACTGCCCCAAGAGCCCACACCCGTGGCCACAGTTGTGTTCCTCGCTGAATAAACCACCCCCTCCCATTCTCACACAACTTGGCCACACAGTGTGTGTCGAGGGCGATGTCATAATCATACATGGCCCTTCTTAACAAGGCACTCACAAATAGGCAAGAGGCTCTAAGTGCCCCCTTCTCGTTAACTCGGAGCTAAATGCGCCCCACCTTTTGATGAATAGAAGAGTTGTTCCCTGAAATGCCAGTATGTATGTGCCGCACACACTCTTTTTCTAGGACTACAGACGTGGCGTTGGGAGTGTTTTAAAAAAGGAAAAAGAAATGAACTACAACGGCAAACATAAAAAAAAAAAAACTACACTCATGAACCCACTTAACGCCGGAGAATTCTGACTCCCAGAGGCCAAACTTGCCTATTCCACCATCCTGCCCCTCAGAGCTCGATCAGCCAACCAGAGACCGGCCCCTGCCACTAACTCATCAATAGGTTTCTAGTTTGTTAGTGTCTGTTACTCCTGAGAAAACAGGGGCCTCAGGACTCAACCAATCAACAAGCCTGGGCAACGGTCACATGACCAGGCCCGGGCCTTAGCCTGAGGAGGTCTGACCAATCGGTGACACTCAGAATCTTGTATATTTTAATAATGTGTGTGTTTGTTTGTGTGCGGCTGAGTGAGTGTGAGTAGGACTTGGATAATAATTATGGCGCTGCTGCTCCACATTAGATGTGTGCGCAGGTGCCGTGCTTCAGTACAGAAGGTTGCATACGCAAGTGTGTGTGTGTGTGTGTAAGCTTTGTGTGCAAGTGAGTGTGTGTGTGCGTTCTTTAGACTTGTCTTAAATACCAAAACACAAAATAGTGAGCGAATATCAAAAAAGTGAGATTTTTTATCGCTATCAACACTTATAGATTATATATATGAATATCCAGTAAATAATTTCTAGATGTTTTCTTCAGTTTTCTATTGTTTTATTATTTTTACCCACTCTGTCAAACTACACTTCTGTTGATAGACTTTTTTTAATCTGCTGTTTTGTTTTTTTCACAACTTAGAACAACCTTGTTTCCTTTCTTCCCCTTTTGGTTGCATATTAATTTAATCCCCTTTTTCAAATTTCCTGGTGAACAGAGGTTGTTTCTCTCCTCCTCTCTTCTCTTGCTCATACACCACCCCACCCTCCCTCCTCCTCTCCTCCCCTCCCTCCCCTCTAGGGTCTCTGAACTCTGTGTATATTTTTATAGCTCCTTGTACTATGCTGTAGTTTTGAAGTTTAGACCTCGTTTGTGGAAGTGTTGAGGTAGAACCATCTATGAAAGTTTTTTTTTTATTTTCAACTGCCTTTTTTTTTTTTTTTTTTTTGTAACGCAGAATTGAAAAGAAGTGAGGGGCACGGGGAGGTAGCAATGGGGGGGGGGGATGAAAAAAAAGAATAAAGGAAAAAGAACAGGGCAAGAGAGAGAGTGCTGTCTGGGGAGGACGAAGAAAGCGGCGTCTGAATGGAGAACTTTAAAAAATAGAGAGGAAGGGAGGGAGACGAGGAGAGAAAAGACTGAAGGAATTGTACACTGAAGAAAAAGAAGCATAAGGGCGGAGAGGATGGGAGTGGCAGGAGCGAGAGATGAAGGATCCCAAGGAAGGAAGGAAGGATTGAGAGAACAGATTAAAGAGTGGCTGGTGCAGGAGAGACACCTTTTCTTCAAACGGAGGGTCGACGTGTCCTGAACGAAGGAGACGGAGGAGTTTTTTTTGGAGTTGAACTCTAACTATGGAAAGGAGAGATCCCATCACATACTCTCTCACACACACGCACACACAGTGTTAAACTCGGGTCAAACTTTGCCTCTTTTCCTCCAAAATTTGTGTTGAAAAACGCATCTCTGTATATCACATATACACGCAAAGTAGCACGCAAAGTATCCTGCTCATTGCAAACACACTCAAGAGAAAACCCCAAGGCAATCAGTATTCTCTGTTTCACACCCTCTACACATCCGAACACAAATTTCACACCTTTTAATGACTGTCACAAATGCATTCTGATTCTGAATGGTCCACATTCTCTCTCACACACCCGCTCGCTCTCCCACAAACACACACACACTCTTTCACCTTCACCTGACAAAAAAAAATGTTGATTGCTTTCATATGACTCTGTATTTCTGTGATTAAGACTAACCCAATGGGAGGGATGAAAGAAGGCTTGTGTTCTCTCCGCTCTTCTACAGACACCCTCACCTCCACACACACACACACGCACACTCGCACACTCACATTTCAACGCACCAGTGCCCAGCACCTCAACCTCAGAGGGCAATAACAGCACTGTGTTCAGAGGTGCAATATCTTCTCATGTGCATACTAATGAAGCTCTGTTTTGTGTTGCTCAAACATGTTTATGGCTTATGTGTTAACTGGGTGGCAGTGGCGAGCTTAAGCTTGTGTTTTGTTCGGTTTTTTTTTTCCCAACACACAGACACAGACACATACATAAGGTTTAAAGTGATGTAGCCATGTTTTGTGTGTGAAGCCAGTGTTAAATCTGGACCTTTCGACATTTCTCAGCTGTGTTTTGTATCAGTATAACATATAATGAGACATAGTTCATATTTTAGTGTCACATTCGTCCTAATTGACTTTGTTCACCACACGATGATGATGATGATGTTCAGATATGTTTTTGTACCATGAATAAGTTTGGATTGCATTTGACTGTATCAATCAATTTCAAAGATGAAATGAGAGAACACCTTGAATTCTTTTTTGTACAACTACCGACTTGTGTTTTTTTGGGGGGTTTGTTTATGTAAACTGTTAAGTCTGTGTCTATTTAAACATGCTCAGAGAACCTAAAGTGATCCTCCAAGCCAAAATGAAGTGTCTGTTACTCTCTTTTCAACACCATCTGCAACTCCTTGGAGCAAAATGACAGTATTTTGTGCTTAAAATGGCTGCTCTAAGCAAGGGGGTGAAGCAAAACTTCTCTGACTTTGTGGTGTCGACTTATGACAAAGATGCCACTGCCCTGTTTTCAGTCCATATCGTTCCCCCTCCCTCTCAGCAGTATGTCAAGTATCTTTTGGACTCAGTTGTTTTTACTGTTTGATTTACATGTTTGATGCTTTTTTTCAAAGTTGTGTCTGTGGCTCTCACCGTTTGTGTTTGACTGGTCAACTCAACATATTGGCTTTTCTTAAAACCATGGACATGGCCTTCAGATGGCATGTTAAAAGAGAAAGGAGTGTCATTTCTATGGAAAACTAGGGAGAGAGAGAGAGAGCTCCCTCACCTCCATCGGTGAAAATGTGTGCGTACACGTGTGTGGATGTGTCCATGTGTTTCTTTGTGCCAATAGCCAGTGAGCCGAGGCCATAGAGCAAGGTGACTCTCATATGTGACGTGTTGAGACTTTGTATTTGGGACATCTCTATGTGAGAAGGGTTATTTTTTGTGTTCCTCTCCTCCTCTTCCTCTCTCTCCTCCTCATCCCATGTCCACTCATCATGGCCACTCCAGAACATACCCCCCCCCCCCCCCCCCCTCCCCCCCCCCCCCCCCCCCCCCCCCCCCCCCCCCCCCCCCATCCCCTCCCACCTCCTCCCAAACACACCTCTAAAGAGAGGAAAAAAAAAACTAGTACATTCCTGGTTTGGAAAAAAAAGGTTGAATAAAAAACAAACAAAAATGTTTAAGCACCACCCTTTTGGTCATGTGATTCATTATTGTGTGAGGGTCTGCTGAGGTCTTTCTTCTGTGTGTTTGCGTGTGTGTGAGTGAGTATGAGAGAAAGAGGGAGAGTTCCTGAGGCCCACTGGTAACCCTGCCTTTGATAGAAGGTCTCTCCCCTTATCTCTGCTGTGGGCTTGTCTCGGCAGGGGCTCTTTCATTGCCTCTGCTAATAACACTGCCATTTCAGACACGCACGCACACACACACACACACACACACACTGGCTCTCCCACTGGTGTTATCAACAAGTTATCAAACCCGGCTTCGTTAGTGTTGAGTGTTGCTTGGCAACGTATTGACAGAGCTGATTTTGTTCGCTGTCTGTCTCTCCACATCCCTCTTCCTCCTCTGTTTCCCCCACTCTCTCCATCTAGCTTTGTGGCATGTTTCTATGGAAACTGTTAGCATCCTTTCCAAAATTTGTCTCATCTGTGTGTGTGTGTGTGTGTGTGTGTATGTGTGTGTGTGTGTGTGTCTAAGGTCCTTCAAGAGCATTTTGTGCCACCAGGGTGGCCTATGGGTATGATGACTAGGCGGCTGCCTTTGCCCTTTGATCTGTGATGTGTGAGAGTAAATTACATCACACAAACACACACACACCAACTCACCAACACTCACCAACCAAATCAACAAAACAGATACCAAATGTGACCTTAAGCACTGTCACAGACCCACTGCCACTTTGATCTTGGTAGAGACTTGTCAGTGCCTCTACCATGACAACCTGTCACTGTGACTGAGGACAGGCACAGTGAAGACTGGCAAAGAGTAAACAGCCCAAAACCTGCTGTAACTGCTAATCTACCTCTAGTCAGCCATCGTTGAATTTATTATATTCACGTTTTTAGTTTAGGGTGTAGATGTTTAATTTTAATAACCAGAACTGTTAAAAGCATGTTTTTCTTTGTGGGCTTTGCATTTCATGATTTATTCCACAGCCCAAACACATGTAGTTTGGGGTTAGATTAATTGGAGACTCCTAAGGAATAGTACCAAAATGCAGATTGCCAACTATTTCATTCTTTGGCACCTTTCCCGTGGGGTAAAGTGGTACGGTACAGGGTGGAGCTAGCGATCAGCTTCCTTGCGATCAGTGTAAATCTCCCATTAGTGTTGAGGCAGATGCCTGCAGTCTGTTCTTATGTAAAGTTTGACATCTTGTTGAGACAAACAGCCACAAGGTGAGCAGGAAATACAAGCTGCTGAATGTCCCCCATTGTATGCTGTGCCACGTTCAATGTCGTCGATCGTTGTGGTCACCTGACCCAGGGCTTTTCCATTTCATACTGTACTGTACTGTTCCAAGCCAAACTGTGACATGATGGAAACACAGCATAACTGAATGTAGATGTGAATGGTTGGTTGTCTCTGTGTGCATAATATAATTTTTCTGACAATAATTACTGTAATTTCTGTAACACTTAATATCACTTCGAAATGGTAATCCAGCCATTTCCATGAGATACATTTGATAAATGATTTACAACTTTTTAGGTATGTATTACTTAATAAATCTTTAGGAGAATGATGAAAATAATTAGAAATTTGGTTTAGTGATCAAAAAAATATATGCAACACATAAGTGGGTCTTGACCCCATTAAATCTCCACCCATCCACTGGTGGATGGGTGGATATTTAATATACTGTATGTGGTGATACTGTTTGGGGCATGAGGCAACTTCTATTGCTTCAATAACCAAGAAAGAATGAAAGTCTCGCAAAGTGTAAAACTGGCTCCAACTATATGAGAGAGAGAGAGAGAGAGCGCATAATCCATGGACACCAGCATCCATATTCCCTTAAAGAGGAACTAATGCTAATCTGATGGCTGTATTGAGTTTGCTTGCTTCTTTCTAGTTGGGTTTAAGGCCTGTTTTGATTGTCAGGATTGCTGTGGTCCCCTTATCATTACATGCTCATCATTACTCCTACTAATCTGTTCTGCTCAATGCACACACAGATGAATATTAATGCCACAGAGGATGATAGCTCTGTGTGTGTGAGTGTGTGCCATATGAGCGCACACAGACAGATGCAGACAGGCGCCAAAAGTTGGAACGGCACACGCACAAGCACACAAAGATGAACACGCACAGACTGCGAGCAAGAGTGTGCGAGCAAGAGTTACCAAGTGAGACGACTGAGCCTCCCTCTTCAAGTCCGTGGAGGAAGGAGAGCTTGATAAGTTGCACACACATAGACGCACACACACGCTTCCTTCGCTGATACTTTATCGCAGCAGCAGAGGGAGAGAAAGAGAAAAGAATCAGTTTTAAGTGAAATCAATAGAGAGATAATCCCTTAAATTAGATTTTGAAAAGCTTTGTCGCTGATGCGCAACTTAAAGCCCAAGGATTGGCCCACTTGACTTACCATCAGAACAATTCTCAAGTAAGACACAGTTACCATGGGAATGAGCGAAGGTCAAGGATAAGAGGAGCGTGAGGGAGAAATGGGAAAAGATGGAGACAGCACTCTAAATCAAAGAAATATACTCAGGAATTTGCATATTGAATATAGAAAAACTGCTGCGATTACATTGTCTCCGTGATTAATGTAGTGCAGCATCTTAACACCCAGAGGGAGGAAGAGCGGCACAGAGTGCAGGGATGGCTCACACCTGACAGACCTGAAATGTCATGTCATGATTGGAGAAGAGATGAAAGGTTAGAAGATCAAGCTGTTTGATTGGATGCAAAGACCTTTTGGTGTGTGGTCAGACTTGGAGGCGGACAGTTAGCTCTTCCAGGGAGTAATTAAACCTCAGCTGAGGACAAATTATCTGTAGAAAATCCATGTTTTTACTTTGCACATGCTGGCAGCCTCTTCCCTTGCACCTCCACTCTCCTGCCATAACTTTCTCAGACCCAATCCAATTTCTCATTTTGCCCCTTCCTCTTTTGAACTGAATTACGATGGGTGGTTTAAATCTTGCCCAACAAAGAGAGACAATTATCTTTAAGGCAGTAAGATTTGTTTCCTTGGATTCAGTTAATCTAAAGGAAGCTTCTGGAAAATCCCTGTTTGGAGGGCTAGTTAGCCCTTAGACTTTACCATACTCCTCTACCTCAACAAGAATCAGACCACACTGTGACTTCACACAAAACAGAGGGGTAGAGCTCAGTGGTAGGGTGCAAGGGGTGAAATGGGAATGAGTCTAGTCTTTCCCTTCTTTCCTTTCACCACCTGACTCTCACTTGTCTTTTCTCTTTTTTTCCCTCTGTGTTCTCCTGCTCGTGAATCTTTCATTTTCTCCTGGTAATAAAAATATTACATTTAATAAGAGGCCTGATGACAAGTGCAGCTGCAGCCTGCAAATGCAGAGCTGATGGAAGGAGAGAGGGAGAAAAAGAGTGGCACAGGGAGGGATGCAGTGGAAAACGGTTAGGAAATGGCTTGGTCGCACAGTTGGGGGGTTGGTCTAGGGAGGGGAGGGGGTGCTGTACATTATGTGTCTGGCAGGAGGACATAACGCTGTTAATTTCAGATGATTTACTTGTTAATATCACCAAGTGGATAGCACCACAGCAGCCCTTCTAATTGAAGACGAGCAAAAGTTCTGCAATACCTCTGCTTGTCATGCAAAGCACTGTTATCTGCCACCGTCTTTGCCTCACACACACTGTGACACACACACAATATAAAGTAGTGTTCTGACAAAAACCACTTTCGCTAAATTTGATCCTCAGCTGCCCAAGAAATATTCCATTATGATTCCTGGCTAATTTAGTTTTGCGTTCTCTTTTCATATATAGTGTTAAAAGAGTTAAACTCAATATTCTGTTACACAGAGTAGTGACAGGAAGTTGGCAGTTAAATCAGCGATAGCCCAATCGCAGCTCAGCAAAAGGTAACGAGGCAAGGCAGGACTGTCAAGCTTCCTAAAATCAAAAACAAGAGGTCAAAAGTTGAAATGTTGTGTTTTTTGCTCCAACATTAGCTACAAAGAATGGCATGTCCAGCTAATTGGTTTTCAGTGGTGAGACTAACTGTAGTTGCATTACGTTAAAAGGCAAGTCATTAGCTAATGTTGCAGTAGTAACTTGTAAGGTTGCAAATGAAGATGTCTTGTTGAGAACCGAAACTGTCTCCCTCTGAAACCACACTTAATTAATTCTTAATGAGGACTTAGTAAATGAGCATAAAGCATTGTTTTAAACTGTGTAATGTGTCTTTAACATCTGTAACATATCTGGAATTCAAAAGTAAACTCTGAAAGTAACGAAGTTGTAATGCCTCAATCTTGGAAATAGCTATGTCAGTGATGGCAGTTTTACCCAGGTTGCAGATTACACTGCGAAAGTACACTCCAGGCATCACCGTCACCTACAGACAAGCGCTCAATCTCAAGAAAAATACATCACTACATCACAGCACGATATTGCACTTTCCACCCTCACACACAGGAACACAGAGACAATAAACAAGCCCAAGTAATACTTTACATAAACCACATTTTCAGAGGAATTCCAATTTAGCCAAACAAAACAATCTTGGTGTACTTATATATGGGTCTTTCATGACTGAAGTTTATTCCAAAACACTTTTCTATTGTTTCACCCAACATTTACCAGGAATCTCTTTTATATACATATGTATAGATAAAAAAAAATTCTACTTAGATTTCAGGTTCATGGTGAAACTGAAGGAATTCCTTTGCTTTTTAACAAAGAGTCTGTGTGTAGCTGGTGTCAGGGTGGTCTTGTGGTTAGAGAGCCACAATGCTTCAGCTGCAGGATTGTGGTTTCTTTGTTCACAAACATCCACCCTGCTGCAAGTGTCCTTGAGCAAGACACCAGGGCTTCGACTCGATGACAGTATGTTTAAGGAGGAAAATACACGACATACTGTATTTACATCAGTTGAGAAGAGCAATTGCTTTCATACTGTTGCACGATTATTGCAAAAACATGTGAGAAAAAGCCTCTATTTGATCTAACAGCTTCTTTTTATATGCATGTAAAGGAACACAACTCTTCAGGGTCAGATAATGTTGAAATAATCAGGTTGTATTGAGCATGGTTAAAGAGTTAATGCACAAAAGCAAACATTAGTATTGCTAGACTATATAACTAAGGGCAGTTATTAAACATGTGCTTAGTTGGTTTCTACCTGCAAATATTTGTAGGAATTGAGAAAGTATTTCTTCGTATTTCTTCATTTCTTACCCTTATATTTACAAAACAGCATGATCCCCTTGTGCAATGTGACTGTTTAGAGCAATGTTTGTTATTGCAGACCCACATCAGTGACAGCCAAAAAGAGAAAAGCTTTTCCATCTTAGATTTTCAAATCAGATGAGAAAAAAGCTCCGGTTACATTGGGGCTTTAGGGTGTATGGTGCCAGACTTGCTGGATTAGTCTTAACAGCTTTGCTGTTGCAATCGGTGATGAAGGGGGCTGCTTTTTGGATGAGTAGTGCTCGTCTTTCAGGGGCTTGTTTGTGCCACAACTTGATTTGCATACATTTCTTAGACCAAGATGAAAACTCTGCTCTTATAGTCTGAGCAACTGAAGCACAAAAAATATGCAGATAGCCCTCCCAAAGAATTTCTACCAGCTGGTTTCAGTGTTTCTGTTGCAGAACTTGCTTCCTGACCTACCCACAGACAAGGAGGAACAGACAGAATTTACTCACCTTACTGCTGCATTTGATGTGTTTCATTTGGAATTTAATAGAAATGTGTTGGAACTTTATGTGCTGTAAAGTCAACCCAATTAAGGCTGAACAACTTGTCCTGAACAACTTGAAAAAAAAAAGTGTACAACATGTAAGATATAGAGTGGTTTTCATCATACCAATTGGTGCATGTCACATCGATTTCAAGTCTTTAATGTATCATCACTGCCGCCAGGAAGTGTGTGCATAACAAGCTGACAGGTTGCACGAAGAGCTGGGAAGTTTTTCATGTTCAGTTCAAAGTTTGGGGCAAACCATGGGGAGGAGGATTTCTACCTGCACAAATTTCCACGATCAAATTGTGTCATGAGACCTTTCTTTATATGATGCCTGGGCAGAGTTCAAAGCATACCCCGTTCAAAGCAAATCTGATTTAATTTACACTCAGTCAAGTCTGACTGTGATCATGCTGAGGTTGTCCTGGTTAGCACCACACCCTTTGACATGATCAAGAAGGTGAGCTTTTGGTTCCCTAAAGACACTTTTCAATCCATCAAAGAAGGATTTCACACTGCTTGTGCTGGAGGAGCCTCCCATTAGCTCCTGCAGGTAGTAGCAGTTGGTGAGAGCCAATATTTTACTCATGTAATATATCAGTTTCTCTCTCTCACTCTGTTTTTCCTGGCTCGTTCCTTGATTTTAAAGTTTGCAGTCCCTGGACACTGACTCTGATCCAGAGTCAGGTGTTTTAAAAGATATTAAATCAAATATAATATGCTTTCACTAACACCCAACTGTGTCTCTGATATTAAAAACATCAATCCTTATATGAGAGTGGCAGTTTTGAAAAGGTTAATGTGTCAGTTTCAAACAACTGCAGATACACTGTCTCTCCCTGTAGGAATATTGCAGTGACTGTTGGCAAGCGAAAAAGCTCCTTCAAGATAATGGTGCATACTGAAGTGACACAGCACACCTCACTTCCAGTATCTGTTGTCTTTCGGCTATAATTTATACTCTTATTAAGATAAGTATTTAACTATGGTTCATCACTCAATGTGAAGGATTACTGTCGCATGTGGGGAGCAGATCTGACTCATTACTGGGATGAGAGCTTGCGTCAGGAGGATGCAGAGTTTAGCCACAAAGAAGCTTAATGGAATTCATTATTTGATTCAGTGTTCCGTAATGTGTAACAATTCCCCATTAGACCTTTTTTTATGTGATGTATGGCGATTAAAAACAACTGATAAAATCAGGTGATTGTATTAAGTATAATTATTTTACCTTCAATTTATGCAAAAATAAAAAAAATAACACAATTTTACACACTGGACCTTTAATAACATAAATGAATAAAGTAAGGAAGCTCAAATCTCTTCCAGAGTCTCATATGACACTGTGTGACAGTAAGTCCTTAAAGTGAAGTAGCTGAATATGACTGAGTGTGGGGAAGCAACATAATAGGTTTCCATGATCAGAAAGAAAACTTTGGCCTTATCGAACCTATACGCAAGTCAGAAAAAAACCCAAGCGGTGAAGGACTTTGTCCATTAGCCAATCATCACAAATACAAAGAAGACACAGCCAAGGATCCTTTCTGGTAAATAGATGTAACCATCCGCTTGTGTTTACATCTGCCGCAGCCAAAGAGAGTACACAGAGTGTGAGAAAGAGGTACAAGAACTGCTATTCCAAATGCTGGAAAACAACCTCAAAAACGGGCCAATCCCCCCCCAACCCCCAAAGTACCCTCCCAACCCCAAAACGCTAACTCCTTCTGCCCACTGCAGAAAGGGACAAAACTAAATGAGTAACTCGTCTCCCTCTCCATCTCTACCCCTTTTCTCCCTCCCCCATCTCTTTATTGAAGCAGCTGCACCCTTTGACCTTTACGCTTGTGGAATGTGAGTGTGTCTCTGTGTTTGGACCAGTAGTAGTATGGGCTGACGGTAAAAAGGAGAAGAGGGGGATGAAGGCAGGCAAGGAGGGGGTAGATGGTGAATTTGGGAGATGGAGGGAGAAGGGAGGAGGAGGGAGAGGTCACTTTTTCTCCCTACTACAAAAGCTGTCAGTGGAAACAATAAGCATGGAGAATGGTGTGTGTCCAGGGAGGCACTGAGCCGTGTTAGTGTGCGAACTGAGCAGAGAGAGGGCATTGGAAAGAGGATGAAATAAAAGATGGAAAAAAGAGAATGGCAGATGATGGAGAACAGGTCTAGGTGAGGGGAACACAGGGAGAAAGGGAGATGCTGAGACAGGGAAAAACATGCAGATATAAGAATGGGGGGGGGGGGGGGGAGGAGAAAGATGTGAAAGGCCGTAAGGTATTTGTTTTGTCTAGCAGTGCTCTTAAATACTGAACTTCCGTTGCCAAAGGAAACCAAACACAAGGCCTTGTATCTGGTGTGTGGCCAACATACCAAAGGGGCCCTGCTCATCACTGTACCACTGACATTAGTAAGTTTAGGACCTTACAGTCACCAAGCTCTTTCATAAATGTATCTGTGTGTTTGTGTGTGTCCTGTATTCAAAGTGCACACATTTCTCAGACCACATACTGAACAGCTGGCTGCAGACAAAGGTGTTTGCCACGCTTTGTTTCAAAGATGCGGGGGTAAAAGTGTGTGAGGGTGTATGAATGTTTGAACAGTTGCAGGAATGGGAAAGGGAGCAGGGGTGCCTATAGCTGAGTGTAGAATGAATGTGTGTGTTTGTGTGGAGATGTGTATGGGGGGGCGGGGGTTCAATGATAGAGTGTTTTGCTTTGAAAGCAAACTAGGGTTGAGGGCAATCCCCCACCACTACCACCACACACAGAATAAGTATTGATTTTCTCAGTGGTGAGCGAGGTGGTCAGTAAGTGGTCGGTAATAGCAGAAGAAGAGTGTTGTGAAGTGGTGCAGGTTAAGAAGTTTTGTGTCTGGGTAGACTTTTTATCTCTGGGACAGGGGCAGCGCTGATGGGATGAGATGGATGGGGTCAAACAATACTCCAATGTCTCTGAAAGTGGAGAAAGGAGGTGAAAAAACACTGGAATGGAGCAGTTTTTTGATACACACTCACATACATGTATCAATGTGATTTCACATGTTCTGTGGGCAGACACCTGCCCTAATGTACATGCCCACATTATACATGTACACACACCCAGAGAGGCAAAAGCAGTCATTCACTCATGCAATAAATTGCACCTAATGTGTGCGCTGACATGCACACATTAGGTGCACTTATATATGTACATACACCTCCTCTGAGTACTTATGCATACTTAAATCCTAAACACAAATACAAGTACACTGGCATGTTGGTAATCACACACATACATAGATATAGACACCTAACACACATTAAATGCACAGTTGAAGGAAGGGAACACATTATGCAAAAACATGAACACATTACACAGACACTTAAGGACAAAGTACCTGTATAATTACTGAGACACACTTGCAAATTCACTACATATACATAAACACTTATGCGTGTGCTGAACACACAGTGGGAAAATGAGCACATGCTTATACATGCCCATAAAGATAGACGAATTATGCACTATTAGTTTCTTGAACAAATGACACGTGAATCACACTTAGACACGTATTTTACTCATCTAGAGTGCATTTTCAAGCCATACATAATGTGCTGTGATACGGTCACTATTTATATTACTAAAATAAGGTATAGAAGCCAGTGCCAAGGTGATGCCCAGTTTAAATCAAATTATATGTATTTATTAAGGATCAACTAAGGTTGAGCAAAGTGTAAGAATAAAAAAATAAGTCGATTATGATAGAAAATAATGTAAAATAATGTCAATGAAAGTAAAATATAATGTGATACAACAAAGTAAACAAGAACTTCAATAAAAGTTGCAAACCTAGGATTGAGACATTCAATAGATAGATATACAAGTGTATTACAGTTGTATTACAAGATAGTATGTTATTAGGTTGCATGGGAAATGTAATTCTTTTGTGAATTACATAGCCCTGGCAGAATTTCCACCTGGTTTAGCTCTTTTTGCTGGAATTTTTTGTGTTGTTTTTGTAAAAGCAGCCCTCAGGGTTGGTACCCCTGCTGCGTCAGCAAACTGGCCTCATTCAAACAAATAAGGGGGCTGCATTTGTTCATGCAGGGCTAATTTTGGTTTGAACACCGCTAATTGTACTTCCTGGGTTGATCCATTGAGACCTCATGATTGACTTTACTAATATACAAAATGAGTGATGATGGAGATAATTGGAGGTGACTGAGTCCTTGCCTGACATGGCGGCTACGCAAACATGGTTAATCATGTCTGTTAAAGTTTACAGCCATACGTCAGCGTTGTCAAGAATCTGTTTCCCATCACTACAATGTGAATTCATCCATTGTGTGGATTGATTTTGGAGGGGAAAGAAATGGGAAAAAGCTAGCTGAGTGTGTACGGCATTCATTCATTCAGCCGAACTGCTGCCAGTGATAGTTAAATGTTGCCTATAGTGTCTGAGGACATAGTGGAATAACATCCTTAAGATCTGTGAAATCCTCTGCTGCTTCTCTGCTTGTTTTTGTCATGCTCAATCTAAGTTTTTGTTTTTTTTTCTTGTTTCTCTGACGAAACAGGTGGTCCAACAATCCCCCCCCCCCCCCCACACACACACACACACACACACACACACACACTCCTACTCCCTTTAGGTTTTCCTCATAATAGCTGAAGGATGCTTTTCCTCCCTGATGCTTTCATTGCATCCCTGTCTCCCTAAATGTCTCCTCCTTTTTCTCATGTCACTCCCTTCCTTTCTCCTTTCTTCCATCTTCTCCTCACCCTTCACAATTACACACAACAGCTGCCAGTGTCCTTTTGGAGGAAAAATGATGCGTGTCCGAACTCCCCCCCCCCCCCCCCCCCCCCCCCCACACACACACCTTCTCTCTTCCTTCTCCTCCTTTACCCGACCTCCTTCTGTGCTCTCTCCTCTGTCGACCAGTTACTCCCCACAATGCCTAACCTCACCCCACCCCCTGGCTGTCTCTCCTCCCTGTGTGTGCAGTTGAAGCGTGCACCACATTACACTCAGGCAGGCAGGCAGAGAACAGTGGTGATGGGAGATTTCCTGTCTACCAAGCGTTCACATGTGTAGGTCCCTGGCTGCCTTTTTCTCGCCTGACAGATAAACTGATCGCATTCACATAGACACAACTGACATGATTGACGCATTTTCACAATGCGGATTCTGTGATGGAATCATCTGGTCTCAAAGTGTTAGGAGTTATGAAAGAATCATAGGCCCTCACATTACAATAGCCTTTGAGATACAGCTCTGGAGAGAAGTGGAGTTATGAAGCAGAATGGCTGTGCTTGGCTGTTGACTGTGGTTTTTTTTGTCACGCGGCACAAAACAAGTGTCATGCCTAAGAGAGGTTGCCCACTCAAGCACACAGTTATGGCACCTATAGTAACAAACTTTCAAAGCCTCTTGTGAGGCTTGAGGTGAAATTGATGCTCGGGAGGATAAATGAGTGTCTGTATGTATGAGTGTGTGTTTGTTGTCTTCATCTAGGTGTTTAAAGGGTTTGTTGAGGGTCTTGTTTTATTTTGTCCTCTGTGGCGGTGCGATAGAGGGAATTTCATTATGCAAATCTATGTCTTTGCTGATGAGCATGCCCTCGGGCTTCTGTCTCTCACACAATAGATCTCTCTCTCTCACTCTGTCTTTGTCTGAAACGCCTATAAATACTTACATCCATGAAGTCTGTGTCTCTTTCACCCGTGTACACTCCCAGACACACACATGCTCATGGAAACATGCATGACACTGCCTCACAGACACAGCCATGCATATCATGTCTGAGACTAGAGACACAGTGTGTGTGCGTATGTGTGGTGAAGGTGAAAAGGGATACTTAAGGTTAAAAACCATTTTGGGGTTACAGACCATTTCCAAACATGGCTGCACGCCATTACACACTCACACACAAGCAGGTTAGCACATCACTTCTTGTTAGGACTTTATAGTGACTTCATTTGGACAGCCTGACCAAAGCCTTATTCCTAATCTTAACCATAACCAGTTAATGCCTAACCCAAGATTTAACCTCTAACCACAATTCACATATTAATCCTAACTTTTAGGTTTTTGTCCTAATTACAACAGAGCCAGCAGTTGTATTAACAGCTGTGCACACACACACACAAACACACGCTGATTCCTTGTGTCTTTTTTCCTTTATTAATGTATTTCAAAGGGAAGTTTGTGTTCAGGAAAAGGGCAAAAGCGGGACATGAAATACAGTACATATAGATAAACAACACATTCATAAAAAATACAAAACACATTAAAAAGCAAAAAAGTATCAAATAAAATATGTACCTTAGGACACATGCACATACTGTATATGCATGAAACACACACACACACACAGGGAAACTAACATACAAAAACATGTGTGTATGCAAAAGGTCAAATTACACACACACACAAAGGGAGAGCCCTACCCCATGTGGATGTGACCCATTGACCCTTCTGTCACACACAGTGCCCATCTGCCACAGAGAGGCACAGAGGGAGGGGACAAGGGGTGAGTGAGTAATGTCTTGAGGGAGGGGAAGGTTATATTTTTGAGATGGGGGTGGGGGGGGGCAACTTAGAACAAAACAGAGCATAGAAAGAATGAGTCTTCATGGTAAATTTTTAAGTTCACTTTAGGACAGATGTGCTGTTTGGTAGGTTTGAGTGATTTTAGATATCCATCCCTCACACACACACACCTCAGGAGCAAAATATATTCCTGTTAGCCTGGGGCTGATCTATCTAGAACCTCCTGTCTGCTGTCTCCTTTAAACTGGAACCAACTCAGGCTTCCTATAATAAATAAAGAAAATACTCATGTAGCAGGAGGCTGACTACTGTCCTCAATGTAGAACAGATGAGTACCAGAGCTGAAACTAAGACATCAGAGGCTTTGGAGTCATGATGTTAAAAAGAGGAACTTAGTGTCTCTACGCTGTATGAGTGCAATTCTGCAGGGTTATTATTAAAACAGTTGAAAACACAAGCTCCTAACAGAAACAAAAATGGAGAGGATGGGTCTGTTGTGCAAATATGGTTATATTGGCATCCACTACCAATATGATGGCAGTTCGTCTATGACCACCACTGCCTGAAAACAACCTGTTAAAGTCAGTGTAAAATTGTATTTTCTCTGCCAGCTATGTTCAATTATTTTATTGTTTGGTTGAATTTTTGGAAATTATTATTTTTTATTTAAACGCCTGCCAAAAATGGTGTAAGGAAACATCTTTAGGTGACTGAAACTCCGTAGAATCAGATTTAGAAATGGTAAAAGGAGGACATGGACAGATGATGGAGGAGGATGAAATGCAGAGGAAGGTGACAATAGGAAAGAAGCTGTGAGGTTGTCTGTCTGGAAGAGAGAAGGAGGAGAGCAGGGAGTGGTATCCAGAGGGGATCAACTGTAGTGGTGTCAGACGGAGGGGGTGCTGCCAGCTCACATCCTGCCGCGCACACCAGGAGCCAGACACACACACACACTCAGGGCCAGGCTCAAGGGTGTGTGTGCCAACCCTGCCAACTGTATTCCACCACCACCCTTCCACCCTTCCACCCGCACTCACACCCACCACAACCCCTGAGGACCCAATCTGGAATCAGTCTATAATGACAGCCATGGTGCCAGTCTTTTCCTGCTGTTGTTGTCATGGAGCTCTTGTCACTGAATTATTAGTTTATTTGTTAATTTACATTCATCACCATTAGCTTTACCCTTAAGTGCAGCTCCTCCTTCTGGGGCTCACTTTTAAAAGGTCTTCTGAGAGATGTTATGAAGTAATTCTCCTGGTTTGTTCATCTGCCCAACATTAATAATAATATAGACATTTTGTTACCTCAGGCTTCTTGCACTTCTGTAGATTCAAAATAATTTAAAATGAGTCCCCCAAAAAGATACACTGGTGAAAGTTGCTTTCCATCGTTTATATGGACTTTAATGTTATGATTTGCAAAATGACGCAATTTTTAACATGTGATACAATGCCATTAATTGCGATTAGGTTATAATTAATAGTGCCATATTACCAAAAATAAAAACAAACGAAAAGACTCAAAAGCTGAATTATGCAGTTTTTCTTTTAGTGAAGAACTGAATCCATATTTACTTACACACTTAGTCTGTGTGTTTTTCCACCTGACCAGTACTGACATGACATGTTGCATGTCCATGACAAAAACTGCTATATATATATATATATATATATATGTTTTTTATGAAATAGTTCGTGAATATTGTTGCATACCAAATTTTGCAGAATCAACAGAAGACTGAACTTTAATTTATCATCTGCAGTAAACCCGGATAATTGTTTATGAATCTATCTAATCTTGCCCAATCTGGCTGCTTCTGACGAATGTCACATCACAATGCTTTGAGGCTGAAATTGATTTTAAATCAGTAATTATTATTATTGTAACATACAATGCTGTATGTATAGGACGTATAATACCATGATCAGTAACTTGTAAAGACATGTTCTCTTGACAGTCAACAATTTGTTTACATCACCATGATTTATTTACTTCCAAAGGTGCAGTGGTTATTCAGCCAACATGTGTAGCTTAATTTACAGATGATGTTTTGGACTTAAATTCCATCCACAACCTTTGTGCCCTCTCCTATTTCCCTCTGTGTAGTATCAAAAGCATTCTATATAATGTGAAATGTCTCACATCATCGTTAGAAATCCCACAATGCATCTTTAAAGCTCTTCTCACCTTACACCCCCGCCTCCAAGTGTCACTAACCCTCTTAATTCCATAATCATGTTTATGCAAATTCCATCTGTATGTACGGAGTTGACATAATAGAAGCTGTAATCACCTATGGGACAGACCTGCCTTATGTAAATGCATATTTCTCATATGGGAGGAATGTGTTTTTTTATTTTCAACATGGCAGAGGAGCCAGGCTGATTATGTAAAACCTGCACTGTAACCAGGTTCATCATATGCAAAGATAATTCATCAAACAAAATCATACTTCAAACAGTGTGGGCTAATTTGTGATTGTGTTTGCTCCTCTCGCTCACAACTGACTTTCTTTACAATGTTAAAAAAATAAATAAATCCACAGCAGTCTCGATTGGTGGTCTGGAAAAGAACTGAGGGCTGTGGGTGTAAATAAAGAGCAGGCTGCACAAATACACGCTAAAGTGCCCAAACAGAGTCAAAGCTTTTGTTTGGAATACTAGACTACAGTTAAAAGGAGCACTCCACAAATGTAATACACAAAGAGACCTTTCCACTGTTAAAAAATACAGATAAATGTGACCTACGCACATGTATCACAATAGAAATCTTGCATTCCAAACTGATAGTGTAAAGCAGATGACCTAAAGAGGAAACTGCGTTATGGTATATATTTTCACACATTGTTTTTTTTTTTTTTTTATTTGAGTCATACTTATTTAAAAAGGGAGAATATCTCGTTTATTTAATGGATTGCTGTATTTTCTAATCAATACCTTGTGAATCAAGCAAGTACATCAGAATATGTACCTTTTACTGAAATGAAAGGACTAAAATGATTAGCCAAGTACATATCCAACACTTAGGCTACAAAGAAATGGGATATCATTCCTTCAACATATTTTTTTTAGTGTGTTGCAGTTGCATTTAGACAAACTGGATGTTGTCAACCTAAAATAAGGTTCTAGGAATATGGTATCATTAGGTATGATTGTATTTACCTTAAAAAATACTGTATATTTTTTATTATATGGAAAGCATTTGTCTGCCAACTTGAGATGTATACACTGAAATGTCTAAACAGCAAAACAAACAAATCTGTAATCACTTTTCCGCTGCCATTAACATCAGAGCAAGCATCCTAAAATTTGCGAAACAAATTCCTTCCTCTTTTCCTATAAACAATTTCCTATTATAAACACATGTTGGAGATGAACCACTCTTTAGTTCAACTCTCAGAGAGGACATTTTAGACGAGATCCCCCTCCTGTTTTCCATTTGGCTGTTTAATTGTCTCAATGCTGTCAACAGACTATCAAGGTAATTAGCCATGACTGCACAACAACACAATCAGACAGACAGGAATGAACTGCAGTCTCTGAACATGATATGTACAGAGAGAATGGGTGGGAATGACTTACTGTTGGCGCATGTACGCACACTCACGGGTATATACCCTCATCCGGCCACATGTGTATGCTGACACACACACACAGACTCTCATATACCACCATTACCGTACCCTAAGTACATAGTTCTATGGCACACATTATATTCACTCCACCAACCATAACCCTCCACCCACCTTCTTCTTAATCCTGCTACTCTCTTACAACTCTCTCTCCCTGTCTTACACACAAACACTCACATACACTCACATAACCAAAACCTCATTTCCTCTGTGCCTCAAGCTATAGGAGCAGTGTTAATTGCGACAAGTGGGGAGTGAGAAAGGGTGTGCTTTTGGTTGTGTGCGTGCATGTGTGTGTGTGTGTGTCAGTTGGTCGGAACATAAGCTTTATAGGTGTGTGTATGCTGTTGCAATGTTTTAAGTGTGCATTTCTATATGTGTGACTGTGTTTCTGCTCATAACTTTTAAGTGTGTTGGCAGTCTCTCCCCGTGCCAGTCTGGGCATAGCTCCAGGGTTTCCTGCACCACCTGGACATCTGAGTGTCTGTCACTGGGTAGCGTCCCAGCTGGAGTGTGTGTTTGTTTGTGTATATACGTTATTTGTATATACACAAAAATGCCTATGGAGAAAACATGCCATCCAGGATGATCCCTGGGAATGAGCCTTCCAGTGACCTGCAGCAGGTTATTCTCTTTAAAGCCATGCCCCCACCCCCAACACACACAGACTGTACATCTGGTTTCTACTTTGGCCCTTTTTCTGAACCCACTTTCCTTTGAAATACATTAGTAAAGAAAAAAAGCCTCAAGAAATTAGTGTGTGTGTGTGTGTGGGTGTGTGTGGGTATTGTATGGGTTCGATTAAACAGCCCCCATTAAGTAGCCAATGAAGCCCTCTGTGCTTGCTTGCTTTGACTATACATACACCATTAGTTGATCGGGCTATGGCAGACTTGAAAGTAGCCTGACACAAAGGTCATCTACCTCCATTGAGCAGAGCTAATATTAGATAAGCTCTATAGCACCATGTAAGTAAAAAACCTGGGCATTCCAGGTAGAGATTTTATTGAATCCAGGCCAGCCATTGTTTCTGTCCTCTTCATCAAAACTGAATATACGGCATGTTGTCTTGAATAAACAATAATAAGTGCTGTAAGGGGTGGTAAACACATGGCCATTAAGTTTTATAGGAGAAAGTAATGGCCTATTTTTTTTTACATAATATTTTGATTAATTTACTGTAATTTATTATACAAATCAATAGTAAAAGGCTTCAAGCAGTCATTAATTAAACTGTGTTTTCATGATTGGCAAGAAAATGTTGTTATCTGCCTTTTAATTTCCCAGTTGACGGCTGATAAATGGAATTATCAGCAAACATAATAAGTGGCGAGGTAATAAAGTCAAGAGACAATAAAGCTCATATATAGTGCTAATATTGCTGTCAGCTGACAAAAGTAACAGAGACCAAATTAATGACAAAAAACAACAAAGAGGACAGAAGATAAATAAAAGGGAAAGGAAAGGATGTCCTTGTTCCTCTCTGTTGCTGAAATTGCTCTCAAAATGATACATTCTCTCTGAGTGATTATGGGGAAGAGTCTTCAAAGCTTTGGCGGTGAAAACAAATTTAAGTACAGTCAGGTAGGGGTCAACAGATCGCCGTGTACAGAAACACTTCAGGGCTGAGACAATACTTCCAGTACTGGTACAGTCATGCTTGTGCCCATCCCCACTCTCTCTCTCTCTCTCTCTCTCTCTCTCTCACACACACACACACACACACTCACAGCTCACTGTTGCCCCAAGGTTGAAACTCTAAACTTTATCACTCAGTATTCAGTAAAGGCAACACTCCTGCACCCTGCCAACCTGATCTCTCTACATATTTCTGTTTCCTGTGTGTGCAGAGAAACACACACACACTAGTATTAAGGTTTGCAATTAATAATTATTTCCATGATCAATTTATCTGCTGACTCATCTATTAGTTGTTTGGATCATTAAGTGTCAGAAAAATGACTGCTGAATGATCACTGTTTTCTAAAACACAAAACGTCTTGTGTAAATGGAAAAAAAATTCTTTAACTGTCATAGAAGAGCAAATTAACAAGAAAATATTCACATTTCAAATCTAGAAGATGATTAGGGTCAATTGTGAAATTTGTTTTGGCAACAACATAAAAAAAACAATTTTGAGAATCTTTTTTTTTTTTGTCTGCAGTTGAGGATTCAAACCTGTCAAACAACCATTGTGGACCTGAAAACTGCTGGACTAGGTCAACCCAGTGGTTGTGAAACTGAACCCTGCTGGACTAGAACAACCACACATTTCTAACCTTATTACTCAAATGCTTTTTCAAAGTGCTTTTGGTTATCTATATATGATTATAAATGTCCACATTTATAAATACACAAGACAATGTCAAAAAAAAAAAAATTTACTTTGTAAAATTAATAGCTCTTTGTGTTTGACACTGGCTCAAAGATCTGAAGACTGGGCTTCAATTCCAGAAAAGCACCTGGACTTTTGTAACCTATTTCCTAATTAATGACTTAAAAACTCCAAGACCAAACTGTATCTCAGGTGAAGGTTCAAATCCTCTGTGATTAGGTGCATTTTAAAGTCCAGAATTCAGTACAAACAGTCAGAACCTCTATTTAAATTTTCATTAACAACCGAGCAAGTGGTTCATTTGTTTAGGGATCCGCTTTGAGGTCCTGAGGACATAGGTTCAATTCCTTAATTTATTTATTTTTTCTTGAAAAAAAAAAAAAAAAAAAAAAAAAAAAAAAAAAGATTCTGATTCTGATAAAACACCTAAGAAATACTATGTTAGATATTGAGTTGTCGATCTTGAAGTGAAGGTATAATGAAGTTAATTTTACAAGTCCAGGAATCAATGCACGCTTAAACCCCATGAAACATTGCAAAAATGTCTGAGCAGGTTTGTCAGTTGGTTAAAGTGATTCTATAAAATCATGGGATAGTGGGTTACAATTTTAAGAATGCTGACCTGGATGAGAAGCTTAAGAACGCCAAGAAATACAGCACAAGCTCATCAATCAATAGCTCAGTCTATCTGAAAAGGACTTTCATCTCTGAGGTTATAAGTTCAAATCCTACAATAAAGTGAATTTTGCACAAAATGAAATTTCAGACCAAAAAAAATAGAACTTAAAAACAACAAGAAAGCATTATCATGCAGCTCAGTCAGAATAGTTTGTGCTGTAAGAATAAGACTTTTATGTCTGAGACTGTGAGTTCAACTCTCATTATAATGTTTATTTCAGTTCAAGATTCACTGAAAACAGTCAAAAGCTCAAAGAAAACTTAATGGACTGTAGGAAGAAGTAGCTTAGTGGATAAGAATGCTACTGTGACACAAGAAGACACACTAAAACATAAAAAATTGCACTATTAATAATGTAACAATTATTAAAATCCCTGATTCTGTGACAGTAACATTTGTGGACAATACATTTTTATACAGAAAAATAGGAAACAAAAATGTCCCCCAATTTTGTCTTCTTCAGAAAGGAATTCAAATTATACAGAAAGATTTTAAAAAGTGTGTGTTAACCTGGTATTACCTATACATGATGTAAAATAAACATCCAACTAACTGAAAAATGTTCCACAATTCACCCAGTTTTTTTTCACAGTTTACACTGAGACAATTTATTGTTTTATAGCAACTTTGATTATTAGCATACAGCATATACATTTAAATATACGTGTGTGGGTATTTTCATATCAATGCTGAGGTGATCAACATTTTTAAGAAGGCATTACAAATAAGTAAAGGTAAAATATAGCATTGTAAAAATGCCACAAATCCAAACATTATATATTAAATACACTAATGTCACAGTAAACACAGCCATTTTTTTTTCGTATCAGCCGTTACCGCGCTACTCTCGCAAGTTTAGCTGCTCATAAACATTACATACATAAGTGTCGGTATGCTAAATCCCCTCCCTCATGGTTTGCTCTCAAAAATGAAATTTATTTATTACAAAGATGTCTGAAACTAATAGATAATCCCCATGCAATTAAATTGTATAATTATATAGCAGAACTTAACTTATCCTGAACCCCTTTTACTTATTTTGTTTGCACTTACATATCCTTAGATTTTTATTTATTTGGTTTTATTATTTATTTTATGTTCCTTTTAATGTATACATTTTAATTTGTATACTACATCTATTTGTTATATGGAGGTGAGAATCGTTATACTGTTAGACGTGTATGTTGTAGAATGAGTTTTGTCATTGCTCATGTTTTCGTTTCTTTAAATAAAGTTAAATAAATAAATAAATAAATAAATAAATAAATAAAACTTTAGCTGCTCGTGAACACGATGAGCAAGTAGAGAGGCATTGTGGGAGTAACACTACTGCGCACAACCCGGAAATATATGCGGAAGTCAGAAATTTTTGGATTTGAACGGCGCCAAAGGGGCGGTTCTTTATCCAGTTCTTATGATACATCCATGGTGTCAACAGACCGTCAGCAGAAAATACAAGAAATGTTACCACATGTTTGTCCCTGTGGCTCCTCCTTATCCTCCTGTTTGTGTTTCCGTGTGGAAGCTCCGACTGTTAAACAAAGTGGAACACTCAAAAATCGATCGACACGGAGGGGTGTGGAATGTACCAAGTCCCGGAAAATGTATGTTGTTGTTTCAATTAACTGATTAGTTAGCATTTCACAGTTGGACACAAAATAATGTAGCACCCTTTGTTTACAATATTTTACTTATGTTCCGTTACAAAATACTTTTCCTCTTACTTTACTTTCTCAATTATCAGTTTCAAGTAGTATGGTGTATTTTTAATATTAAAAACTGCAAGCAGCTTTGTGTAGGTTATTGCAGCCTTTTTTGCAATAACCTACACTTTGAACTTTGAACACTTTAATCTTCGCAGTTTCAGTGTATTGTCCAGAATGTCTTGGTATGTTGTCTCTCTCTCTCTCTCTCTCTCTCTTTTCTCAGTGTCTACTTGTTTGTATCTATATGTCATATGTAATGCCGGCCTTACACCAAACAATTTGCGAACAATTTAATTTAAAATATTTCTCAAAGCTGGATTATACTAATAGATCAACTAACAGATGAGCTCTGGCCAAACAGGAGGCAAAAAAATATGTCAAACAAGACCTGGTTTGTCCTCAACCATTAAAGGTGTTGGAATATCAAAGATTAAGTTTGTATTTTAGAAAAATGTTAAGTGGTTACTGGAGGGAAGTAATAAATAAATAAAATAAAATTGAATCATCACAAACAAATCTGGACATGAAATCTACCAGTTTTAGACACACCCCATTGCCAACATTGGTGAATACATGAATATGAATGACAAAATAATAATAATAATAATAATAATAATAACAACTAATAATAAAAATAATAATAACAATGAATACAACCAATAAAAAAATAAAGTAAATACATAATAATTTTTAAATAAAAAAAAATTAGACAGGTCCAGAAAATGTGTGTATGAGTCTAGGGCTGTATACACATTTAAGAAGCTGAAAAATCTGACAAAGATTAAGTTTGTTTTATTTCTTTAAAAAACAATCAGACTCATTAATTGATTATCAAAATAGTTGACGATTAATTTAGTAATCGATTTAATAATTGATTAGTCGAGTTGTTTTAGCCCTACCGTATATGATGGGTCATTGCCATGCTAAAATCCTGCCCTGCCAAAATACAGGGTTCAGCAGCAGTGACGGGTCACCAGTCTTGGAACAGGCAAGTTAGATTCTTAACACAGAGAAAGGTTTCTTGTCTAATATTATTTTCACTTTTTGTAAAGGTACTTGACAGTATTAGTATCAGTGTTCCTGTGAATGATCACCTCATTATCCTGTAATCCGTACGTGAAAATATCACTGAATATAAAATACATCATCAGACATCAGACAGCATCGTCATCATCAGTCTGAGAAGTTTCATTTGTTGGGAATTATGAAGAATACATTTTACAGTGTTTGCTACTTTTTTTTGATGTGGCTCCTAAAAAAAAAAGTGCAGAATAGTGCGGTAAAGTAGCTTTTTAGTAATGAAGCTTGGTCATAATGCGGACAGATTGGTTGTTATCTATCATTATGTGGCACAGGCAAAACCTGAATAATGACGCAACCCCTGGGCCCCAAACTCCATGTTTGTGTCTGTTCATTGTGAAGAGTATGTTCATGTCAGCCTTAGGAAGACAGTTTGAAAACTGCTTTATGTATTACATTGTAAACTGCACAAAACATACACACAGGAAATGCATCTATCCTGTGTCTTGATCTTGCATGGTAACACATCCTTGAGTTTTCCAAAGAACGTACACAGTACATATACTGTATGTATATACAAAGTGCATGTGTGTATAACAGGTATGTGTAGGGGACAGCAGGGTTCCATGGTGTCCCGCCAGGCTGATTAGTGGAGCCTATCAAATATCATTAGGGTGAATTGAAAAAGTAGCCTTGGTGCTCATGCATAGTAAAATGAATTGGTTGTCACATTACAACATGCTCAGTGTCATAGACCAAGCAGTCGAAGGGAGAAGGAACACAGGACAGTGTTGAAAAAATAACAATATTTATTTTTGAAAAAGTTTCAAAAGTAGAAATGAATGAAAAAATTGCTAATTTTTCAGCTGTTGGTTAGGTCCATTTTCCAAGGCCTTTGCATTTTAACCAGGCTCTGCCCTCCGATGGATGTTTTGGCCTAACCAGAAAGCAGGACTGGACTTCATCTTAAAAAACACACTAGTGACATGACAAACAGAATAAATTCAATGTGTGAGCTATATTCAGAGTACTGTATAATGTCAAATTTTAAAACCAAAGGGACAATTTGTAATTTGTATGACTGCAAGATAAAGCAAACTTAACATAATGACGTGCCTTTATGAAAATGGATAAGTTAAATAAAGTTAACATTACCAGGTGGCTGTTGTAAGTGCACTAATACGCATCAAAAAGTTAGTGTATATCCAAGTTTGTTGGCCCTTTGTGTGTGTGTGCCCTTGGTTCTGTGACTCCATCTACATTTTTTGAGAGTAATATCAGTGGCAATGCTAAAGGAAGTGCTTTCATTCAGCTCTTGATAAAGTAATCACAGTGAGGGAGCAGTAATAACTGTCTGCTCTGCTGCCATTTAACTACCGCGGCCTTGACTTTACTATTGACTGCAATTTGAGGTGGCGCGTTTAGCTTTGTTGCACACTTTTGTGTGGTGTTACGTGTGTGTGTGTTATGCTTTATGAGCAGTGCTGTGTGTGTGTGTGTGCAGTGACTGGTTGCTTACTGTGCCAGCTGTTAAATGCAAGAAGTGTACAGAAAAGCACTGTCGCTCTGAAACATTAAACGCCTGTCTGTCTTCCTTTTTCTCAACAGGGACCACAGTGAAGGGGCGAGTGGGGATGTGTGTGTGATCCATTCATTCTCTCTCTCTCTCTCTCTCTCTCTCTCTCTCTCTCTCTCTCTCCCTTTGTGTCTGTCACAGGATCATCTCTTATTCATTCCCTCCAAAATGATTGAATATTTACTCTCATTTAATGTTACTGTCCAAGAGAGGCACATATACACATTCACACACAAACACACACAGCCTAGCCTACTCTACGCATTTAATTAAGCACTCTATGAATAATTCAGTTTGAGCCTCTGGGCTGAAGATAATTATAACGATCAGGATAATAATGTTTATTTTGCTTTTTATTGTATTAAGACATCAATATCTCAGCAGTGCAGCATGGACAGTTTGCAGCTACACACCAAATGCCTGAAGCACCACCTCTAATATCTGAGTGTCTGTTTGTAAACTTGTGTGTTTGTCATAGAGAGTATGGGAGTATGTGTATGGAGGAAAATCATTGTCATTAAAAATTTGCTTTCCTTCTGATGCCAGAAATAAATAAATATTTTATATATATATATATATTTTGCTGTATCAGATCAAACTTAGCAGACTCATCTGTAGCTCTGTGACTGTCTAACTGTGACCTTGAAAATTGGGAATTTTCTCATTCCCAGTAGAAATATCTGAACCCCTAATCCTGGGCTTAGCAGATCAATAGTACATAATATGATTACAGTTGGACTCACTGTGCACAGCAGCTGTTCTCCACACTAGGTGGCTTCTATCAAGTTCTGATTAGTCAATGATTGTCTATTCTTTGCCAGGCATATGGAATCAGCAGTCTATTCGCTGACTGTATAGTCATTGATTAAGCTCGTCAACAGACGTGGGAACTGTGATTACACTGTATTGTTGGTCTGCACCAAGGCATATTGCAACACACTGAGTAGCCTTTTCAAAATGGCTGCAATTTGCTTTTCTTCCAAACCATTATTGTAAGTCTTTTCTCTATTCTGCACCCGAGAGGGTGGTGGAAACGGAATGACACAGAACTGAGTCATCAGCTAAATTTGATCCAGTGATGTGTTCATATTCAGGATGTACTTGTCTTTTAGCTGGTGTTTATTATTAACTGTGGAACCACATTTAGTATAACGTATAAAAAAAGATCATCATATTTTATAGATTCTCCTTCAAAAACCATAGTTATCTATCTTTCTGTATATCCATCTATCCATTCACAGCCAACCCCTCCCCTATATACACATACACATATTTTATTAGACCTGATATCGTCTACTATTGATCCTTTTCTGTGTCCCCCCTCCAGGGCCTCAGTTCAGATGCGCAGCCTCACATAGAAGCACTGGCACAGTAATGGTTTCTTCCTCTGGGCTTTGAAAGGTCCATCTGCGTAGCTGGACCTGCTGGAGTCAATCAGTCACTGGAGCTGATGGATGGCCCAGACAGACAGGAAGGTTGTTTGGGTATGTGTGGTCACCCAGATGCACACACATGTGTAAGGAAGCAAACTGAACAACAGATTGACATACTGCCTACGTGTGTGTCTGTGGGTCATGTTCAAGCCTAAGAAACTTGAGAAACTTTCAAGTGGCTCTTGCATCCCCTCAGTGTCTGCTTCATTTGATTAGTAGCTTTAAGGGGCCAAATGGATCAATAACTGACTTTTGTAGCCCCCTTCAGCTCTATACACACAAACTCTTACACATTAAGCTCTGTAGCAGTTCATTTAGGCCAAACCATCAATCATCAGTGTAAGGACACGACCAGTCTGGACCAGCCCATCTGGGATCTGGGATGCTGGAGGGAGGCTTTTGTGTGTGTCTGTAGGTGTGTGAGTGAGCTCGATAATATGTGGATGAGATATTATGTGTCTGCTTGGTCAATCTGTCTTGTGCACATGTGTGCATTTGTGTGTGTGAATACCAATTAGTTCATGTTCCTTTTTATCCCTGCCAATCGTGGCATGCTAAAATCAGCAGGTGGGTCTATGGCAATAATCATGAGGAAGGAAAGATTTTTTTTGTTCATTCTAATCCTCAGTTAACCAGATGTGATAACTTAAGAAACATACTTATTTGAACTGTCTACTTGCAAAACACGCACACAGATGATGTCATTACCCAGTACAACCTCAGTCGCCTGCTATAGAATTTTGGGTTAACTGCTGTGCTCAAGGGCACTTTGACATTAATTGTGGAGGGGGGTTAGAGTATTTTATCATCTAAATTTTCCCATGTGGTCCACTAACTGGAACAGTTGGAACAAAAGAACCATTAGGCAACCACCTGCAGCGTTATAAAGTGGCTAAAAGACATTAAATAATGAAAACAGCAGGTTTGTACCAAACATGTTGTATCCTGAAATAAACAGCACAAAAGCCTCTGTTTTAACTATCCTGCAACTTTTGTGTCCACTTTTAAAAAAGTTTGAAAGTACAAACATATAAGCTCCAGCAGAAGCCATGTGACATCAGCTCACATCTGTAAGAAGAAGACCTGAGCTTTCTTGAAGCTGATGAAAAGCAACATCTTGTGTATTGTAAAAGTGGCTATAAAATCATATGTTGAAATCCGACGGAGCAACTAGCTAAATTCCTTTTAAATGGAGGATCAGTCATCTGTTTCTAAAATACTTTTGTTTGTTGTTGAAATCCTACAGCCATACATGGAATGATGGTTGGCGATCTGGCTGCCTTCACACACTCTGCTAATAGTGCTCAAGCCAGAGGAGCAAACAATGTTGAAGCAGAGACGATAGCCAGCAGTAGGTAAGCAATTCACGAAGGATGGCAGGCAAAATGGAGCCAATGTTTACATCTTCATTTCAAACAATGGCCTCCGGTGTTTTTTGAGCAGAGCTTTGATGGATGTTGGGTGGACAAAAATGATATGCTTAACTGTTGATTATTCTGTCACATCACATCTCATCAAGTTTCAATTAACATTAACCATTTTAGACTTGAAATGTGATGAAGATTTACCTCATAGCACCATTCAAATATTATTGACTATCGTTAGCTTTAAACTGTCAAGGATGACAGTTTAAAGCTATACAGCTTAGTTCAATAAACTAAATACAATTAAATGTAATACATTTATTTTTCATCAGGGAGTGATTCAAGGAACCCATATAAACATTAAAGAATATTTAAGAAAATATATAAAAAATATATAATACATCATTTTGAACATAGGGAAGTCATGCATTGTTTCCAAATGTATGTATTACATTTTGATAATTTATCAGAAATAGAATAAAAGAGTACATTTAGCGATTTGCAAGTTGGATTGTTTTTAATTGCAGTTTAATATTAGCTTTATTTTTTTTAAAATAAAGCTAAGTGGATCACATTTGTTCTATCTAATGATTAGCTTGGGTCAAGGAAGAGTTGGCGCTCCTCCCTTGTGATCATCTTAGAGTGCTGTGTGGTCCACTTGTCCAAGCTTAATGAAAACGAGAGTGTTTGACAAACAGCTTGTCCACCCACTGGTGTTTTCCGCTAACAACCTTGTAAATTCCACCGCAGCTGACCACATTGCCCTCCACTCAATTTCACATAGACTCACATTGTCACCTTCCCTTGGGGTTTGCTCTCTGGCCACCGAAACACAGCCTACCGCCCACGCCACTGTCACTCGCTTGTAGCTCCACCCATCCGCTCTATCATCCCACACACATAAACACAGTCACTGGCCGCCCACACGTGCCAGTTAACCTACTAATGAGGTGGCACGGGTCATGTCATGTTCCGTTGCCCCAGGGGGCTGAACTATTTTGTCTGCATGTCTGGTTTATCTTTCTGCCCACGCTAACTGTCTTATGGACTGCCTCGCCGAATCGACTGACTGAATTACTGACTGACTGTCAGGATGACAGACTAGATAAACGCATAGCATGCTGGGATGGCGTGGGCGTGAGAACTAGACTGGAAGCACGTGGCTGTGGACTGGACCACAAAAGGATGGAGAGTGGCATTATACTCCACAAGGAGTCATGAATTTTTATCATCTCTTGATCAAGTCAAAGTATGTTGTATTGCTTAGTATTGGCCTTTTGGCCCCTGTGGACTAAGTGCCCTTATTACCTTAATTATTAGGGCCTTTGTTTAACATTTAGAAGGTTATATCGGTAGACATAAGTAGTACTTGTTGTTTCAGAAAAAAGCTCTTTAGTTAAGGGCTTTGCCTTATGGGGGCCACCATTTTGCAATGCCATGTTTCTACAGCAGCCCTAACCGTTTTTATAAGCAAAAGTCTATGACATACTGTAAATGAAAAGAATAACATCCTTTGTGCCTGCACAGGCCACTGTAGTTCCCTGACTCATGTTATTACAATCTATATCTTTACTTTACATATTATTACAATTGATCAACATAATCTAACTACAGCCAGCCTATTCTAATGGCCATCCAAAAGCATCCTCTTAATGGCACAGCCAAAAACTGTCCCTCTAAGATACCTATGTAAATTCCTTCAGATGTGCTGACCATGAATGCAGCACTCTCTGCAGCCAGATAGGTTTAATAACTCTCACTCACTCATTTTCTACCGCTTTATCCACTAGGGGTCGCGGGGGGCGCTGGTGCCTATCTCCAGCTAACATAGGGCGAGAGGCAGGGTACACCCTGGACAGGTCGCCAGTCCATCACAGGGCCACATAGAGACAGACAACCATTCACTCTCACATTCATACCTACGGTATGTTTAGAGTGTCCAATTAACCTAATCCCCAAATCTGCATGTTTTTGGACTGTGGGAGGAAGCCGGAGCACCCAGTGAGAACCCACGCACCACGGGGAGAACATGCAAACTCCTTGCAGAAGGCCCCTTGTTTCAACCGGGTTGTGAACCCGGGACCTCTTGCTTGCAAAGGCAAGAGTGCTAACCACTACACCACTATAACTATTTTGTATTCTGTTAAATGCACTTTGAGATGTGGGGGGGTCGTATGTGACAAATATTTATCTTAGTTCAAAGAGGGACAAATGCTGTTGCTAATATTATGCACTTTTTCAATGGAAGCACTTTAAGTTGCACCTTACTCACTCATTAATTTTTGATTTTAAACACAAATAGTTGTGACAGTTACTCTGCACTTAGGTGTGCGAAGGACACAATGACCAAAAGTATTTTTATTTAAAAATGAAATACTACTATTGCTGCTAGTACCTCAGATTCTGTTCAGGTATAGTTATTTTATTATTTGTATGCATTCTGTGATGTGCTGTACATGCAATTGTGCTGCCTTTAAATTTGTCATCACCTGCTGCTTACTGGCTGAGGAAAATGTCTAGTCAAGCTTAATTTCCCGGTTTGAAAATGTGGCCCAACTGAGTTTGCAATTGAATAGCCCTGATCTACAGTATTGTGTTTTGATTTTTCCCATCTCTAGAAGCTGCAGCTCAACTACAGAAGTATTAATCTTGTTTTCAAATTTATTTGTATAGAAATGTTTTAATAATGGAGGAGTGTGAGGAATTCATAGCATTATAACAGAAAACTGAGTAGGTATTCCATCATGGAATTTCAATGAATTGATTTGACATGATAATTGTAATTGAATCAAATCATGTGAAAAATGCATAACTCTAGGCAGAGCTTTTTTTTTTTTTTTTTTCATGACTCTGCACTTAGTGTGATCGTTAACACACTGTCAGCAGGATGTGATAGATCTGTATGAAAAATGGATTATTCAATTAATTTTCCTCACATTAACATGTTACACACCAGCTATTCCCACAGTGTCAGGAAATTGGTTGGGAGTGCTCAGGCTAAGATGTAACAATTAAAACCAAATGGAAGTTTGTAGTTTGCTTCACAAAACTGACGGACAGTTATGTTCGTGCCGTTTGATATGCAGCACCTGTCTTGCATTCCCTTTTGAGTAAATGTGTATGAGGTTCTGTGTATATTTGTGTGTATGCGTGCATGTGTTTGTGTGACTCCTGCCAGTTCCTCTGTGATGATCATCTATTGTGAACGCGGCAGCAGCCCAAACACTTGACTGCACCACTGTTAATTTCTCTCTCGGTGCATAAATTAATAGTTCATAAATAAGCAAATAAATTAAAGAACGGATGGGAGGAGAGAGAGGGAGGAGAGAAGTGGGGGCAGGAAAAACTTTCTCATCAGAAAAATTTAATTTCTCACTCCGACACCCACGAGAATGGGGGGAGAAGGGGAGGGGGGTCATAGATCTGAGTACTTTTGTGCATGTGTGTGTTTGTGCTGAAGGAATTCATTTAAAACCTTTCCATCTCACTCATCTAAACACTGACATGTTGCCATTTTTTTTCTCAAGATTTACATTGAGGTCTGACAGTTGTTTTAGCCTTAAGTTCTTGATGAAGGTCCTTAGAGTCCTATTGATATTGTACAGCTCCAAGCATTCCAGCATTCCATTGGTTTTCATAGAGTAAATCGATGCAGTGCACTGGTTGGTGTTCCTGGTCTTACAGTCCTTCATGACTGCCCTGTCGACCAGTAGTTGGTGCATGGCTCCTCTGGTATTACTGCCAATTCCTTTCTGGGCTCTGCTCATGTATTGAAGTATGTGCCTATTCATCTTTGCCACAATGATGCCTGATAGGAGCTTCCATGTTGTGCTGAGGCAGGTTATAGGTCGGTAGTTAGATGGTACTGCTCCCTTCTGGGGGTCCTTCATGATGAGGACTGTCCGGCCTTTTGTAAGCACTAGATCAATAGAGGCTGGGGTCTACCACACCAGGCAGGACCTGTAGACTGTGTAAAGATGCCCCTGAGACGGTTCAGCACATCACAGCAGGGTGTAAGATGCTGACTGGGAAGGTGTACATGGAATGCCACAACCAAGTGGCTGGTATATTGTACAAGAACATCTGCACCAAGTTAGGACTGGGATCAAGATGGAAGACACATGCAGAGGTGATTGAGATGACAGGGCTAAGATCCTCTGGGACTTTCAGATCCAGACAGACAAGCTGGTGATGGCTAACCAACTGGCCATAGTAGCATTAAGCAGCAGAAGAGAGCAATAATGACAGATGTGGCAATCCCAAGTGACAACAACATCAAGAAGAATTGACATGAGAAGCCTAAGAAATACCAAGAGCTGAGAGAAGAGCTAGAGAAGATGTGGGAAGTAAAAGCAACTGGTCCCAGTGGTGACAAGAACACTAGGAGCTGT
The DNA here is from genome assembly GCA_016785285.1 of Brachirus orientalis. NCBI lineage: Eukaryota > Metazoa > Chordata > Actinopteri > Pleuronectiformes > Soleidae > Brachirus > Brachirus orientalis. The sequence continues at coordinate 612,812 of JAFBJR010000891.1, forward strand.
AACCCTCAAACATCTGATCAGTGCAACATCAGTGCAGTCCTAGGAACATCGAAGATACTGCACAGAACCTTCAAGCTCCCAGGACTGTGGTGGATGGGCACAGTTGCAGATTTAAGTAAGTTAGTTTACAAATGTGTTAATAACAGGAGTCCACCGATTGGATGGATGGTGATTTGACAGATTTTTAGAAAGGCCAGTGTACTGTGATAATATCTTTTAATTTATTATGCATACTTATGTCATTATGTAAAATTAAGTAAAAAAAATATATAATATTTTAATGTGGTTGTATAAAACCTACTGGTGCAGAATAGCAGTTGAAATAAGCAACTGTTGTAGTGCTTTTCTACATGTTTTTTTCTCTGTCTCAAATATAGCGTAACCCTGCATAATGCAAAGTTTTTGCTGACTGTCTGTGCGTCATACAGGGTTTCAGGCTCAAAGTTGTTTCGTCCACCACCTTGCATATAAAATTCACCAGAGTTGGCTTTCTGTCTCACACATGCACATACTAGACATACAGGAAGTTAATTAATGGTTGTCTTTGTGTTAACACTGGGGCTATTCAGTGCACAGTATTGAGTGGGATATTTGCATGTTAGAACTGCTTGAGCACAATGACTGCAGTTATTCATATTCACCAAAGAGTTTTTTTAACTCTAACTTGCCATTATTTGGAGCCTCTGGGCAAAATGGTAATCAGCCTCTGTCTGAAGAGAAAATTTACCTTTGAACACCCCTCAGGCAACCTTTCCACTGTCTTGACCTTATGGACACCAGTAGAGTGTCAAGAAAAGCAGTTGGTTCATAAGATGTGTAGATAAAGGGTGTAGCAGTTGTATTCCATTCTGTTAGAAACATCCTTGCTTTTAGTTGGTGCATTGCTTCTTAGCCAAAGGAACTATGTGCTGCAATGTGCTGCACTTCACCTTGATAAAATGGCTCCATTCACTGTCAGATCACAAGGCTATACTTTACTGCACAATGCAACAGCACTGTTTAAAAGACTGATGAACTGTTTAAAAGACTGATGTTGATGAAATACAATATGTTTGCTAGTGTCTGGAACAACAGTGCTTTCAGTATTTTAAACTGAATAACATGGCAGATGTTTTCAGTTTTTCCAGTGTATGATGCCTGACAGGATATATAACATACAGTAACATACCATGTGACCTGCTTGAACCAAAGAAAGGTACTGCTATTTTGACATCTAGTCTGATACGGATGAAAAGAATCTGCTCTTGCCATTGCAATAGGGAGTGGGCTGGGGAGCCATTGGAAATAAGAGAGAATAATGAATTAAAACATAAATAAATGTACTTAAACCTTCAGTGAAGGGGTGGGGGGAATGGTGATGTATCAAGTCTAAAAAAAATTAATTAGGGAAACAAAGTTAAGTACATAAACAATGTGGTCTTGTTGGACTACGTAAAATGGCTAATATTTTATATTCAGCTTTGATTGTGTTTAATAATCTTATCAGGCTTGAGTTAGCATGCATAGCATGCTTACTGCTTTTTAGAAGCAAGACTCCAGTGGATAACATCATACCCTAATACCTTTTCATGTTTCAGATGGAAGCATGTTGACTAAGTAGTGAAATGCTTTAATAAGAATCTCTTTTGCTAGTTGCAAATCCAAAAGTAAAGTTGGAGTCCTCAACGTGCAATAATATGTTTGGTTGAGTATTTCTAATATGTAAAAGCTGATTTCCCTTGCTAGTCATTAGTGTTTTCCAATAAACCATGGATTGGCGTTGTGCAGATACTTGGCCAGCTATTGGAGTTTAAGGATGACTCCTTTGGGTTGGAACATGGCCATGCTGGTGAAGAGCTATGTTGGTTTGTTTTGATCCACAACTCAGCACAGCATGCTGTTTGGAAGACTTTCTGGGGGATTACATATACCATGAAAAGTAGATTACTACACTCACTGGATTCTGACCAACGACTGCTGAGAGACGAGGTCTGCTAAGACTACTCTGATTCAGTTATTTATTTTGGTGCCCTGCTTTTGGATGTAGGTCCTTGCAACGGAGTGCATTTCTGGCAGTGCCTCTTTGACTCCTCGTTGTTCAGAACCAAATATGTCTGAATGCTCAATAGAAAAGAACAGGACAATTTTGACACCTTGAATCAGTTACCAAAATAAAATAAAGAAACCGGATTACCCAGTTAGACAGAAAGCTGTTGAGAACTCTAAAAATCATTTTTTATGGAGTTTTTGCAGCTATGCTCACTGATGACCTTGCTGAATCACACAGAGCTATCTTTGGCATTTTTTGTGTGTGTGCAGTGTTTCCAAACTTTTTCTGTGTGTGATTGTCCTGAATGTGCCCTTGAAAAGAGCAGCAGACTCCACAGAGATCCTAAAGTGTTTTTAATTATTAATGCTGGCCCTCAATATTGGCAGAACTCCAGGGCTTCCTGTGGAAGGCCACCATATTTCACTAACTCTTTGCCATGAATTATTCTCACAGAACACACTCCCACTCACAATTACATTCAGACAAACACAGAACATACAAAGAGTACATGCTTGTCCTTAGACACACGTGAAAGCCTGCACACACTGAAGGATGAAACTCCATGGTGAACATACATAATCAAGTGTACTCACCTATCTAATAAGATATGTTTGTGTTCCCACACACATAACACAAGAGGCTCAGTAACCGTGCAAGTGCGTGTCCATCCACAAACCAGCATTCAGAAGCGAGTACATACTCCATGTCCCTGCTGTATGTTATGTGAAACATGACACATGCACACTCTTCGCCACGCACACACAATGGATCCACAAACACACTTGGGCCATTTGCAGTATTTCTTCTTTTCAGTGTATTCCGTCCAGCTGTCAATAAGCTGTCACTGTGTTCCGTTGCCAGGCAAACGACTCCGCCTCCTAATAATAAAATATACCTTTAAAATGTCACTCGCTCCCAAAAGAGCAAAAGCAGAGGCAACAAATCGATTCACATTAGTTGTTCAATTGACTTTGGCTTGAACTCCTCCTTTGTCTCAACCCCATTTTCTTTCTTTTTTTTATGTCCTTCTGTCTTTATTTCATACTGTCCGTCCTACTGTTGTACTTGCTTTGTCTGTCTGTTGTTCTTTCTTTCTTTTTCTTTCTGTCTATTCTTGGCTTAGACCCTCCCTTTGTCTCACCCCATGTTCTTTCATTCTTTCATTTTTTATTTTGCTGTGTTTTTTGTATTGTACGGTCTCTATTATTTGTTCGTTTTTGTGTTCTGTCCTCCAGTGAGCTGAACTTTCTTTCTTTCTTTCTTGCTCTTTCTCTCTCTCTCTGTTTATCTATACTTGGCTTTCTTTGTCTGCTCCTTGTGGTTTACATTTTTGCAGATATTCCTCCCTCTGTCCTCCCTTCTTTCCCACTCCTTCCCTTCTTTCCCCCCCAGCTAATCTAAGTGAATGAATGTAGCAGCGGTGCCAGCGGCCTCACTCACAACTCTCATTCAGTCTCTTTGCCGACCACCGCCGTGGCAGCACTCATTTCAATTTTCACCTCGTTTTAGACTTATCGCATTGACATCATTAAGGCTTCCTCTCAGCAGCGCACTCATTTGTTATCCTCTCCATTTTACACCTTTCTATCTCTCTCTCCCTCTGTTTGTGTGTGTGTGTGTGTCTTTTCTCTCACTCCCCTCTCTCTCTCTCTCTCTCTTCTTATCTGTCTTGCTCATTGTCAGAGGATTTAAAAGACTCTTTATTTGAGAGCGCTGAGTGTCTAGGCTTGGTTTTTCATCTCAGTGACAGAAACCTGTTGGAGTCTCCTTATTCAGAATGAAAGAGTTGGACATTTTTGCCTTTTTAAAGAGGAGAGCAGGGAGCATGGTTGGAGTTGTGAATCTAAAAAAGTGACACACAGCTCGTTCTTTTCCCTCTTTCAGATGTGATATTTCTTTTGCAACCTTGGAGGGATATTTTTCATTTCAATTTTAAGAGAACCCTGCATATGGAAAAATGAAAGGAATGATAATTCAGCTTCAATCAGACCTAATCATCCTGACCTGAAATGGGAAACTGTTGCTGCTACCACTGCTAAAAGAAACAAGTATTACATTAAATCAACTAATGACTGTGTAACATAATGATTTTTTTAACAAATCTATCAAAAGTGGTATAGATTCATATATCTCAGCTTCTCATATGTGAAGATTCACCACTTTTTTCATTTTGTATCATACTGAATTGTATATTTTGGGACTTTGTGTAGACTAAACAACTGTCCTTTGGCTCCCACTTCTTTGATATTTCAATAGACCACATTTTATAGCTCAGGATAGAGACAGGAATTCCTTTAATTTAAACCTAATTTTATTCATTCTAAGTGTGAAAACGTGGTGTACTGAACAGCTTTGCTTGAGATGAAGCCTTGCAGTGAGATTATTTTGTCAACATCATAATCCCCTGTTTCAACACTACATAGTTCTGCTGAGACTTTCATGACTGTACTTGAAGACATCAAGGAGTAACTAAAGCTGTGTTAAAACAGTAAATACATTTGTTCTTTTGAATTTTTTTTTTTTTTTGAGTAAAACAGTGAACTGAACTGAAAATATTGATTATCTGTAATGAAATGCGTTGTGTCAGTTGACTAACCCAGAACTGCTCCTGCAGTGCCCTACAGTAGTCAGGGTTTGTGCATACAGGCTTGTAGCTATACATGTGTTTGCTCCAGCTTATCTTCCAGCCAGCAGCATCTTGTTATCTGTGACTTGGAAATAAAGGCACTCATAATGTGTGGTGCTTTATTCCTCTTATCTTGGTGTAATGTTTTCTCAACACTGATTTGGTCTGACCACAGTGTTGATACTTGACTAAGCATATCCCATTGAGTTGCTGCTCTTTGCCACATCTAAATGCTGTCTGTTTGGCGTGGCTCCCTCTTAGGCTTATCTGTGTGGCAGTGTTTTCACAGACGTTGTTTGACACACAGGACCCTACCACTGGCTGGGTGGAGCTGAAAGGTCAGGGGTCAAGTGAAGTGAAACTGGCAGAGGGAGAGGTCAGGAGAGAGAAGAGAAGAGAATACAAGGAAGTGAGACGGAGGTGGAGGAAGGTTAAGACCCCACTGAAAAAGAGCCTACACTTAATATCCCCAGTCGTTCCCTTGTGCCTTAACCTGGGGCTAAACTAATATGGCCTCTCCTAATGAGCAAAAGTGGCCCACATCTGCATTGTTAGTCAAGAATCTGCGCTGCCATCTTGGATCAATTTAAGGGTAAATAAAATCTGAGTGCCAGGGCCATTTCTGGGTCTTCAGTGTCTCACTTGCCATACCACAGGTTTTCACAAGCTGGGAGTCACAATGTAAGACTGTGCTCCAACGGAAGAAAGTGAAAACTTCACCCACACACACACACACACATATGAAAATACACACAGAGCTCACCTCCCTTCTATAAACAGAGGCCGAGGGCAGGGTGCGGTCCTGTGGCCAGCTTTGGGGTGGTGTTTGGAGGGAGAAGGTACAGGTTAGAGGTTGGTGGCGACAGTGGCAGCGCCGCGGTGAGCCTTATGAGCTTGGCTTTATGCACCCAGCGCGTCGCACCTCCCCGTCATGAGGGCCTATAAAATCCAACAGTCCTTTTTAACAGGAAACTGAGGTTTGCTGATGGATTTTTTTTCCTGTCCCTTTTTATAAACATCAAAACCAGCATGTCCTAATTAGCATCCTGTGTGTATATGCATGTCTGAGTATGTACATGTGCTTGTGCACATAAATGTGTCTGTCCATCTGTCTGTGTGTCCATGGTGTATGCTTCCACTTCTACAGATACACACTCACACCTCTGTATTTTCATTTTGTATGTGTGGGTGTGACGCTGTGATAAAAATCCAAATAACTGTGCCACATGGGATCATTTATCTTGCGACAGACCACTTCTGTCTAATTAGCGTGAAGCACAGTAAAAAAGAAGTATATAGGCAACTGTAATTAAAGCAGGGGATCACGACGTGTGTATGTGTTGCACATATGGTGCATGTGTGTGCTTTGCTTGCAATATGTCTGAATTCCTGTGGTTTTGCAGGTGAGGCTATCACTCCTTTCAGAATTGGCCTGCATATGTTCATGTCATTCACACCTTGTGTTTCCTGTATAAAATAAACAGAGAGATTAAAGTTTTCCTGTTTGTGATTAAGGCAGATTTTCTCATATGGGTTGGTGAGATGTTTGCAGCCGTTTTAATAAACTCCTGTACCCTTTCCTTCACTCATCTCCAGGTGAGAATGAATCCATGGACCTAAACACAGCTCTTTCTGCACTCCTCCTAGACAACTGCAGCATGTTGTGGTAGCAGTGAGAACATAATATGAAGAGGAAATTGCTCCAAAATGCAAGGGTTTATGGGTATATGGGGATAGATTATAACGTCTTAAAGCCAAGTCACTGATGCTTGGAGAGCATAACAGAAAAAAATAACCGAGGGCAGTTTGGAGACTGGGCTGATGCTCAGATGCTATTTTTGTATGTTTTTTTTACAGTAGAGAAGGTTAATTATAAGAGCACAAACCCATTATGCTAAGCTGAAGTTTAAAGAAGTACTGTAGATTTGTTTTATGCCCCTTCCCTCAGGGCCACATTTAGGTTTTATACTTGGTTCTGAGGAAGGGAAGGTACCAAAGGTCTAAAAACAACACAGCTTAAATATCCCATTTATCACCCGTCTTTGAACTTTGGTTCATCTGTATTTCAGCATTAGTGTTAGAACCCAATTGATATTAGATTTTTTTTTCAGCCTTTACCGGCAGTATTTTGGACAGTTAGAGTTGATAAAAATGTGTTTTTTTAAATAAACATATTTGTGGTAATATTGGTTGTTGGCTATTTTGTAGTGGACATGACAGGGTTTGCTTTGCTATTTCTGGCTGTTATATTTGTGTCTCTATGAGATTATTTAGTTTTCACCATTTCATAATTCACACAAAGCATTTCTTTGACATTATGATCTGTAATATACTGTATCAGACAAGCCAATATCATCCAGTCAAATTTAGTAAAGTTTGTACAGAATAAATCAGACTACAATTCTAAATTGGATTTCAGCCAAATGAAATAAAGTTATATCTTTATTATGTTAACAAACAAATGGATCAATTTGATGTGCTTTTCTCTTGTTGTGACATTTCTTCTTTACCTCATCTTTAGTGTTCTTCATGTGATGGGCATTGAGATTCTGGGAAAACAATTTGTCATAGCATAGAACATGACAAATGAAAGCCATATGTCTTTGTAAGAACAGATTGAGCTCTGTGTGTTGACAGTACATTTTGTCCCAGTGGGGCTTCCATCTAAGCCATGACATTTTCAGTATATTGCGATGTTGAGCCACAGTTAGGATTTCATAAGATAGATGTATGTCCTTGTGTGTGTGTTTCTACTAACATTACGATCATCTCTCTCCTTGTCTCAGTGTTTCAGTATCTATGTCACAACATTATTACTGTTGGAAGCATGTGCATGTTTGTGTGTTTGCATACATCCAAGTCTGAATTCCTTTGAATTTCTGTCCCCACTGTTCTTTGCATTATTTCTTCATATTATTCTTTCTTTCTTTTGTTTTGTTTTTTATCAGGCATCTGTCCCTTTTTTCCCAGGTATTTGTGCCATTAGGCTGCAAGTCATGAACTAATGCTGCACTTTTGTGGTGAAAACAGCCTTGCCTCTCTTTCAGCTGTCACAGGTAGAAGGTTGAGAACAGCCTCAGTTTTATATTTCAACATATTTATCTGCCTCTTCTGTACAACACTGTACCAAAAAGGGCCTGTAGTCCTAATGCATTATAGATGCATGATGAATGTAAAAAGAGGTTTCCTCCACTGTGTATGTGCCTTTTTTGTATCAAACTTATGTTTTTATTCTGACTCAGTACTCAAACTTTGCTTAAAGGAAGCAACTTGCATTATGTAAAAATATAGTTGCAAGTAAACCAGTAACACGGCCCAATAAGACACTGGCACAGCAATCTATAAATGTGACACATGACAGGGTGTTTGACTGCTTTAGCAAAAGTTTTCTGATGCTGCTATCTACAGCGTTCTCAATGTAGTCTTTTGGCTCCAACACTGATGAAAGTTTGAGGGTAAATGTGTAGTTGCTTGCTCCAGATGCCATTGGCATTACTTTTAAGAGCTTAAAATGCATGTGCTAAATAATCCCAAGATACTGTTGAGCAATTCTAACATTTCTTCTGCTGCTAATAACTGCAGTATTGACTGCATGCCCTACACTGATGGAAGGTTGACCATAAAAATGTATCTGCATACTCGAGATGCAGTTGGTGTCACTGTGAGGACGTTCAATTACGTGCTAAGTATTCAGAGGATGTCAGTCAAGCAACAGTCACAGTCAGTCAGAACAGAAGTACCTGCCCTCTGGTGATGAGTGAGAAAGAAAGAATGCGTTTTACTGAAAAGTCGGTGTGAATATTCAAGGAATTTTCTTTGGTATTTTGGTGCAAAACAAACACAATAACAAGAGAAGAGAGTAAAGATTACAAGGACTCGGGATCAATAGGGATTAAAGAAGCTACTTTATAAGAATTAGTTATAAAAACAAAAACTATATGATATAAAAATTAAGCTATAAGACACTCTTCCTCTAAACTCTCCATTACCTCTCTGTTTACAGTCTCAGCAGCAAATTCTAATAGAGTATCATCCAATTAGCAGTATTGATTAATATTGGTAATGATGAAATCCTATTGATTACCAGCACTACCACACACCTCTGTCTATACAAAGATTAAGGATTTTTCTTTGGAACATCATTATGGCAGAAACTCTAAGAGGTTACAGTGTGTCGCTAAAAACTGTTCAAATCTGGATTTGGTGGTGCTTATTGCACTAAAAGTTTGACAGTTTCTTTACAATATAGCAGATCACAACATGGTCTCACCAGTTCCCATACAACTTTTTGATGGAAGAGGTTCACTGTCCTTTTGCTGTGCATGCTGTCATCTTCTCCACCCTTCTTTCCTCTCTCTCTCCCCTCCCTACTTTGTTTCTCTTCCTCTCTTTACCTCTCTTCCTCCTCCTGGATTCCTATGTGCCTGCCCGTCTGCACCACCACATCTGCTACGTATCTGCACTCCTGTGCAAGTGTGTTTTATGGACATATATATATTTTAACTGTCTGATTCCTACTCTGATAGTTGGGCTTAGTGTGTGTGTGTGTGGATGTGAATGTATCCCCCACTGTATATCCATCATGAAATTAGAATGGAATGTTTTTAACACTGGAAATCTCACGCATGTCTTTTTTATCCATGATTCCTGCACTAGTCCGTCAAGCGTGTGTGTGTGTGTCAGTGTGTGCATGCTGTCAGATCTTTTTTCTCTGTTCAACATTTCTGATTTTAATGCATTCTGTTTACAATGTGTGTGTATGAGTCCATGTCTTCATATACCTCATCACAAATCTGCATTATGCAGTATGTTTACCTGACTTGGATGTTTAATGTAGATTATGTGTATCAGAATTTCCTGCATGTCACACTAGATTTTGTCTGCACAACGTGAGTTTGCATGTTTGTGTGTGTGCACATTGGTGCATGCTTATGTTTTAATATGCAAGAGAAACAGCTGGCGTGGCTAATGGCTGTCCCTCCTCACATCCCTCCCAGGTCCATCCTCTCTTGCACACTATGCACACTCACACACTGTACTGCTCAGTACTACTTCTCCTTCCTCCATGACTTCTATGTGTGTGTGCTTTTTGTTTGTGTGTCTTAGTGGGTGTTACTGAGGCATGGAAAATAGGTGGAGCAATTCCTGAAAACGAGAGAAAGTTAAAAATAGGTGAATGCGGGATTAGAGCTGAGAATGATTTACAGTAATGATGACAAAATACAGCGATTGTTTAATCCTATAGAAGAGTAAAATAATCGCCATGCAAATTTGAATTAAAGCTGGTCTTGAAGTCCGGAGAGAATGAAAGTGGAGTGGAGGAGTGGGAGGAAGAGAGAGGTACAGAATAAGCGAGTTCAATTAGCAGAATTTAGCCTATTAATTAGTGCTATTAGCAACATCACGCTGGGGTGTTACCTACTGAGAGTGTGTGTATTTTGTGTATATGTGCTTGTACTTATGTGTGTGTCCATTTGAGATTTGACATGAAAGTGACTCAAGAGCCACGAACAAGAGGTTTTGAGATGCACGCACACATGCACACATGCATAAATGCAGGTTATGGAGATGTGGTTTGCATTAGCATATTTGAGTGCATTCCTGCTCCTAGTCGCACAAACACACATACAGTACAGTTCCACACAAAGGCTCAGAGAAGTCTTAGGGTGTGCAGTGGTGCAAGGCATTTTATCCTGGAGTGTGTGTGTGTGCCAGGCTTTCTTCAAGTGGGCACAGTTCAGCGTCCTGGCTTGCGTGTCTTTTCTTCATAAAAATGCCACTCAACTCCTTCACTGAGGAATCAGGAGCAGCTGGTGGCATTTTCTCTCTCTTTTCCATGTTTTTTTCTCTCCTTTTCAGGCCACTCTAGTTGCCTCTTCTCGAGCCGCTTCCTCTATTTTTAGGTGCATTTCTTGGTTAAATCCTTTACTTTTCTCTTATTCTTTTTCCTTTTTTTTTTTTTTTTTTTTTTTTTTTTTTCTTTTTCCTTTTTTTTTTTTTTTTTTTTTTTTGCCCAGTTTGCCAGATTCTCCAAGATCCAAGGCCAGACACTTCGCTTTTCACCAACCCTGCAACACATGAATCATTTTTATTCATGATCAGACAGGCCTGTGAATGATGCTGCTGGGGGCTCCAGGGGCCAACTGTGCGTCTGAGTTCTGTGCCGTGATCGATGGTGAGAAACAAGGCCTGTGTTTTCTGTAACGGACGTTCTTGAACTATTCTCAAGTTCAGATGAAAATCATTTGTGAGGGTGAGGTCATTATCCAGCCAATGCACTGCCAGCACACGTACAGCATACTGTGTTTCTCTACAATCATACACACATTGTAGTTGAGGGAGTGGGGAACTAACAAAGGAAACCTCACACCACCCTCTTCTGTCCCTTCACTGACTGGAAAGTTCACCAGCGCCCTCTACTGCCAGGAATTGTCCCCTCAGCCAGCCACTTGTTGCCTTCCTCTTACTCAATTGGTTTAATTGTGTTTTTATTTATATATTTCACCATTGATTTGTCTGTTGAGGCTGACATGGCTCTAATCCACAGCGACTGGCTGTCATGGTGTGATGGATGGAGCAAAGCCAGTAAGCAAACAAAATGCAAGATGAGTATGACATGCTTGTGTGAGTCGGTGTGTGTATGTTTGCGTGTCTATTTGTTTAGATGTGTGTCTATGTTTTTGAGTGGGTGTTTGCACTTGTGTCGCAATCAAAGTGCGTCTGCGCACAAATTTGCAACACTATCTGACTGTGTGTGTGTGGTGTGTGTGTGTACATTTGCATGTGTACACATGAAGAGTATGTGGAAGCTGCAGGAGGAAAAAAAAAGAGGTAGGACAATGCGTCACCATTATACTTTGGATGTCACCATGAAAATGGTGTTAAAACAAGATGAGGTGGTGTTTACCAATACGAACAGACAAATAGAACACCATATTAGTGTCAGCTACTGTCCTTTCCCCTTGTCTATCACACACACACACACACACACAATTCTCTCTTTCCATCCCTTGTGGATATGCTTCTCTTGTCTGTCACTTCCTGTGTGTATTTATGTGTGTTCCAGTCCAGTAAATGTATGCAGTGTCTGCCCCATTTCTTTCCCTTACTTTAGATGTGATAGAGAGAAGAAGGGCAAGGAAATTAGAAAAATGTCCTGTAATAGATCCAGGCTTGGAAAGAAGGTCAGTGTATAAGGAAAAGAGAACAAAATGCATTTTGAATATGAATGCCATATTGCTTTCATTTAGGTGTAGTGTTTAGTAGATCAGTCAGTAGATACATGTAAACTATAAAACTAAGTGATTCCAAATACACCTGAAATGACCTGCTGCTGGCTGAGAGGGCAGGGGGGTAACCTTTGAGTGGTACTCTAATTATTACCACCAGCAACAACCTGGCATTGTGATAGACAACTAAAATAATGTGAAAGGAGGGAGTGGGCACTGTTATGTTTAGATTTAGGCAGCATCCATTCATGCGTTTTCCAAACTATCAATCTTTTAAGTGTTTTTGGGGCTTTGTCAAAATAGCCTCTTTCATAACAGCTAGCCCGTATGTAGATAGTAAGAATAAAGAAATGTATGAATAGAGTAACTGAGGGCATTAACTTTAAACTTGCAGTGCGCAACTTTTAGTGATCTTTGTTGTTTTTATTCTACCTTTTCAGTGTTCATGAACCAAAAAACAAAGTAACATCATTAATATGCTGCATCCTCAATCAGAAAACAGGTTCTGTCAATCGATACTATCAGACCTGACTGAGGGAATGATTGTGTGTATACAGCAGAGTGCAGGGGTGGGCAGGAACAACAAGCATTGGTCCCCACAAACTGCTGAATGAACAGTTTTTTTGAGCAGTAAACTTCACTTCTGAAATGTTACATGGTGATTTCTTTGTGTTTTCAGTCAAATGCAGCCACCTTGCTTTGCTAGCATGATGCTGTGGTTGCCTCCTCCTGCTTTCTGAAAAGATAACGGATAACTCCCGGTCCATATTCCAACAATTCTCTTTCAAAGTTGTTTTGCTATGTCACTATCTCACTCATGTTATAGAGAACCAGGGATGACTCCTTAATTGAGTTTGCTGCCGTCTCCCATTGCTTGTGTAGCTGTTATGCTTCTGCATTTCCATCATCAGTTGTGATGTGAAACACATCACTCTGTGTCACCACAGACACAAAACAACACAGAGATTTTAGGTTTTATCAGTATTGTGTAAACTCATGTGGCAGTGGTTTTAAATGCAGCAAACTTTCATTTATAATAAAAAATTACACATTACACATTTTAAAAGAAAGTACATGGATGCTCTATTGTTATCATTTAAATGCACACATTTTGAACCAGATCTAGAATTTTGACATTCCAGCCCATAGATGATTGTAGAAATGCTTTAGTGAAGGACAGTGAAAGGACAAAAAGGAATCTCAAGGGATAGAAGGAGGTCTGAGAATGAGAACGAGAAGACAAACACAAGATTTAATTTCAAACATTGCAACTCAATCAGTATGATTCCTCCCAAGGAAGCAATAACTACAGGAATGCAACAGAAACACATAAAAGCGTCATGAGTATATTATACAATCCAAAGGTCAGGATTGACTGAAGACATTCTGCTCCACCTATACTATATCATGTCTGCAATGCAAAATGTGTGAATGGTGAGGAGAGTGGGCTGACAACGAAAGAAAAGACAAAAAGAAAGTGTGTCCATGTGTGTGATGACTGAATGAGAGTTGGCAAAATGGGATGACTGACGAAAAAGAGATAGGGGGGGAAAAAAGGCTACTTAGCAAAAGGGGACAGGAAAATGCTTGTTAAGGGGATGGAGCAAAAAAAAAAAAAGCTGATAAAGGGAGAGGACTGTGCTTTAGATGCGGCCTGCGTGAGCGAGAAATTATCTAAAATGATATAAAAGAGCTTTATGCATGTCACATAAAGGAAAGAACAAGCTTAATGTGTGCTTCGCACGTCTCCTAAGTCTCAGCTCAAAAAGAAATCGTTAAATGTCCTTTTCTTTTGTCGTTTATTTTCAGCCTTCAAATATCATAAAGGGTGTGTGTATATATTTGTGTCTTTTAAATCGTTTTTTTCAGATTATGTGTGTTAGTGTGAGAAAGAGAGTGCATGTTTTCAGTAAGTGATGTTTGCTATGAGCTCTCAGACGTCCATGGCAGTGAAGTAGTGTAGTCCATCCAATATCACCCTAATTCCACTATTGAGCTACGTGGCTGCCAGCTAGTGCTGAGTAATACTGGACACACACGCATGCACACACACACACACACACACACACACACTCCAAAGGCCACAGTGAAAGTTTCAGGGTTTTTTATACATTGCAAATAAAACAGTTAGATTCCCACATATTTCTGTTTCACTCAAGTAAATTCTCTTTAATTTACTTATGAAAACTATCCTCACACTTACCTTGTACACTCAATCCTCAAAACAGATATTTTTCTAATAAACTGCAGGATAAAGGGCTCACAGGAGACCACTCTTATAGGGTAATCTACTCCCATGGGGGCACTTTGTGGCATCGCAGGATAGGAAAGAACCGGTCCACTCACACTTAGACAAACACCCACAGACACACCACAATAAAGCAGATTTACAACGGCTCAGTTTATGCCGTAGTTCCGTGCACAGCCACACACAATTTCACGAAGGGTCATATTTGTCCTGTACTTCATCCCATTGCACTCACTTCACAGTTTGTAGAGGAGTAGCTGCATAAAATGGAGCCATAAAGTGAATCGGTCTCTCATGTCATCCTTCGTGTGCTCATAAACATGGTGGGGTGTAGCTGAATCCAGTGTTAAAATGCTGTTTGGAAGTTCAGCTGGGAAGGAGGGAATGTGAAGGCCTGGTCCTTTTTTGTCCTGATGCTGTAATGACTTCATGCGATATTTATCTCATCGTGCATATCATAACGAATCAAAGCTTTTGTGTCTGTCTAACCCCACGTGAGGCTTATGAGATTACACGGCGTTCTGGTGAGAGCTGCTCTGGCCTCAGCCTCTTCTGTTCCTATAGTCCGATCAAACTGTTGCTTCACTGCGAAGCACAAAAGGAAACCAATATTATATTTTACTTTGGTCCAAAAGCATCTGCATAAATGAGAAAATGTTTTTCTGATTCCATGCTGAGGAACAGGTAGACAAGCTGTCGCATCAGATCTTCTTTTTCTTTGTGGCACACATGTAAATAGTTTTGTAGGAATCATCAGCAAGCTTGATTTTTTTTTTTTTTTTTTTTGTGTTAATTTTTCAAGTAAAAGGTAAAAAAAACTCTGAAGTCAATTTTTTCTAACAGGATTTATACAGTGATGATGTGGAAAAATTCAACAAGCCTGGGCGCCATGAGACTAACAACAAACAGTGTAACAAAAATTCAATTTCTTCCTCTTCCCGTGTAACTTGTATCTGTTTGATGACACTTGCTGTGATGCAGATGATGAATTCATCTTGTAAATATTCATGTCATCCACCAAATAAAATGTGTAAACTGAGGTTAGCAAGGTTTCCATTCTGGAAGCAGCAGAAGAGAAGAACACACTATTGTTGAGTTTATACGTGGAAAAAGATGATTTTTTAAAAAGGCTGCAACAAGACCTATTCTTTCTGTGTGATCTTTTCCCTGATTGAATAGTGCCATTACATGGTGTTTTAGACAGAGGCCCTGGGTGGCTCAAAAGAAAAAAAACACATTGTATGAGTGGTAAAAGGGCTGAGAGAGCAAGAGATGGATAGATTTGCACACATCTCACTTTGGCCTTTAAGAGGCCAATGCTGCCTCTGGTTTGTCATTTAGTGATGAGTTCGTGAACAGAATAGGGTCTTGACTTAAAGAGAATACTAAGACAGATTGAAGAGCAGGGGGAGAAGGATGGATGGGTGTGAGGAAATGTGGAGAGAAGGAGAAGAGAGCTTTGTGGAAGGGAGGGAAAGAAAAATGAGGAAAGGGCAGAACTGACTCATATTATAATGGAGGAAGAGGAGGACAAGAGGAGGGATGGGTGGTAAACAAAGGGATAGATGGTGTTGATAGGAGAATGTTGAATGGTACTTCTAGTCATTATATTTCACCACAAGGATTCTGTTTGGGCAAGCTGATGTGTGTGTGTGTGTGTCCATGTCTCTCTCTCTCATGAGAGAGAGAGAGAAAGAGGCTGATGGTGTAAATTAACAACTCACCGATTGATCAATAGATCCTATTGATCATGAGACAGATGTGAGTTGACACCCATATATTGAAACACCAACATATTGAGTCTGTATGCCACACATGAACACAAGCACACACGTACATTTGAGTGACAACATACACTTCTTTTGCACTAATGCTTCCAGCAACTTGCTGTAGCCTTCACTCACTTCACATTCTCTCTCTTTCTCTCTCTCTCTCTCGCACTCACACACACACACATAGGTTAACATAGGCATTCTTTTTAGGACAATGCCTTGACTTTCCTTTTTTTTTTTTTGACTGCATAACCATAACCTTATTCCCGCAAGGACTACTTGACTTGTCCTGACAAAGTCAGTGGAAAAGGTCCATAAGAGGTAACACAAAAAAATAAAAAAAGGGAACCCACAGGTTTGCACAGCTATCCTTTTAAGGACATTGACTTAATTTCATTTGGAAAGCCTAAGCAAAGCATTATCCCTAATCTTAACCATAACCACAATTTAAATTACTTAACAAATTCCTCAGGAATTAGGTTGTGCCTAATTAGGACCAGGTCTCCATGAGGACTACTAGTCCTGACAAGGCCAGTATTTAAGTGTCCTAAAAAGGTTACAAATACAAGTAAACGCACACACACTTGTAATCAAATGAAAAAACACTGCCTGTGTCCCACAGCTGGACACTGATGAGTGTGAGAAAGATTGAGAGTGATAGAGAGAGGAAGTCAGAGGAAGCTGGCATTGAACCTGCTGTGTAAACAGACAGTATTTTTATACAAATCAATGGAGTGTCAGGATAAGTTCGGGGACACATCAAAGGACAAGCCTGGTCACACACGCAATGAAGCTTCACATAGTCTTTACACTGCGTCACACACATATATGAAACACATGCAGCCAGCTAGACAGAAGTTAGCACGTCTAGAGTCTGGGTGTGCACACAAGTTTATTGCTATAATAGAATCTGCCGTGCTGATTGCTCTTTAAGAACTGCCAATATACTTCCCGTACGTAAAAGTACGTGCACACCTATCTGCATACGGTGCTGGTTTTCATATTGGTCTTACTAAGTTTTTTTGTCCTAATTAAAGAAATAAATCATAGTTTTTGTGAGGAAATTAATTTCTTCTTGGCTTTTATTTTCCACTGTCTAACATTTTGTGGAAGTCTTAGTTGTACAGCATATAGTGATATATCACACACTGGTGTTCTTCCAAGTTTGTTTGCATGTCTTGCTGCTGAGTATTGGCCACGCCTCGATGTCCAACAACAGTACACAACCCCATTAATACTCTTTACAGAATATAAGCAAATATTTGACGTGTTCAGCCTTTAGAAAATATTTGTCAGTACAAAATACTGTGTATGTTACTTCCAAAATCTATCTGATATACTGTACTCTCGACATTTAATTGCCCTTTATTTTTTCCTTATGGGATTTCCTATTAAAACATTATTCATATAGTTCAGTCATATAGTTTTTCTCACACAGTGTTGCTGTATCTGGCCTCATCTCGCTGTCTTGTGCCCACTTGCATTAAATAAGTACATCATCTTGCTGAGAACCAATTCAGGCCCTTTGAGATGAAATATAAGATATGATTTACACTTTAATTAACTTCCCCTTGTGTGGCTTGGAGTTAGATTTCGTGTCACATCTTCAGAACCAAAAAACACAAGCATTCATGGAGCAAAAACTTGGTCTGTGTAATCTTTTTTGGCCTGAGGATTGTCAAATGTAAAATGAATTTCATCCCAAATAATGTCTAATGAAAATGGAAATGGAAAAAAAGAGAACACCTCATCAGTAAACCCATAATGTTAAAGCCTTACTGCACACCAATTTTATCTGCTCCAGCCTTTCTTTGTGATGGGGGACAGGAATTAAATATCACATTAGAGTAAGCATATTAAAATAATAAGAGAGTCACGACAAGACTGACAGAATGGCCCAGTGATGAGGAGGGGAAAGGACCGAGGGAGCAGGGAGGATGGAAAAGGTGAATGCTGTAAGAATTATGAAGAAAGGAGGAGGGAGAAGAAGAATAGGAGGAGCGATGAGATTCAAGACAGCTGAATTACCTTCAGTGCCAGGATGAACAAAGAGGAGAGCCCAAGTGAAGGCCATTCATGTGCTAGTGTTTGGTAAAATAAAACATGGGGATGGAGAGAGTGAGATAAGGAAAAAGGAGGGGTGATCAAACAAGTGGGCAGAGAGGGAAATGAGAAAGAAAGCAGACGACTCTTCATTAAACTGGGCAGTTGGGACAGTTAGAGTGGAGATGGATGGAGGGAAAAGTAAAGTAGAAGGCAATGAGAGTGAGAGAAAGTGACATGGGAGATAAAAACAAACAGGCCACCATCCATTGTTGCTCAGTTCCCCTTAAAGGTCGCCATGCTTTTCTTCTACTCATGTCAACAAGAAGGAAGGCTGGACAACGATAGTGTAGAGAGGGGAAAATATAGTGAAAATTTATCTATCACAGAGAGGAGGAGGAGTGGTGGCGGTGGCAGCAACGGCAGCGCCTCAGAATTCTTGATCATCACCACAGCGACCAGTCACCTGGCAACCGGGTACACAATGGCTGCAGTAGCCTTGGCAACAGCGTGGTCTCCGTCGGATACACAGGGAGTGTGATGAGGCGGGCAGGCAGGGAGACAGGTAGACAGATGGAGTGATAGGGAGAGAAGTGTGAGGTGGAGGGCTGGAGGGTGAGATGAAGTGGAGGAAGGAGGAGCAGGTGTAAACGTGGAGCTGGTATATCACATCTCAAGAGGTGCAAAGGATCGTCCAAATGTGTGTAAAGACATAATGAGAAATGTAATGAGCCACTGACCAGGAGAAAAGCCCACCATATGTAACCCTGCATGAAAGAAGGGTATGTTTGGATAACCTGTGTGTGTGTGTGTTGTTTTAATAAAAGGCAAGAAATGGCTGACTTTCCCAGCTCGCACACATACGCACACCTTGTGTTTTTACAGCAGTTTCCCATTTCATGTAACGTGTGTGTTTCCCCCCTTGGCGTTAGCATCAGCCACAAGCTTTATTGTCAGTTTAAAGCAGCTACCCTGAACTCCCACACAAATGATTCAGAAGTGCTTTAGGAAGAATGCGAAAACCTGATGAGTCATGTCAGCCCTAAAAAAACTCTGAGTAATGCATCACACCCGACGTTATTCATCCCTGAAAGAACTCTATGGTGCTTCACACATCTATCAGATGATTTTATATAACATAATTATGTGAAATGCCCACACATGTACGTATGTTTGCACAAATTGTGACCAAATATCAATGTAAAACCGTGAGGAATCAACATGTGGCACAACAAGAACATACCAGCATACCTACACGCACATACGCAGGAGCATGCATCTAAATGGATTTATGCTGATTAAAAACCTAGTGGAGCAATACATCATCTGACACACTCAAACTCTAAATTAGTTAGTTTTTAATTTCACATTTGGCATTGACCTGATTTAATAGTTAACATTTCAGACAGAAATGATTGAGGCCTTGGGGCCCTGCACTGCAGAAATTTAGTTATTTTGTGAACGCAGTAGTAAGGACAACTGAGATTGAGTTTGAGTTTGTATCGGTGTGTGCCTGTGTGCTGTAGTACAGCCTATAAGCCCATTAGCCCCAGGTTAAGTGATTTACAGCTTCAGCTTTAAGCCCCTCCTGCAGTCCCATCCCCCACACCCCTGTCTATCTGCTCTGTCTATCTGTCTACTTTAAACGAGAGATTACACACACACACCTGTCCGTCTGCTTGTGTAGATACACTGCCAAACACAATTCCAAACACAGATCACGGTGTACAAAATAATTTAAGACCAGATTGATGTACTAATGCACATACATGTGCACACAGTTCCTCATTAGAATGTGCGCTGCTCCCAGAGCCAAACACAAAGGAGGGGTTTCATCTGCTCTCTATGTTTGTTCTCATTGTGGATTCTCTTTGATATGGGCATCTTCATCAGTGCATCTAACAGTACACTTTATCTCTCTGTAATGGTGAGTGTGTGTCTAATGTATGTGTGTTTGAGAGAGAAAAAGAAGGACGTACAGGAGAGAAAAGTGTATGTGTGTGCGTGATCAACCTAATAAACTTCACAGCTGCTCTCTCGCACAGCCACTTTTACGGGAGCGGTGAGGAGCCTCTAACCTCAGAGACAAAAGGAAATGTAGAAAGCTGCTCTAAGGATGGATGAAAGCAGGAGAGGGAAGTGCTAAATGACTGCTAGAGCTTCTGCACACCCCCCCCCCCCCTCCCCTCCCCATCCCTTCCCTCTGCATCTACCTACCATACCTCCTCCTCTTCTCTCCCCCATCTGTCGGCCCCCATTTTTATTCCCTATTTCAAAGGGACAAAGAGAGAAAAGGGAGAAACCAACAGTGGCAAAGCAGCAACTCCACTTACAAATGCGCAGACATTATAATGAGGCGGCCACAGCGTTGCCACGACAACACACAGGGAGGTGAGGGGGGATAGAGCAACATCGAGGCAAAGATGGGTATAAGGGGGAGACAGAGTAGTTGGTAATAAAGAATGAAAGAGAGGAGAGAGAGATGGGAGTTGTTATCTTGGACGTATTTACCTTTAGCTCTTGTAGCTGTTTGACAGAAATGTTTCACCGTCTTGCCACTCGTCTGCGGTGTCAGTCATCAAGTTGATGCCTTTATTGTGCCTTAGTTTGTCATGTGGGGAAGACAGAAGATAGAGTTTAACACACATCTGAATTGAGGAGGTATAATCACCACCTAAACTTTGGCTTCTGCTATATTTGTGGTGATATATTTAGTTGCGGCAGAATGAACAATTGTTATGCAGTTACTGTGTCGCAGCTACTTGTTGAAGTGACACTGCAGTGTTTGCCAGGAAATAATTCATGTGGAATTAAATACAGATAGGACAGGCTGCACCAGTGATGAATAGAAAAATAGGGATTGGAAAATATATGTGCCATATGTTAGTGTAATCGTGACCTACGTACAAAGGTAAATTTCAACTATTTTGTGAAAAGTGATCCACAATCCTGCTGCACATAACTTACAGCCAGTGTTCAGTGCCAGAGCAACAGGCCATTTGTTCTCCTGAGGCTATGTAAGAGTGTGGAGTTTGAGGTATGCAGGGCAAAGGTGCAGTGTTTGCTTCTATACTTAAACCACATATATATGGGACCTGAACAAACTGTAACTGACCCAGACTTGGAAAAGAGCAGTAACTTGAGTAAATATTTGCATTATACAATGTTTCTAGTGATATGTTTCGTCTTTCCAGCAGTTATACAGCAAAGTGAGATTGCATCATGATGCTGTTTACCGGTTGGGTTGCCTTTGTAGTGTGTCATGACTTACTGTCTGTCTTAATACTCACACCACATTTAACAAAAGCCACAAAATCCCTCCTGGATATTTTGGCTGAAGGTAAAAGCCCACGTGTTGCAGCCTGTTACCTTTGCCATTCAACACTGTGGCTGTGCTGCGTTAGCTGATGATGATGTCAGTCAACAGTGAAGTGTGGGAGACTGTTGTAGGTGGAGAGTCTGACTCACTGAAGTCTCTCATTTTTCTTCTTGGTGCACAGCTGCAGTCGGGCAAGTCAGAAACAGGAAATAATCTGGCAAGACAGAAAAAGTGTGTGGTGCTTTAGATCATGTCTAACTCAGTGTGTAAAATTTCTAAGCATAATTTAATATCTAAGAAGTTAACAAGATATTAAAGAGTATTTGCAGCTGAAGTAATGGACAATGTAATTCAATTTATTAATATCAGAATATCTTTTTTTCAGTGTGTTTGATGGTGTAGCATTTGTCTAATAGAATATTCGGACCAAACAAAAGAAAATGGCAAAGAGGGATAATTCCTTTTGGATTTTTTTTGCGTTTCAATGTTGACTTGACATTTCAATCTTTGTCAAGAATAAAGATGAACTAAATCAAGGAAAGGTTGGATTTTTTTTGTGTGGAGAAGAAGCTTAAAATCTCGAGAAATAAATTGAAATGTAAAGAAGAAATTTGAATACCATTTCATGAGTACGGTTGAAATGTTGAGAATCAAGTCCTGTGCTCCATGAAATCCAGGTATTGAAGTCACTGATGGCTTAACGTGCAATGCTGTGCAATTCAAATACATGCAGTGGCATTGCTGTATCCCTCATTGGAATTGACCTTTTTAAAAAAAAATTCCTCTAGGTTTAATCCAATGATGATTTTTTTAAAAAATACTCTCTCATACATTTGTATTCACAGGCTGTAAGAAATTAGTTTGTACCTACAATAAAAAGTGAAAATTGTTTCAACATTCTCATCATCAGTGAAAGGAAAAGGGGAAGACAGGAAGAGTGGACGTGATGTGTTGCGTATTGACAGTCTGTGCCAGGATCAAATACCGAGGGCTGTGTTGACAGAGACAAACAGGAGATGAGCACGATGTCTGAATGTCAAGTCAAGGCTGGCAGCAGGTCAGAGAAGTCAATCGTCAATGAAGGGAGGAGGAAGAAAACATGTGGAGGGGCAGAGAACGACTGCAGAAAAGTGTAAACATACATGGTGCACGGACACTCATGATTCTGACGGGGAGTTTTCGAGTGGGACTCAGTGGAGTGCAGGAAGAGGCAGATGGAGCTGGTTAAATCCTTGTCCTGAGTATTGTACCAATTGTGGCTGAGAGACAGACACAATAGCTGAGCAGTCTCCTGTCGCTTGCATAAACAAGATAAATTGATGGCATTCTCCCGCCCACTAACTTTCAGAGTTTGTTTTTATTGCCTTCCAAGAGATCGGAATGGAAACCAACTCTGGTTGAACAAAAAGAAGCCCATCACTAAATATTCCTTCTCCACCCTCTCTGGCTTTCTCAATAGCATCATGGATGAGTGGCATCATTTGATGCCATTGTCTCATATGAGTAGCTTTGGCTTGCATTAGGAGTCGGCGCTCTCACTCTACAGTCTGGCTTCCATGTTGCCGAGAACAAGCTGAAAGAGATGTAATTCAATGAGTCTGAAAAGCTGCCTCTTTGCAATGTGATTTCATTAAATATTTTTTCAATCTCATATTAGACAAAACATGATGGAGCATAGTCGGTACTGTTTCTGGCAGAATTTCCCTATCTTTGACAAATCCTGAAATTTCTTTCTTTTGAAAACTTTCATTAAGATAGACAGAAAAGTTTTGTTCAAACACAGTCGACTTAAATGAACACAAAGCTAAATACTCTTTTATACTCTTTAAGAGAAATACATAAAAATTGGAAAATGAAGCAAAAACAATCTCATCCAAACATTTTATGACCTGCAGAAAATGACATTTTTGCAGTGAGAAATCAAACGATTTTTATTGAAAAAACATGTTTATTGAAGTCACTCTCTGTCTCTGTCTGTGGTATTTATTCTCTGCTTGTCTACTTGTTGATGCAGTGTAGTTAGCGGTGATCTATGTTGCCTTCAGCAGAGTCTGTGATTTACTATGAGCTCTGAATCTGACACGGGCCGGGTAGGGGAGGGGAGGGTCACATTTAATGGCTGTCTGACCACCATCCATCTTCATGCCCAATCAATGACTCCATTCAGGGAGATTTTATCCAATCAAAGCAGGCCTATATGTGTCATGTTGGGTGGTGAATGGTGCCTAATGGTTTGAATAGAAATGTTTACAGCTCATATTACAAACATTATGGTGATATTTCGAGAGCATCTAGGCAACAAATACACTGCAATACACCTACTAGTAGTGTAAACCATAACTCTGTAACAGTGCACTGCAACAGGCACATCATTTTACATCCTGTTTGAATGTTATAATGAATCATTTCCCTTTCTAAAGTCTCCTGCTCAGGTTCTTGATAACCAGGAAATGTTGACTTTGTTTTTATGCTAAAACAATGCTTTCCTGTTCAAACAGATCATACAGTAAAGTTGTCACTTTTTTATCTGAAATTAGGATATCTGTTCAAATATGGGTGGGAATGTTCAAAGTCCTAAGAAAGCCAGTTGAGTTCAAAATATATGGCCTATAAGTGTCTCAGACTCTGTAAAATAATCAATCATTTGTCCAGCAGAGAGTGCTGTCAGTGCAGTTTGACCTGCAATTATCCACCTTTCTCATCGGAACTGATGTTGTTTTACTGCAACAATGGAGGACAAAATAGCTTTAATGTTTCCCATAAGAAATAGCCACAAAGACAAAGCTTGGTTCTAAACCATCTATATCGTAGCTGGCAAAATAACAGAAAAATTATGCCTGCAACCAACAATTATTTTCTCGATTAATCAATTAATCATTTGGAACATAAAAAAGTCAAAAAATGTTGAAAAATGCGGATTGGCTTTTCCCAAACCTGGCAGTGATTATGTTTATCTTTCTTTATTATATGGAGCAGAAAAACTAGACAACTGTTAACTGTTAAGAAACTAATAAATCAAGGAGCTTGTTTTTAATTGTTAAAAAACACTCAATTATCAAATTTACCAATTTAGTAATGGATTAATAATCAATAGCTAACAGGGTCGGGGGGAAGAA
This sequence comes from Brachirus orientalis, assembly GCA_016785285.1. NCBI lineage: Eukaryota > Metazoa > Chordata > Actinopteri > Pleuronectiformes > Soleidae > Brachirus > Brachirus orientalis. The sequence continues at coordinate 637,194 of JAFBJR010000891.1, forward strand.
AAACTTCTGAATATCTTGGCGGGTAAAGTGTGTCATATAATTTTCGTTCGAGAATAATTTTTAGAAAAAAGTGACAGACTTTAAACATAGTAGATGATTAAATTCTCTTTTCACCTTCAACCTCGTGCTAAAGCAACTTTTGCATTCATGTCACTACAGTGATGTCAGACTTTTGCCATGTCAGAGAAATATGCTGCTGAAGAAGTGACTTGTACTTAGTGCGACACCAACAAAATTGCCATGACATTTAAATAACACGGTCTGCAAAGGACTAATGTTCATGTCTCAAGTATAGGCTCTGCTATACTAAAATTTGATTGATTTGTTTATCAGCTCTAACTATGATGGTAACTTGTAATATGGTTATAATTATTTAACAAATACCAAACTGTGTAAGTGCAGTTTCTTAAAAAAGCTTTTCTTTGTCATGAAATGATATAACTGGAATTGCCACAATTTATGATTGATTTAAATTAAGAAAATAACAAGATTTTTGGATGATGAAAATGATTAATAGTTGGAACCAATTCAAGATGTTTTGGTGTAGCTTAAAAGGCTTCAGAGAAGCATATTTTCTTTTTATCTAAATGTGTATAAATAATAAAAATAATTAGTTGAAAGTCAAAGCCCAAATGACTAAAAATAAGTATGGAAAAGCTTTTTAAAAAGCTCCACTATAAAGGTTCTCTCTGTTTTCATAGCCTACACTCAATTTTCCAAAATCAAAGTTTCTCTGAACATTCCGAAAGGGATAATTGTACAAGCAGAGCTGCATGTGTAAAGAGGTGGGAAATCAATCTTCATCCCTACAGTGTTTATTGGAAAATGGTCAGCATTGATGTGATATGTGATTTGTAGTTAATGGAGTTAAATGTGCAAAAACTGCCAGTATGGACTTTTAGGCTAATAACCCTGCTGAAAGACGCCCTTGTCAGTCTTGTGCCCATAATTTGAATGGCTCCTACATTACTGATGGAAATGATTCCCAGTTCGTCTAAGGTAATTCCACTCACTGTGAGTTTCTGGTGTTTTTTTTTTTTTTTTTTTTTTTTTTTTTTTTTTTTTTTTTTTGTGGTTGCAGTCGGAAATATTTCAGCAGGAAGACACAGTTTTTGGATGTGTTGGGAGCTGCAGTGTAAAAATGTGTCCTTACACAAAGTAAATGGAAAAATATGTCATAATAATCATGCACTCCAAAATGACTTCAAACATTTGCCAAGTGCTAACCAGGATTATTGCCCAGTTTTGTTTTTTTTTTAAAAAAGAAGAAGGAAAAAAATCCCTCCCTTTAAAGTCAAGCATTAACTAAAGAAGCACATGATCAGAATTATAAATAAATCATCAAGTTAGGCTCAGATGTCCCACCAGGAGGAAGCCACACACATCTAATGGTAAATGATCGGAGTGCATCTAAGCCAGGCTCCTATAGAGGAGGTGCCTAGACTGCTGATGAATGAAAGTCTGTGGTTTAATGAAGTGTGTTTATTACCTGGTGATCAGTGGTTAACAGACAGACCTCCCCTGGCTATATACTAAGACTATAGACAGATAGACAGACAGGGAGGGAGGAGGAGGGAGACAGATGGAAGGGACCAGAAGAAAAGGGAATGATGGAAATGGTAAAAAGAAGTGGTAAAAGAAAGAGACACACGAGGAGTAGAAATTTAAGGAGAAATAGATGTATGGATTTTAGGATGACTGTGTTCCTTTAGGCCATTCCCATGTGTACAGTATGAATATTAAAGCTTGCCACCGTACTTACAATATAACCCAATGTTACACACTTGCAAATACACACATAACCAATCTGCTACTTTCAGTTTCATTGCTAGTTTATGTTCAAGCAGTTCTGGGAGTTCCTTTCAAGGTCATCTTAATAGTCTCTCTCTCTCTCTCTCTCTTTCTCTCTCTCTCTCCCACACACACACAACCATATAATACCCCAAGCACCATAAATCACATTCACACTCACACGTACATCCATCACTGTGAGCAAGTCAGAGTGACAAATAATACCTCCAACAATAGGTCCTATTCATCAATATGACCATATGTATTTCAACAGGAAAAAAATCTGAAATAATGGACCAAGACCTTAAAAAAATGCTCACAACAAAGGTTTGTAAAACTTCATCAGCTAAAGTTGAAGCTGACTTATTTCTGCCACTGGGAGCCCATAAAGATTTCAAATACAGGAGATGTTGTATACACACTCAAATAAAAGAAATTTACACTGGACATTTAATTATTTTCTTGTTACACGAGATGCTTTGCATCATTCAAACCTGTCCCTTTTAAAGAGAACACAATGTGTGCGGAGGAAATAATTGTAAAAACTGGAAAGTTTAGTTAAAGATGGATCTAGTTTTTTGTTCTTGACATCCCCTATTGCCAGGGACACTTGTCACCAAGTTAGTTGCTGAAATTGCGGTAAAGAAGAGACTTAAGAAAAAGAAATATGAGCAGTCACTTAATTACAAACCTTCTTTAAATGTATGTTGAAGAGAAAAACAAAGGAAACTGTTAAATTATTTCCACTTTGTCTGCAGATTTTGTGACAGTGGGACCCAACTTATATTCACCAGAATTTCCCATAAGGATTCAAAGCAGACATTGAAATGAGAGTGTTCTGGAGAATGTGAGGGATATCAAGCCTATAATGATATCTGAAGATTTTCAGATCATATTTATGATGGTGATGATGCCTGGTAAATTCACCATCTGTAGTGGATACAAAACAAGCCTGTCACTCAACTGCACTTTATTATTATTACCATTATTCTGAACAAACCAAACAAGTTGTTATTCTGCTGTTATTGCGGTCACCCTTAAGGGCACAGTAGGCTCCGTAAAAAAGTATATATTACATTTGTACATACATCTATAGAACTTGCTATTCACCATAACTGTCTCAACTCATGTTCTTGTTCTTTTAATTCAATTCAATTTGTCAATTGTCGTGGTTCTTCTCAGCTGCTGTGCAGTTGCTCTTTGTTAGTATGGGTGACATGACCTATAACAGTCACATACTGATGATTCTGGCATCCATTGACTAACCATGTGACCTCCTATTAGAATCTATTTGAATAAAGTGAAGAAGAAATGTGTGAGGCCAGATGAGGGTTAGATTTGTGCTCTGATGAGGTCCATAGAGTTAAGGCCACCTCACCATCCAGGCCTGTTAACAATCTGTATTCAGCCACAATAGCCACTGATTACTAATCAGAGACACTGAGAAACAGCCAGCTTATCACAGATTTCCACACACACACACACACACACACACACACGCACACAAAAGTGGAGCACAATACATGCAGAGTGCCAAAAACCTGATTGCATCAAGGTAAGGGGGGGCAAGAATAATGCACGTGGTGTATGCATCTGTGCACACACACACTGAAGATGTGCACACACATACTATTTCTTACATTTACTGTTTTACACACACACACGCGCAAACACACATGCACGTACACACAATTCTCTAACAGCCTCCAATCAGCAGCAGTTCCATGTGGAGACGAAAGGACCACACCTCGTCCTGTAAACAACTGAAATCAGTTTAAGGACACGTATTACCACAGCAGCACTCCTTGTTTACCCCCCATCCCACCCACCCCCACCCCACCTCTAACTCCTGCTTTTTAGTTTTCATTGTGTACCACCTGAGCTCTTCAAGGTTGCTGCCACAATTTGGGTCATTCAGCTCGGCCCCATTTCATTCGACCCCGCACAGAGGCACACAGACACACAGACACACACACCTCTACCCTCCTGTGTATTACCTGACACTGCCAGGTGGGAGAGACTCTATTACTAAGTTGAACTCTGACCCCTGTTTCGCCTGTGAGAGACTGTGAGTGTATGTGCGGGAGAGAGAAAGAGAGAGAGAGAGAGAGAGAGAGGGACACAGAAGAAAATGGAGAGAGGTAAGCAACTGAAACGAGGCCAACCAACATGTTTGTATGTTGTTTCTGCCAGTGTGCGCGTGCATGTGCATGAGTGTGGTAGTGTTGGTTGGTTGTGCGTATCTCAAATGACACCCCGACCATTATTAAGTCCATTTTACTCTCCAGTGTCTGGCGTATTTTCTTCTCTCCATATGTTCACATTTTTCCTCCTGAACCCAGTTCCGTAATGATGCTTCAAACACTCACACATACACACACCAGCATCTTATTAATATTCAAGAACTTTTGAAGTTGACTCACATACTGTATATCTTATTAGATGTTGATATTTGCCAGGAAACTGACGTTTTCACCTTATTGTTGTTTTCTTTTGCAATAAAAACTCTATCAAGTTAGATATTGTAGAACTTGCTCAATCATGTTTGCAGACAAGGACGTGTACTTGAAGGGTCTGTGTAACTAAATTGTGAAGAAAACTTATTTTCTCTCTTAATCGCTGGTCACGTCAACACAGTTTGATGGAGTTTTTGCTGCAATGGAGATTCTCTTTTCAGAAACGTACAGTAAAAGTAGTTGCTTTTGAATGTTTTTAATTTTTTTTAAAATAGCTGTCATTAACAAAAGTCAAATAGTTCTTTAATAACTAGCCATTAGCTATACAGATACACATACAGTATGTTATGTTATTATTATTCCATCTATACATCCATCACATATACACTTATCATTTGAGGGTCATTTCCAGCAGACACTGGTGAGATGCAGGATTCATCTAATACAAGTCTCAAGTCCACCACAAAAACAATGTGAATAAGGGTGTATCATGACAATTTATCATTTGTACCCATTTTGCTCAATTATATTCACAGAATGTCAACAAAAAGCTTATATTTTTTTGACCATAATATTTGTGTTCAGTCTTTACCTCAACTTAATTTAAATCAAAAGAAATCTCTTCAAAATAAGGCCACATCATTGGTTAATATTTTCTGTACCTGTTGCTCAGCCCGACAGTCTCTCAATTCTTTATCACGCTTGTTCACTTGATAGTGGCAATAAAAATGTTTTCAGACATGTTGAAAGCAACCGTAACAGTTTTGGATTTATTTTTGAATGAAGAAGAAATAAAAGGGAGGGAGGAAAGAGTGGCAATAAATACCTTGGCTGAACAGCAAACAAAAAAATTCATTCCATGCAGATGCTCAGATTTCATGAAGGCATGGCAGCAGACTGCCAACTGCCAACACTATGTGACTGACAAGAAAATACTGTAAGGCCAAAACACCACAGCATTCTTTATTTTAGTGCCACGGATAGAAAAAATGTTGGCAAAAACAAAACCAAACAAAACAGAGATATCATGTATTACAAATCTAATCAGGACTGGAGCTGCAAGCCAAAATGTTATGTCTCTATGTGTAACACAGCACCTCTCAACAATGTTTACAACAAAAACCCCCTAAGCAGCACACAATGGAAGGGGAAAGTGAAGACAAGACAAGTGGAATTTTGGCTAATGTGTACTGAAGTATGTGGGGGAGTTTCTGCTCTTCTTTCATCCTGGATTTTGCATTGAAGCTGCAGGCATCTCCTGGTGTGAGCTCTCCATCGAAGCAGAGCAACAGCCCCCTTCTGTTTTCTAAATGTGGCCTCTTGCCTCTCTGTAAAGCATGCCAAGGATGCTGTGGTGGGCGGAAAGATGGAGAGGGGTTTCCTGCGTGTGTGTGTGTGTGCATGTGTCTGCAAGGAAAAAAAGAAAGGACATATCTTCTAGAAATGTGTGTATGTGTGTGCGTTTAGGGCAGGCAGCGATGTCATGTAATGCATTTTACAAAATGCAGGCAGAGTGGTAGTCAGATCAGTGGCAGTGGTAAATGGGTGCTATTGACATTTGCTATTTGCCAAGCCTGGATGTGCAGTGTGTGTCTAAGTCCAACATCAGTGTGTAAACAGTATGTTATAACTGTTGTTTCACATCATGCATCCCCCCATAATTTAAGTAAATCAACTACAGTATACCATCTAGAGCTTTACCTTAGCAAGGAGGACTGTGATGCATTTCTGTTGTTGTTTTTACATAGTTAACAAGACAAATCCAGTGCATGGATATTTAATGATGACATATGTTCCATATGGAGCAACCACTCACCACACACGTACATGCCATGCTTTTGTACGTCATAGATTTTAATACCTTTACTAGGGCAGACATTTACAAATCAGTTGATATTGAAGTATCATGTTAAATTTCAAATAGTTAAAGTTTATGTTTTGCGCTATTTGATTGTGGTTCCAAATTTCTTTATGATCAGACAGTCAAAAAAAGTTCACAGCATGTTGAGCTATGAAGAGGAGCAGTTAACGAGACGCTGGCCCTGGTAAATTTCATCACTTCTGCCGGGGGGGGCCACAGTGTGTTGAGGGTAGAGGGGCGGCTTTAAGATGCATTCAAGAAACCGTCTACGTTTCATAACTTCTGACTGCTTGCTGGTGCTGCAACCTTGGAGTAATTTAGGTAGGAATTGGAGAAGAATACATTCTTTTATCATTGTAATCATTGATAAAACATTGTTCAGTTTTGTATATTTTTAACAAAATCATGAAAAGTCATTTATAGTCAACTGAATAATAAGATATTCAGGCCCATCCCTATTCCTAAGTTTACGGCATCTCTCTGTAAGAAATGTTGTTTGTGTTTTCTCATATCCATGAGAATGACATTAAGGGTTTAATCCATTTGCAAACTTTCACCCCATTGATCATCAGTATCAATTTCCTCCCTCTTTGTCTCAGTGCTTGGCCGCGTCCCTGCTGTTTCACCTATACACATTGCACACAATGAAATCTCAGTCACCTCTACATGCAGTAACATTTGCATATACTGCATATGTCTCCACAGACAGTGACACGTACACTAAGACAGCTACGCTGCACTTTCTCACCCCCCACCTTTCTGTCTCTCTTCCTTTTCTGTACTCCCTCCATATACCTGTGTGTTCTATAATGTGTGTGTGTGTTGAGTTGACATTTTACTGTTCTCTCAGTGGTGGCCAGCATCTCTCGCTCTGAACCCCTCTCTAATTTCCCCACTGACTGTCTGCTATCTGCCTGTCTGTGCCTTCCCCCGCTCTCTCCCTCTATCTCTGCTCTCCTATATGAGATGGCATGCCTGAATTACCTCCATTCTGCCGCCCTGACCTCAATAAAGTTCGTCCACTACTGATATTTCTGCTGCCTGTATATATGTGTGTTGTCCCTCCTGTTTATACAGTAAGCCTGTCTGTCGGTTTGGCTGGGTGTCTCGCCTCTTCCTCTGTCTGTACTAGTAATGAGTGTTCATCAATTTAGTACTTTTGCTGACCTTTACAGACACAGACTGTTAGTCTGGCGTCACTGTACTGAAAGGAATCAATAGTTCTCCATTAATGATTGAATATGAAAAAAATGTAAGAGCAGGGTGCAAATGCTGTCTTTAGTGGGAAAGCATCCGACACTAAAGCACTTCTTCTTACCAAACTTGGTTTAAACAGGGGATTAAAAGTTTTTGTTGCGGTATGTAGCAGGCAGCATGTATTATGTGGTTCTTTGTATTTCTGTAGTTTTGAACTGTAGTGGTACAATGTATTTAATAAATCTGTTGTATGAATTCAACGTGTGTAGAAACACATCTGTCAGTCAGACAAATGATTTTCAATGATGATGAAGAGATATAACTATGTTGGGGTAGGGTCTGTGCTGCTTTGTGTTTGAGTTAATGGGCCGTAACAGATGTTTATCTCGACTTTTTTGTCCATTTTTTAGCCAGCGTACGTCACATAATGTTAATTGTTGCTGTTTTCTATTTCACAAAAAGTGTTTTTAATGTTTTTCAATTAATTTCTTCCTCATTTTTCTTGAGGGAATGGACATTGAGATGGAGTAGATAAAGGGAGAAAGCAGCTACACTATGTTCCTTTTCACCTATTGTTCCTTTCTGTTGAATCATCTTTAAAAGCAAATTAAATTAAAAGATAATGTTCTTTCCATTGCAGACTGGAGACTGCATCCTGAAGACAAAAGAATTATCACTGACAGCAGACACATAAATTGGACCAATCACTCATTCAGATGACCTGCGTCATAGGAACATAACTGCTGTAGGAAAGTGCTTTCAAAGGGCTCTGGCTGGTTCTTTATAGCCCATCAAAAACACTAAATAAGATGTTTGGCTATAAAAAATAAACCTGACTTGACAATGTTGTTCTCATCAATACTAATGTGTAATCAATTATTCAACCCTGTAATCAATCAAAATGCTGCAGCTTTTGGCAAACATGTCATTGACAGGACTGACCGTAACCTCAGCAGAGTGGCACTGTCTTACTTCTTCTTGTCAGTGATTAGCCTCTTTAGTTTAGGCATCAGCTCCCCTTTCATAATATCGTAAACCATCAAGTTTCCCTCTTTTTCTCAGTCTTGTTTGGCATATTTGCTCATCTGCCCATTTGTCTCCATCTGTTTGCATCCTGCCATTCTTACTCCCTGTTTATTGACCTTTGCTTTCCGTCTGTCTGCTCATCTGTCTTCCACACCAATGTCTTACCTTCTCTTCTGTCTGTCTGGCTCCAATTACTTTCTATATCTGCACCGTCCAATTGCACACTTTCACATTCACACATGCCCTACACCTATTTTCCACTGGGGATGAACGACACACAGGGTGCCTGTACTGTTGGGTGTTTGTGTGCTGGTGTGTACAAGTGTATCCATTGTTAATTAACCCCTTTCACCCCACCCAAAGCCCCCCAGGAGTGGCTCAGTTTGCTCCCTGAGCCCCCAGCCTGCTAATCCCCACCTGAGTCTCCTCAATCTCACACACATATAGAGATCTCATTGTGATTGGTTTAAGGTGTGGAAAATATATACAGCTTGTAGCTTGTATAAACGTGTCCTTGTGTCAGAACACAAAAGCATATCAGCATTGCAACACCTGTTTGACGGTGGCTGTTGTGCAGATCTTTCTGTGATATCATACAGTCTGAACTGGAAAACATACACACCTGGGAGGAATTCAAACTCTTGCAGTTATTCTACATTGCTGCACACCCAATCTAACAACAAGTAGACATACAAACACACCACAGCTATGCAGACACACACATTGCTCAGTTCTGGCCAGGTGCACCTCTCCAGGGCCTGAGCACCAGTTGTCTGGCTGTCATTGTGGCATGTTGCGCCAGTGTGAAGCGACGCTCAAGCGTGCTGTTGCACAACCCACTCAGGACAGCAACTGTGTCTCTTGGTGACACACACATGCACACACACAAAGTCAGCAAGGGCTGCGTCTGGATTACAGCTCTCTCTCTTTCTCTTTGTGTGGACACCAGACCTGGTTGTCATTCTGCCACTGCAAATGCCAAGCTGTGTCTGTTTTCTTGTATATAAATCTTTGTGAGAACCAAAAAAAAAGTTACAGGATGTGAGGACATTTTGGCTGGTCCTCACATTCTGTCACTGTTTATTAAGACCTGGTTTTAGGGTTAGAGATACAATTAGGTGAAGGTTATGGTTAGTTGAATGGTGAGGCATTTAGTTGTGATGGTGAAGGTCAGGACAAGTATCATGTCTTATGAGTGTCCTCACTTGAGGTAGCCGTGCAGAGGTGTGTGCAGTATTTCTGAGTGTTTTCCTCTAAGGTTGATGTACAAGAATGTGTGCCTTTTTAGGATAGAAGTAAAGTGACACAACAGTGCACTCACAAGTGGTGCGTGTTTGACAAAGAAATAGACTTGCGTACACACTTACATACAGCTTGCTGCAATGCATGCACAGTCTAGCAAACACACATTAGGCACATATATGCCCACTTATACAAAGCAACGCATAAACATGAATGAATGAGTGCATTAACTCATGTGCACACATTCCATTGTGACTTTACATGCAGGAGTTAATTGTCTCTCTGGTGCTTTTTGTTTTGCCATTATGTGCTTTCTGCCTCTACTCCCCTGTTTAAATGGAGATAGTGTCCAGTGTGTGTGCGTGTGCCTGTGTAAATGAGAGTGTGTGCACGGGTGCAAGCATGTGTGCCATTTCTATCCCCTTCACTTGGACACCCACAAAAACGCTTGTCCTGAAACACTCCTGCTGTTGATGTGATTGTTTTATGGCTGTTTCCATATTTGGCTGGATTTAATGTTCTATTCTACTGTCTCCCTTGCCAGCAGCTTTGACCATGCCATTTGCCTTTCCTTGTCTTTCAGAAATGCTCATGCCCATTTAAACTTAAACACAGCTTGTGTTTATACCGGCCTGTTAATACACTTGAGAATTATTCTAAAACAAATAACTTTCAATCATCAAGGTCTGGGGACTATGAAAATATGTGATCCCTCAGTTACTCAGTCCTCCCAGTGGCGATGTCGAACTTTATGAGCTGAGCTTGCACTGGAGCATTTTGTGGAGCCCCTATTAGGGTTGGACGGTGATCAGGATGTTATTGAATGTGTGTCTGGCCTGCTAAATCCGTTGACTGGATGAAGGAGCCAACACCGTCAGAGGGGGTTAAACACTGCTCAAAAGTAGATCTTGCTGAGCCATAGCTCTCTCTACACTCAATTTCACTTCATTTTAGCGCTGCGCCAGCACAACTACAAAGTCATTGTCAAGTGGGAATAGAGGGGGTATATTCCTGCAACCAATCAAAGTCCAGAGTGGTTTCCACAACTATCAGCACAGTCTGTGGGAAAAGATCCTCCACTGACCAGACAAAGGTGGCCAGCCTTTAATTAACACACTGACTGTGTTGGCTGGAAAAAAATACAGAATGAGAATTTTTTTTTTAATCTTACTGTTTCCCCAAAGAGCACATGTGCTTCTCATATTGCAAGCTTTAGAGGTGCAGAGAAAATTTGTCAAATAACGTGTTTTCTTTATAAAAGGATACATGAAAATAAATTCATCTGAATTTATTAATACTAAGTATTAGTAAATTATTGTTAATTGTCAATTAAAATCAATATCCATCATTCATTACCATCTGATTTATACGTTACAGCTGTGTTTAGGGCTGAAAGAATTACTTGATTAATCAATTATTCTTCAATCATTAAATTAATCATCCACTATTTTGACAACTGATTAATCAGTTTGAGTGTTTTTAAAGAATTTAAAGTTTTCAGCTTCTTAAATGTTAATTTTATAATTGAATTAATTATGTCAGGGCTGCAACCAATGAATATTTTAGAATTGGTTCATCTGTTGTTTATATTCTTGATTAATTGATCAGTTGTTTGGTCCAGAAAATGTCAGAAAATGTTTATCTTGTTGTTGATTGATTTTCCAGAGCTTCAAATGAAAATCTCAAATGTTTTGTTTTGTCTACAGACCACAGTTCTTCAGTCTTATTGATTTCTTTGTTGTATGGAGCAAAGAAACCAGAAAATAGTTATAATATATTTAATATATTTTATAAAATAATTTAGCAATTAACAGCTGTAGTTTATATACAGTAATGATTAGATAGTGTATCTGACACTCCTGTGGTTGATGTTCTTTTAAAAACTAGATATGGTTTAAAAATATTACATTTAAATTATAATATGACATGAATCAAAATATATTTGGGAGAATGTCGTCCCTGACAGCAATGTGATGCAGTCCACCACAAACACAATGTCTGACTGTGTTTGCTTCACTGGAACTGCAGAAACACTCGGTTCACTCTTGGTTGTACAGTGTGTTACAGAGTGGCGGTTTTTCTTCTTCTCAAATTATCTTTGACATGGACCAACAGTGGTATGCAAAGGGCACCCAAGCTGGGTTTAATTAGTTGAAGTTCATGTGACGTATCAGCTCCACAGTTTTGTCATATTATCCCTCGGCAGTGACTAGAAGAAGAGCAGCTGCGGCTGAATGTTTTCTGCACTCGTTTGTGTCACTTTATATTTTTCTTCATCTCGGAGTCTGAACTTAGAGTTACTCGCTGCTGCACCAAATTAATTTTTTTTGGTTTTTGCAGTGCATAGTCTGAACATGTCGATAATGAAGACGTTCTTACTACGAGAATCTAAAAAATGTGTGTTGACACACAGCATATCAGTGGTTCCTTTTCTTTGTAAACATCTAACACACAGAATTGTGTGTATTTGGAAGCACTTAGCAGCTTAGCAGTAATAGACGACTGGCTTTAGAGCTCGTCTTTAACATAGTTACAAAGTAATGGACAACACATTACAGAAAACGACAGTGACTGTGCTGGCTTCAAATTGGCTTAAAATGGCAGCAGCTTGTCCTTCAAGTGTGTGGACTTTTTTACTGTCGGTGGTAATCTTGTAAACATGTAGACTGGTCATGCACGCACATGCACATGCACACGCACAGACACACAGATACTGTGTATTTATGCATGTTTGTCTTTCTGTTGTTGTGAAGACACTTACTGACATGCGATCCCCAGCTTTTGAGCTTATTTTTGCTTGTTTAACAACTAAATACCCAAATCCGCCCATTATCCTAATCTCATTCTACACCTAAAATGACAAAATGTCCTCGCAAAGATGATTTTGAACCTAAACTGGCCCTCACAACTACAAAGACATGCTTGTGCATATGCACAAACATACAAAGATGTATTTTTTGTACAGCTAAAATACCTAATATCATGAGCACATGTGTTTTTCTAACATGCTAAATCCATGCACTTTGTTGTAATGACCTTCTCGGTCTGCCTATGGAAGTGCTGGGAGGCCTATAGCATAAATCTTCATTACAAATGCGTGTGTGTTTGTCCCTGAACATGTGGGTTAACATAATAACTGCTTTGATAATGAAGCAGCAATTTCCCCAGGACCTCATGCTGCTCTCAGGTAATTGGAGTGTTTACACAAAGAAATGTTATGATGTATTCGTCTCTATGTGTGCATGTGCATATGCATGCACACGCGCTGATTTTGTATGTGTGTGTTTTTTTGGACAGGTGGGTGGCGATATTTATACAGTTGACAGTTGAGTGTGACAGATGACGTCTCTATCCTACCATTATAGAGATATGAGAGTGAAGGACAAATGTTTATGTGATTTACTGAAGGTGGGAGGGTGGCTTTCAACTATCTCTGTTTTATTTATATATGTATATATATATATATTTCAGCCAGTGTTTATCTGGGGATCCCTGTGCACATGCTGGCATACATGTGCATGTTGGTGTTGTGAGGGGCACCAGCTGACAACTATGACAGATGATGTCTTTATCCAGCTGTTTCAGAAGTCTTTGTGCTCTCTCTTTCTCTCTGTGTGTATGTGTGTGCATGTAATTTTCAGGGTCATATCTGCCCCCAGGCATTTTGGACCTGATTCTACTAGGGCGGGATGAAAGGGAGGGGTTGCTACATTTCACACCCCAAGAATGTCTGTACTCCCATCATCTGGGAATTTTCTTTTCTCTCACTCCTTTCCCTTTATTTCTGACTCACTCTCATTCATTCCTTCATCCCTGAGGTGACGGGGAGAGGGAGGAGAGAACGTCAGATGCACACCTGGTTTATTTTTTTTGTGAAGGCAGTGAAACTGACAGAAAGACAGACAAAGGAGAGAGATAGTCCTTGAGTTAGTACTCAGCGTCACTGGCTTTTTCGTGTGTTTGTGTGTCTTTATAAGCATGTACATCTTTTCACTTACTTGTATGTCCATTATCTTGCATGCTAATACAATATATGCGTAATGTGTTATTTAATGAGAAACTTTCAAAGAGCTTGTCGATATATGATTGCATACAATTGTAACATAAGGTAAAAATCTGAGCTTTAGAAGAGAGGTATAATACATGTTTAAGTTAAGTCACATCACACTTGTAGTGTAGATCCTTGTGATCAAATTGCAGTCAAATGACCTTCATCATTATTTGCATGCTCATAGATTTGCCATTGCAAATGATTTTGTAAGTGTGTATTATCATGAGTGTGCAGTGTGTGTGTTCAGGCTTAAATGGGCCTTATGTGGATTTTACAGTCATAAAAACTACACTCAGACTTCAGGTGGGTGTTGGAGAAGAAGAGCAGCCTATAAAATATTAATGGCACAGAAAGACATACCACAATTCTTCATGACAGTTTGATTTATTATTATTTTTATTTGTATATTTATTTATTTATTTTAAAAAAGCTTATATATAAGCTTATAAAAGCTTATCTGCACATAAAAACCGCTACTGTTCACTTCTCCTTGTGCTTGCAATGTAGGAAAGATGCCAAGGTGATATAGTATTCCTACACTGGAATCTATGAACATGATATCTCTTGATTGACAGGATGTACTTCTAACTCCCGTTCATGTGCAAACTACACCAGAGATGGTGGAGCTTTTGCGGAGAAATGTCATCTGTTGCGGATATTTGGTGTTGTTACACAACTCTGTAAGAATAGCTTGTGCTGTAAGAGTTAGACGTAGAATCTTTGTTAGTTCAAGATTCAATGTAAACAATCAAAAGCTCTAAGAACCTGATGAACTGTTGCAAGAGGTAGCTCAGTGGATAAGAACACTGTGAAGTTCCCATGTCATAGATTCAGTTCTTATAAAGAGCAAAACATTTTAAAGGTCAACATCCAAAGTGAAGATTGAAAAGAGATGAAAAGTCTTAAATGGACCAGGAATTCATGGTGTGATGGCTTTGTGTGTAACCCAAAAGGTGTCTGACTCAGCTCCACAACCGGGGAGAGAAACACATAAAGTAGGAAAAACAATCCTTCACCCCTTTTGTATGTTTATGGAACCAAGCCTGAAGTCCATTGGACATGCGCACATCATCATGAGATTTAAAGTCACAACCTCAGACATACAAGTCATCTTGTTCTTACAGCACAAGCTGATCAGACTGAGCTGCGTAATGCTTTCTTAATGTTTTAAGTTCTGTTTTTTTGGTCTAAATTTTTAAAATTGTGTGAAATTCCCTTCATTGTAAAATTAGAACCTGTAATCTTGTCGATACTTCTATCTATCTATCTATCTATCTATCTATCTATCTATCTATCTATCTATCTATCTATCTATCTATCTATCTATGGGTAAAGGTGTAAAGGTAACTCACACTCTCCTATTCTATTCTGTGTGTGCAGTCTTTATCAGTTGTGCTAAATTGCCAATAGATCAGTTTTCCTACTTCATACAATAATTACAATAATTACTTACAATAATTCATGCTGTAGTTTTACCAGATTTACTTGTGATACATAAATGAGTTGATTTTAAAATGTGACCTTGAAGAAAAAAGTTACAGAATATTCTATATAGGATAATAATAATAATAATATAGGCTACACAGTACAACAAGATTATATTAATGGCAGAGTACATTGCATTTGAGAATGTCTGACTGCATCCATGTGAAGTGGCTGAGTAGAGTCCCTGTGTTTTCTTTGTGCTGATGAAGTGGCCAGGCCTTGGGCGCTTTTATTTTAATTAGCATCAGGTTGTGTGAATTGGGAACGTATGAAGTGACGGTATAAGATCTGTCCTTTTGCTGAATGCCTTGTGAAGAGGCTTTGTCAGAAATGACAAAATGGCCAGGACAGCTGAATGAGAAAGAGCTTTGAGCAAAAAAAAAAAAACACACTGAAATGGCGGCGACTGCTGGGTTCACGGCCAGAGCAAGTGTGTGTTCAGCATAAGAGGTACAGGGAAAGAGTAGTAGGAGTGAGAAGGGGGGGGGGGGGGGCAAAAGGGGGACTAAACAAAAGGGCTGCACAAAAATACAACCTGACAAACACAAGTATTGATTTGAATGTCCACCGCCTGTTTCTCTTTCTATCTCTCTCTTCCACCTTTCTCTCCTTTGCCTTGGTCGTCCCCTCAGCTTTTATTCCCTTGTCTCTCTGCCTTTTTTTAACCTAGAAAGCTACTGGAGGACTTTATTTTCTATCTGTCTTGAAGTGCTGCAAGGATGAATGGAGGACAGGATTGAGGGATGGAAAAGGCAGAGGCAAAAATTAGCTGGGGAAGAAAAGTGGAAACAGAGAGATGGCAAGAGAAGGAGAGGGGGGACAAATTGGGCCTGGAGTTGTTGACATGAGTGCAACCGGTGCAGCTGAAATGGAAAGAGATGGCTAAAGTGGAATAGCTGGGTAAAAAAGAGGAAAAGAAGAATAAGAAGTAGAAGAGGAGGCGGAGGTAGGTGTGTGGGAGGGCAGGCATAAAGATGGATACAGACGTAGAGAAGCGGGAAAGAGAGGAAGGAGGATCAGACATAAGGAGTACTGGAGCAAAGGATGCTGGGAGAGGTAAAGTGGTCTTGTCTTCGCCCCCCCCCCCCCCCCCCCCCCCCCCCCCCCCCCCCCCCCTGTCCCCAACACCCCCTTGCTATCTCTATTAGCACCTGCTGGGCTAACGAGGGCCTGGCTCCCCGTTTCCAAGGCGACGCCGTGCCGCCAACCTTTGCTCATTCTTTCTTTGCTTCTGTTCTCGCCCACCCCCATCCCCTACACACCCACTCCTAACACTTGCAACCACTAACTACCTTCAATCTCAACCCCTCCCTCCTCCCTTCCGCAGCTTTCTCTCCAGGTAATGAAAGGAAGATATGAAGCAGAGGGCATGGGGGGTTTGAAGTGAACATGCATTATACCCACTTTCCCTTCCTTTCTCTTCCCTCTGTCATTTAATATGCTGCTGTATCCTATCAACTATTCAGTACATTCAGATGGTGCACTCACTGACATAATGGCTGGATGTTGAGTGGACAGAGTTTTTGGTTTTATTGTAGGAAACAGATGAGAGAAGAAGCCCATAAATGAGGGATAGTGCTAATTCAGAACGTTTTGCCTTCACCAAGATTTCAGTCCCCTGAGTTAGTGGTTTTCAGATAGAAGGAGACTTGAGCTGGGTCCTGGGTTCAGCACACATTTTCAGACTGTAGCTGACCCTTTGTGTAGACATGAATGTATTTAAATACTGTATGTGCATTACTTGAGGTGAAACTACTTTATTGTGACTACGGGACAAAGCAGACTCAAGACATCAAGATATCCCATGGTGGGTTGGAGTCTATGATTTTTAAAAAAAAATGGCACCAGACCTGTGGCCTCTGCTTATTAGACACTCTTTTTTCATGCAATTAATTTGCTTATTGATAATTTATTTTGGCCTGTATCCAGTCACTGTGATCAGAGTGTGTACATTTACATCCTGAACCAGATATCCCTCATTGTTTCTTCAGTGTTGATTGTACCCAGATACTGCTTTTCTTTACTGTCTGTTAAGTAAAATGACTACGCACAAGCTAATATGTTTTCTTCCAATGAGGCAGTTTTCTTCCTGGTTCTTACAATTTATTTGCTTAATTTTTTTCAAGATTAATGTAAATAGTAAGGATGCTTAGAATTTTCATGCTGTTTATTCGTGTTGCCTTTGATGTGCAAAAGCCTTTAGGCCAGGAGACTCTGCCTTCCATTGGAGATCTTCAGCCTCAGACCAGACCTGGTGCTATGAACTTTGTGCCTTTGAGCAAGATGTAGAACCACTCTGATCAGGGTTCTCTTGTGGCTCTCATCTGCCAACTCTGTGATACTGTCTGACATGGTTCTTCAAATGTTGGTAGTGTTTTGAGCCTGTCATGGGGACCAAGTTCTAGCTGGGGTCAAGACTTTTCACAGTCAAACCCAGTCAGTATTCAGAACAAGTCCCATTTAGAGGCACACACTCCTCATTTGTCTTGACTGGATGGATTCCTACAGCTCAGAATTACAGTAATCTGTGTCATCTGTGTCATAGATGAGGGAGATCCTCATCAACACGTATGTGCCTGTGTGTTCATTTCCTGAACACATCTGTGCTGTGAAGAAAATAGCCAAACAAAATAAACGAAATTGCATAATTTCTGTCATCACAAGATGTAAATTGTCATATCATGCAGCCCTATGCACCAGAATTGATCCAGATGTGAAAATACTGTAGCATGCTATAGTCATGCTGTATGTGGGCCAGGCTTAGCTTGGGGAGCTTGGCTGAGATGGAGCCAAAAGAAACACAAATGTGTGGCCCAAGTAATCATCAGAATAATTTTGGTATCGGGAAGAGAGGCCTCACTGCTATTACTGTTATTTCTTTCCTCCTTTTATTTTTTCACAGTCCTCACTGATAGCACAATATTTTAGCTCTGAGAGTTTTAAGAGTCGTGGTCATTAATTCATGACTGTACCACCAGTGAGTGTGCTTACTGTAAATGGAAGTAGAGTAATATTGTTTGGACATATACATGTCCCTCTTATGTTTTTAACTCTGTCTGCTGCAAAAACAAGAGTGATTTTTGTCAAACTATAATGAGCTCGGAGCTCCTCTGTTCAGAAGACTGAAGCTTCTAACAGCATCTAACAGTCAAACAAATATGTTTTGCCTATTCCTTTGTTATTTTGTCACTAAATATAAAAATGACCGTGTTCTCTCATATAGTATTACACCAGACAGGCTGACTTCCATCTTGCTTTTTTATAGTTCAAAACACTGATTCACCCAGAAATCATGGTCTACAAATATGAAACTCCAAACCCACAGAAAGGAATTTGTCATAGCTTTTGATTCAAGTTGTGTAACTTTGTATATGTTTTTTTTTTAACTGAATTGCATTTTACTGATAGTATAGCTTCCCTTTTGTTTCTTTAAGCAAGGTAAGGCTTCTTGACCTCTTTTGACATGTTTTAATATTCATTTTTTTCCTGGATCCTATGCTATTTGTATGTGCAAAATAAACTAAAATTAAACTCAAAACACACATGCAGTAGAGTCCATGTAACCATAAGACCAAACAGAAAAAAAAGTAGTCCATTAGTGTGATTACAAAAATAGCAGCTTCATTCAGTAGTTTCTTTTAAAGTGTATTTTGAAGGCAAGCAAACTGATGATAACCAGATGGAAAGTGTCTATTTAAAGATTTCTACCAGACACTGCTTAGAAAGAAAGGCGCTCAATACTGCGCTCACAGTCTGAGGCACACACAGCCACCCACACAGACGAGGAAGTGGTTGTGGATTCACCATGTGTCCAGTAAGTGCTGATAATGAAGCTGTCTGTGGTGATCAATAGGGATCAGCTCTCGTCACTTCTCACTGCTCAGACCTTCTCTGCTTCCCTCACACATCTAATCTCAGTCCTCTCTCTCCATTCCCTTCCGTACCTCCTCACTCCTGCACACATTCATGCAGTACTCCATCACCTCTCTTTCTCTCTCTCTCTCTTTCCTCCATCTCCACCAACTATGCTGGCTCAGAAGTTGGTCCCAGTTGAAAGATAAATTCTTGTCTAAAGGTTATTGGAGGCATTTCTGATGTGATATCTCTGAATTCAGGGTTGTTTGGATATGAACCCAATAAATACTAGAAGCAGTGCTTCCTGTGGTGGTACATGGAGGAAAATGAGAAATACTGTTCTACTGTATATACTGTACAGCAGGGTATGTGATAGGAGTGGAGCTGAAGTATTTGGACCAGAGTGTCTAGAAATGATACAAATAACCAAAAAAGTGTGAGTCACCTTATCCATCTTGATCTAATTTGGCTATACCAGTGTCTAACGTACATGTGAGGAAGAGGGGGATAATTACTGGGAATAAATCTGCCTCCTGTGAAAATTCTGTAGCTGACTTTGCTTGGCCTCTTTACACCACTGTATTTTAACATTGGCAATAATGGTGTTACTTTGTCTCAGCTGGTACTTTGTATAAGAAGTTCGACTGGTTTAGGTTAATTGGAGGATCAAAAACACCCCTAGGTGTGAACTTGGTATGTCTCTATGTGTTGGCCCTGCATTAGGCTAGTGACCTGTACTCTGCCTGTCACAAAATATCAGGTAGGATTGGCTTCAGTTTTCCTGCAGCCCTCAAAAGATTTTTTTAATTGGACCATTCATTATTGTTAGCTTTAACCTGTTGATATGTTATCAATATGAAAATGTTGATAATTGAAT